>CM062635.1:17510494-18018219 GCA_025617555.3 Puccinia polysora
CAAGTTCCAGAAATCCCACTAGACCTTGAGTCACACTCCTGTACCTCCTCAATTCTTAATCAAACTTTGCTTCTGCAATCAAGCCGGAAACCACTAAAGCTAACTTGCAATGAAATAATAGTAAATAAACAATACCAACTCCCCAACAAGCTTTGCACTTGAAATATTTCCCTAAATATGGCCTCCAAGAACTCTTGCTGGTAACTACACTCCAAAGTAACAGTAAAAAAGAATAACACTATATTTTGCCATGATAATCTCCAATAAAGATAAATTCCAATGATAATAAACTCCCCCCAATTATGATCAAACCCCCACAACTAAGGGAAAAATTCCTTATATATACAACAAAAGAATGCAAGCTGCAAATGAAAGACCCTCCTTGTCTCTGTGCATTCTGCACTAACCCGCCTTTGCTACTTCAAAAAAGGAACGTAAACTGCTAATGAAAGACCCCTTTTCCCACCGCCTCTGTGAGTTTTTACTGATCCTCCTTACCAATATTCCAATCCTTACCCAATCCTATGATTTGCAGTAGATTTGATGATCCTTTGGCCAATTTCCCCTAACATTTGAATTGCGCCAACCAATTACTAACAACAGATCCTCTTCAATCTTCCCAAGCGGATCACTCTCCCGCATGCTGCATAACTTCAAATCCCCAACAATCTGCATGCCGCCTCTGTTGAGTTGACAGCCGCTCTAACTCAAAATTCTTACCCCTCCCAGTGTCAACACTCCAAACATGGATTACCCTCCTCTCACCATTCCACCTCTCAATCCTCCCCTTTATTCTGAACTTCTACATTCACCCTCATTGACCCCAGTCCTTCCTCCTGAGATTGTCTCTTAATCCGCCCACTCCTCTCTTCAACCTCTCCCTCAATCACTTCACCAGTCTCTTGCTTGATCCTCCCCTTCCTCCCATCAATCCTCAATCCTTCCCTCCTTCTTCTTACTTCAACTTCATCACATCCTTGATCCCTTTACTCAAATCTCAGTAACATCCTTGATCATCCTCAATTCATCTCCTCTAGGTTCTGTCCCTGTTTGATGACTTTCAACCTCAAGTTCTGTCTAGCTGTGAGATGATTTACCTCAATTTCCAGTCTCATCATTCTGTGAAATATATTTATATTTCCTTTTGACTCTCCATCTTAGTCCTCCTCCATTCCCCTATTGTCCCTACTGTTTGCCGTTGCATCTCATCTCTTTTCTCCTCACTCACAAACCTGTTTCTCCCGTAAGATGCTATCCTTATCATCTCAGAGTGTCTTTGATATTTTTTTTTTTTAAGCCTGTTTTCCTTTCCGTTGAAGATTCTGCTGGTCTTAGATTTTGAAATCATTCATTCAAGTTTTCACGGTTGAAAGCCAAAAGCGACAAACTGATAAACCGGCAACATGGATTCAACTGGACCGGCAAACTCAAATTCCTCTCTTCTTAAAACCCTGATGGACTCAATTCCTAATCTCCACAAATAAAATTTCTCCCTTTGGCAATTGAAATTGACCACCATCTTCTCCCCCAAGGGAATTTCTTAATGGCTCAATGGCTCAGAAGATAAGGAATGCCCACCAAATGTAAACCTGGAGATTGCTGGATACATCCAGGCTAAGCTGGACAATTGAAATTACATTAACTGTGTAAAGGAAAACAAATCACTGAAAGGCCTTGCACTTTGGAAGTTGATCAACAAGTATTACGCCTCCTCACAAACAGCAAACAAATTGTGAATTTTCTTCAATTTCCTCAATCTTGCCTTTGACCCCAAGAACATGGAAAAATTCATCACTGAAGTACGATTTTGTCTGCTCCAAATTTCAGAGATTGGAATTAAGATGGACGACAAAATTGTAGCCTATTGGATCCTATAAAAATTTCCTCCTCAACTTGAACATCTGAAAACTAGAATAAAACATTTTCTTGGTGAGGCCAAAATCAATGGGTACTTGGTGCTCAGACACCTGAACCAGATCAAGAACAAGGTAGCAGCGGGAACGTACGCTTCTGCAATGCTTGCCAATCAAGAACTCCTACAATGTAAGCCTAATTGGAACAAACCTCAGGCTTTCCATCCCAAGAACAAATGCTTTTCCCTGTATCCTCATCTTTGGCCAACTACAATGGTTTGAGCAACAATCCCACTCCCAAAACCAAACACTGTCAGCATCTAACTCCAAGGCCTCTGCCAATTTGGCTTATACTTTTGCCGTCACCCACCTACACCATATTGATTGTAGCTACCTCCTCTTGGACTCAGGAGCCTCAAAAAATGTGTTCAATGATCCCAACTACTTTGACTGTCTCAAGGATTATAGTACCAAGGTAAACAAAGGTAAACTAAATGCCTCAATCATTTCCCTAGAAGCTGGAAACACCACTATTCATACCAAAACAGCTACACTTACCCTTACCCATTCCCTGCTTGTTCCCAATCTCACCGTCAATCTGGTTTCTCTTGGTCAACTAATCCAAAAAGGCTGCATGCTAGCCCAAATTGACCCTAAAAGCTTTGGATTGTTATTTTGAAGGTGAAATAATCATGTCTGGTCAAATCCGCAACAACCTTCTCTAAATAGAATAATCAAACCCAAATGTCTCCAACTGTCATGCCTTCCTCTCCATGTCAACCATACACAAACTTTTTGGTCATATCAATTGTGAGCAAGTAAAACTCCTGTCTTCTTCCTTCCCTAACTTAATGTGGGATCTTGACTCCTGTACCGCTTGGGCAAAAGGGAAAATTCACCAAACCCCATTCCAAAGCCACATCCCTCCCAGTTCTCACCCTTTTGAATTCATCCAGGCCAATGTTTGTGGACCCATCAATCCTGTCTCCAAATCCAGATATCAATATTTCCTGCTGCTCACCAACAACTTCTCCAAATACAAAACCTGTATTCCAATCAAGCTCAAATCCAAAATCAATCAAGAAGTTATCAATTTCATCAAGCTCCACTCAAATTTCCTCAACAGAATGCTTAAGATTTTTCACTCTGATAATGGCGGCAAATTTGTAAATTCTCAACTCTCCTCCTTCCTCAAAGAGAACGGCATCTTACACACAACTTCAGATCCCTACACTCCTCAACACAATCCTGTTTCCAAACGTGGAAATCAAACACTCGTGGAAGCAACAAGAACAACCATGATTGACATGTCCATTCCACAAATCCTGTGGGATGAGATCATGGTCAGTTTATGCAAAATTCTTAACTCAATCCCATTGGTAAAACTCAAACAATCTCCTTTTGAAATCTGGCACAAAACAATTTCAAAATTAAAACTCTTCCAAACTCTGGGTTCCAAGACCATTGTTCTTAGCAACAGGCTGCACTACTCAAAACTTGGCAAAAAGGGTATTGAGGGAATCCTGGTGGGATTTGACCCTGATCTGAACTCCTTCAGGGTCTTCTGCCCAGAATCAGAATCCATTGTTTGTAGCAAGCATGTTAAAATTTTTGAAAAAAAGAAATTTGACAATTTCCCCTTACCTTCTTCCAACTCCCCTTTTGATTTTATTCTTGATAATGAACCGCTTACTGACATTCTCACCTTCTCCACTCTAAAAAAACCTCCAAGGTCATCTCTCAGTCTTCCCCATTCTAACTCTCCAACCCCTGAATCCAAATCCTCTGCTTACAATTTCTTTCTTTCTCCATCTACTCAGGAGCGGCAACTTGATCCACTCTCCAAATCCAACTTTATTGTCTTGGATGACAATCAAATAACAGATCTTCTCACCTCAGACAATCCCTACCACCTTTGTGATTGATTGAATATTCAACGCCCTCAGAGATATGGCTTCTTAATGCGGTCAATACCAAAATCCTATAAAGAAGTAGAGAAAAGTCCTGATCAAATTTTTTGGCTGGAGTCCATGAAGGTTGAGCTAGATGGTATCAATATGCTGAAAGTCTGGGAGAGATGTAATACCCTTCCAGATGGAAAGCAGGTGTTATCCACCATCTGGGTCTACCAAATGAAAGAGCAACCCGATGGTTCCAACTCTCTATTTAAATCAAGATTGTGTGTTCAGGGCTTTAAGCAGCTCAAATTCTGCAATTATGGAGAAACCTACGCCCCCACCGGATCAATTGTTACTTGTTGCACCCTCTTGGTTTCCTCTTTTCACCACGCCTTAGAAATTTTTCAGATGGACATCAAATCCGCCTTTCTGCATGCCCCACTTGACAAAGAAGTTTTCATCAAAAACCCCAACAGGTATACCTCACTTTTTCCTTACTTCAAACTCAAAAAAGCCTTATATGGTGTCAAACAGGCACCTAAAAGTTGGTTTGACACCTTGCCTTCCTGGATTGTGTCAGAAGGTTTCAATGCCTCAAGCGCGGACCCTTGCCTCTATGTTGCTAACCATCACTCTATATTTTTCTTTTTCTACATTGATGATTTGATTGTCATAGGCAATTCCACTAACTTCCAAACAAAACTCCAATCACGCTTCTCAATTTCTCACAAAGGGCCTCTTCAGAAGATCCTTGGGAATCGGCTTGTTAACACTCCCCAGGGTCCAGCTCTACTGCAGCCAAAGCACATCAAGTATGCACTGGAAGAATTAGGCCTACACAAATCCAAACCAATAACTACTCCCATGACTCCAAACATTCATTTATCTCAAGCATCCAATGAAGAGCACGGGTAATTCCTTAAACTGAACATCAACTTTTTGTCGTCATCAGGATTCCTAAATTCCATTGCTAGCCAAACTTGCCCTGATCTGTCACACGCAGTATCCACCCTCTCATGATTCAACGTCAAGCCTGGTCTCCAGCATTGGCTGGAAGCCAAACACACTTGGGGATATCTCAATCACACAAAAAATCTTGCTCTCAGGCTGAAGTCAACCAGTTTCAAATACAACATTGAGTGTTTCAGAGACTCCAATGGTGGAAACAATGCAATAACCCAAAGGAGTCACACCAAATTCATCATACTGCTGTACGGTTGCCCCGTTTCATGGAACAGAAAATTGCAGTCTTCAGTTTCTCTATCTTCCACCAAGGGTGAATTGAAGGCTCTCGTATCTGTTACTCAAGAAAAGCTCTGGCTGAACAACCTTCTGCACGACCTTAATCCCCACCTAAATCTATCCCACTGCTTCAACATAGACAACAAAGATGTCAACAGCCTTGTTAACTTCCAATCTCACCACAGCGCTCTCAAGCATCTGGACACTCAAATCAAGTGGCTGGGAGAACAGCAAGAAGCCAAAAATTTGATAATGAACCTCATTCCTTCCCACCAAATGCTGGCCAACCCTTTAACTAAACCAGCTTGAAAATCCTCAGTCCTGAATCTCACAACTTCTGTCTTGGCCTCTCACAACTAGAAACAGCGGTGCGTTGAGTTTACAGCCGCTCTCACTCCAAATTCTTACCCCTCCCGGTGTCAACACTCCAAACATGGATACCCTCCTCTCACCATTCCACCTCTCAATCCTCCCCTTTATTCTGAACTTCTACATTCACCCTCCTTGACCCCAGTGTTTCCTCCTGAGATTTTCTCTCAATCCGGCCACTCCTCTCTTCAACCTCTCCCTCAATCCTTTCACCAGTCTCTTGCTTGATCCTCCCCTTCCTCCCATCAATCCTCAATTGTTCCCTCCTTCTTCTTACTTCAACTTCATCACATCCTTGATACCTTTACTCAAATCTCAGTAACATCCTTGATCATCCTCAATTCATGTCCTCTAGGTTCTTTCCTTTTTTGACGGCTTTGAAACTCAAGTTCTGTCTAGCTGTGAGATCATTTACCTCAATTTCCAGTCTCATCATTCTGTGAACTATATTTATATTTCCTTTTGACTCTCCATCTTATTCCTACTCCATTCCCCTATCTTCCCTAATGTTTGCCGTTGCATCTCACCTCTTGTCTCCTCACTCACAAACCTGTTGCTCCCGTAAGATGCTATCCTTATCATCTCAGAGTGTCTTTGATATTGTTTGTTTTTTTTAAGCCTGTTTTCCTTTCCCTTGAAGATTCTGCTGGTCTTAGATTTTGAAATCATTTATTCAAGTTTTCAGCCTCCTCAACTTTAGTATTCATTGCCACAAATGACTCCAGAATCTCAGTGAATATCCCATAATTGGCTTCATCCATGCTACTTAGCTTTTATCACTTGCTTTGGCATCAGCAAGCCCACCGCCACGGAGGAAAAGTTATGTTAGACCGCGCAATGTCTGCAAAAGGCAAAAACTTTGGCCCATTCTTGTCATTGTGCCCGCAAAAAGCGCGCGTTGCACCAATGCCAAGCTCTCAGCTATTGTGCTCTGGAATAGACAGGCTGCCAACGCACTTCTCTGAGTTTATTTTACTGCGGACTTCCACCCACAGCTAAGCCGCTCCTAGTCAAATTTCCAGTGGTAAGCCCACTGGACTCTGTGTCTATAAATAACCACCACAACACTCATGGCGGCCTGCTTGGACATTGGAGACCCAAGAATGGAGCCTGCCAAATCAGGTTTGCGGGCATCTAGTTCAGGAAAATAGAGTGGTTAATCAGGGAGGGCGCGTGCAAGGGGGGGAAAATCCGCAAGCAGGAAATTCTGCAGAGTGCTGGGCGGATACATACAACGTGGGGGGCTCCAAGTAGGGTGCGGCGGAGGGCCCCATCATGAGCAGGAAAAACCGGGTGTGTGTAAAGTTAGGCGGGTCTGAGGCTTGTTGAGGTATGGGAAAGGCTATAGGAGTGGGCTGGGCGCGCACAAGCGCGGGCCAAACCAGGGGGCAGGAAATCATGCAGCGCGCTGGGCAAATACGGAAAATGGGGGGGGCTCCAAGTAAGGCGCGGCAGAGGGCCACGTCATGAGAAGGACAAACTGGGTTTTTGTAAGGGTAGGTGGGCTGGAGGGTGATTGTGGCATGGGAAAGGGTTAGGGTTAGGCTAGGGTTCTGGTTTTTAGGGTTTCTTTTCTAATTTTTTTTGGGCTTTCTGTTGAGCTTGTACTTATGTTAGGGTTGAGAGGGAGGACTCAAAAACCTCACTCTCAACTCCTGGTTGTAAGGGAGACATACATACATGGAAGGATAAGGCAAAGGATACAAAAAGGAATGGAAAGGAAGGAAATTTATCTCTATCTCTCTCTCTCTCTCTCTCTCTCTTTACTGGAGAATCCTTATCCTAAAAGATGCCAGGAAAATTGATTCTGGAAGTGAGGACAACTACGGGAATTTCATGCCTTTACTTTCCACACCATTCAAAACCAAGGCAAGTTTCAAGCAGCCGTTCCCAACTGAGACTGGTTGTGAGTGGCTTTTCACAACTCAAAGTGGGTTGGAAGTCACGCCACAAAACCCTTTTTTGGTTGTGAAGGGGGGATGTGAGGTTGAAAACTTAACATTTCCCCCAAAAACTATTTATTCATTTTTACATGTCAAATTAGCTCAAGTGATTTCCATCATTGAATTCTTCAAAAAAAATTCAAATCCAGAAAGACCCTAATGGGTGTATGGAGGCCTGATTTTATCCCTTCAAGGCATAAATTAATTATTTCAGGCCTTGGGGGGCTCAAATTTTCTTTGAAGGTGTGTTCTCTCACCCCAGTCATGATTTTAAACCTCAAAAATCTGTGGAAGAAATTCAATGTCTAAAGGCATGCATTCTTTTTATTGGCACAAATCTTCAGGGTTCAAAAGCCTGACTACCAGAAGGTGTGATGTTGGAAAAACATTTCTATGGTCACACCTTTCTTCAAACAAAAGTTGGAATTGAGGAAAAAAACCAAAGCAAAAGCAAAATTTTGCCTCTTTTCAAAGGAGGGTGTGAATTTTTTCAATTTGAAGGCATTAATTTATCCTGGGCATTGATATATTAACAAATATCCAAACTGACCTCATTTGTTAGGTAGATTTAGCATTTTTCTGCAATTTCATATGTTTGGTACTTATAATGTAGTTGCATTCCATCAGGAATATTGGACTCTGTTCAAGGCAATCAATTTTTAATATTTAATATTTTTTTTACTGATGGGATTTTGTTGGAATAGTCCAAATATTTGGATTCCCCTCATGGGAGTGGTATATTTAGCATTTTTATATTGTTTTTTATAGTTAGATATTTCATAAGGACCCTTGAAAGTTCTTCAAAGTAAAATTTTGTTCATATTTTTTAAAATTATTTTAGTACTTGGTGAAATTTATTTAAGTTGAAATATTTCAATATATTTGACTTCTATTCATCAAATGGGTATATAAAGCATTTCTGTAAGGATTTTTGTGTTTTTTACAAAAATAATTTATTTTCATGAGAGATATTCCATTTGGATAAATAGAATTTAATTTTGTTCTTTTTCTAATTTTTGTTATTTTTCTTCTTATTCCCATACCACATTTTTTTATTAAATCTTACCTGATGTTTGAATGCCTTTCAAAAACCTGATATTTATCTCATTATTAAATTTTACATTACTCAATTTGTGTTTTTATTTGCATTATTCCCAAAATTCTACCCCAGGCAGATCCCACAGGGGGTCTGGAGGCCTTTTTGTAGTCCAAAAATGCTTTAAATTATTTTTACAGGAATTGGGGGTTCTAATACTTCCTCAAAAGGTGTTTCCTCCCACACCAGGCACTCCTTTGAGCCTGGAAAAGGTGTTCTTACCCTTAATTTTCTGAAATTGCACCTTTTTTATTGGAAAAACCTTTTAAGGTTTACACACCTTCCTGGGCTGGGGCAACACCTTAGAAGGCATGAATTTAGTAAAAAGAAATGAGTAAACTGATTCCCTTCTTCAAAAGAGGCATGACTTTAGCCAATCTAAAATTTTGCCTTTGTTGAAAAAAGGCATGGATGTAGTCATTTTGAAGGTAATTCAGCCTTTGAAATGTTTTTTTGAAAAAAAACAGTTCACTCTACCTAATCCCAAACAAATAATCTGTGGGATCTTCTTTTCAGTTCTTATGCACCCAAGATGGGGCTTCATAGACATTGAGATTTAACACGGTACATCAAACACTTTTTACTTCCCCTGAATAATCACAATAGATGAGAAAGCAGCTGCCATGATTTTTAATTCATAAAAAGTGATCAATCAATAACTAAGATCAGTTAAACTGGCACACACTTTATCATGAGAAAAAATAAATATGGTATTTCAGGCTTGCTTGGGCACCCACCCAAATTACAAAAATATTTGCTAAAGCATGTTGGGCACCCCCAAAAGCCCCTGTGGAGCTCCCCAAATCCTGTGTGGCACATAGAAAAGTGGAACTTGGCACATAGAACAGTTAGTGTGTGTTGGGACAAAGTTTTTCTTGGCCAAAACTCAAGCCAATTGAACATGCCCACCAAAATCCTTTCACTCATTGATAACACACCCAATATATTCCCCAATGTCAATAAATACTACCAATGGCACAGAACCCTGAGGGTGTTTTTCCAAGCTTCATGCCATAATTTTTGTTAGGAACTCTCACAATTCTATAGTATTTCTTGTTGATGAACCTTCCTCTTCCTTTCTCTCTCTCTTGTTTCCACTAAAATCAGATCCTAACACCTCTATTGGTTTACACATACATATCAGCTCATCCAGAATCCCTGCTAATGATCATGGTCCAAAATTAGGTTTGAGGTGAAGAAAAATAGCAAGCAGCAGGGGAGCAAGGGGGAAAGAGAAAGGGGGAAGGAGCCAGTGAGGGGGGGGGGAACATTTTTGCCTTGGTAAATTGGAATTTGGCTTTTTTTAAAGATCTGAAGCATGAACACTTTCCAAAATCAAGCCTGCTGGGCACTACATCAAGTGGGACTTTGAAGTGTGCCCAGAAAACCTTGAAATATCACAACAAGTTTAAAATTCAAGTCTTTGAATGAGCTCCAAATTTTTTCTTCTTATGATTTTTTTGTTCTTATTTATTATTGAGAGAGAAGGAAAAGTATAAATTGCATTATTTGAAAGGTAGAGAGTTACATAATTCACAGTACCCCATTCATCCAATTTTTGAAAATTGTGATGGGTCACAATGGATAGTTTAATTGGGTTCAAATTTCCACAAATTGGCATGAGGCCAAAATATTTCTTGGGATAAATAATGTTGGAAATAAAATAAGATTAGGACTTACATGACAGGATATTAGATAGAATCTTAAAGCATATTGGAACATGATGATGAATTTTCATCAATTTTCATGGTTTGAGTAGATTATTTTTTGAAATTTTTATGATTATCAGGTTTTGTGGATGAGATAAATACTTTGGGGTATGTGATTTGTTTTCAATTTGAGTGGGATTGATTTGATTAATATCTTTTGTGTTTCTGATTTTCATGTTGATGGATGAAGATACATAAATCAAAGATTTGTAGTTTAAAACATGCCATTTCTATAAAACCTGGAATTTCAAAATCCAGCATTTAAGGGTTATGTTTATTTTAGGAATCTGCCATTGAAATGGTGTTAAGTTTTTTCTGTGTTTCCTCACTGCTTCTAGGCTTGCTGGTGCTTTGTGGTTAAGGATACTGCAATTGTGATCTCCACTTCTCTTGGACACTCTCCTGTCTAAACTCATTCATGCTCATCCTCCTTTCCACAACTCACCTTATCTTCTCTTTACTTGCTCATATCCTCTTTTCCCTTCACTCATCACTTACCCATGAATCTCCAATAATCTCAAGCCTTTTCTGTGTGCCCTGCAAGATATTAATGTCTTGTTTTCTTTCTTTTTGTATCTCTATCTTCTTGTATTGACCAAAATCCTCATTCAGCCTACCCACATCATTCCGCCATATAATACTTCAACAAATTCTGCCCCTACTTTTTCCACAAACTCCAGTTTCAATTTTCCCAAGCCTCATCTCATTATGCTAGATTTTTTTATCTCACAACCACTCTTGTTGTTCTTTGATTGGATGTTCATCTTTTTTCATTTTCTTAGTTCCCAGTTTTACTTTTTATCAATTCCTCAATTTAACACAGTTGAAAGCTGAAAGACTCTCTTGAAACTCTATCTCAAACCCCTGAAAAATCATACAACTGGGAAATGGAAGCTGGCTTGATCTCAGAAGGATTTTTGGAGGCTATGCTGAATACTGCTCTCAACACCATCCCTAGACTCAGCAAGGATAATTATGCCATTTTGAAAGGCAAAATGGACGCTATCCTGGATGTTTGTGGATGCTCTTGGCCCATAAAAAATGACTCTTTGACGCTGGAAAACAATTTCAATGATGAAATAAAACTTCTCATTATCTCTAGGATGGAGGCATCTACGCATGATAACATTGTTACTCCTCACAACAAAAATTCTGCAAAACTTCTTTGGAAGGCTATGATCAACAAATATGCCTCTTTGCAAGCTTCTGATAGAGTTAGAATTTTTAAAAAATTCTTATAGGTGTGATTCATGTTGGAAGAGATAGAAGATTTCATTACCAAGGCAAAAGTGAGTCTAAAGAAAATGTCTGAAGTTGGAATAATCCTCCCAAACAACATCCTGGCATACCATCTACTTTTTAAATTTCTGGAATCCATGAAGGATTTTAAACATCAAATTATGCACACAGACAAGGAGCTTACAGTGGAGTACTTCCTCAACCACCTAACTCAACTAAATAATGTATCTCAAGCACAGAATACTCAGGATAATCAACAGTCAAGAACAGAAGTTGCTCTTACTAATACCAAACCTTCTGTGCCAAGTCACTTTGAGAAACATGGAGAAAGATGGAGATGCACCAAAGGTTACCACAATCCTAAACAAGAAAAGGATCATTCTGCTGATAACTGTTGGAATCTGCATTCCGAAGTGGCCCCTGATTGGTGGAAAGAGGATCAAGCTAAATGGAAATCTTACAAAAATCAAACAAAAATAAACCCTGTAGCTCACTACCTTGCTCTTCTCATAATGTGGATTGATCATGGAAATCCCAATTCCAAGTTCATACTAGATAGCGGGGTGTCGATAAATATGATCAATGAAAGCCAATACTTCAAGGAGATGTCTCCCTGCAAAGATCAAATCATCAAAACTGGAAAGAGGGGAATCAAAACTGGAAAGAAGGGATCAGAACTTGAGATAAAAGGAAGAGGCACCACTGTACTCGTCTGGTAAAACTTAACTCCCAAACTATATAACATTTTCTATTTACCCAGTCTCACAATCAACCTGTTGAGTGCAGGAGCTCTCAATCAAGCAGTTTGCACTCTGCAGGAAAGTAAAATTTAATTTGATGTCTCAAAGGACAGACATAAGGTGTTTGAAGGGACTATTGTAAACAATTTATATTCTTTACAAACCCCTGTTTTCAATTGCACTCAACTTCTTAATCACTCTGCAAATCTGTCTTTTACGCCTGAAGATGAACTTATGGAAATTGATTGCAATTACAGGCATGCATCAGTCTCAAGAGTGGAATGTGTAACAAAGCATATTCCATCCAAAGTAAAGAGAAGTTTTGAGTGTATTCACTGTGTCAAAGGCAAAATCACCAAATCCTCATTGAAAGAAACCTCTACCAAGGCAGCTAAGGTGTTTGAACAAATTCACTTAGACCTTATGGGACCTATTAAGCCGCAATCTAAGGGAGGTCATTTCTTCATCCTGACCTTGGTATACAGCACTTATGGCTAAATTGGTGTGTTTCCTCTGGGCTCAAAGGAGGAAAATCCTCATATCATCATTGACTTGATAGAAAAAGATTATTGAGAACAGGGATATTATCCTTCAGAAGTATGTTCAGATGGCGGGTCTGAATTTGTCAATTTTAAACTGCAAATGCAAACTTTCTACAACAAAAATCATATTTTCCAGGTTTTTTCCAAGCCCTATCATGCAGAGCACAATGAAAGAGCAGAGTGAGCAAATAGGACTATCATTGAGTCAGCAAGAACCATTCTGAAGGATGGTCAAATTTCAGCTAACCTGTGGCAAAAGCTAATCAAATCAAGCTCTTTAATGCTTCACAAGGTCTCCAGGGAGGAAAAATCCAACTTTCCATGGTTTCAAATACATGGATATGCTTTGCCTGAATTATACCTGAAACCTATAGGATGTCCGTGTGTTTACCTACTCTCACAACGCAATAAGGGAAAAAAAATTAAGGCAAAAGGAGTGGAATTACTCTTAGTAGGCTTCAATCCTCTCTTCTGTTTGTATTGCATCTTAACTAAATCTTATTATGTCATCTCCACAAAGCACATGAAGTTTTTAAAAATGCCTAATCCCCTAAACTCAATTGTTAAAATTTCAACCAATGACTGGGTGGAGGGCGCTTGTAATGTGGAACCAAAAACCTCAAATAATCAACATTGGGATATCTCTCAACAAAGGCACAATCCTGCCCCTCATAATATAGATCTACGTCTGGAAACAAGTTTTACTCAGAGTCTGATTGTAATTCCTTGTCAGAATTGGAGTCATCAGAAGCAGATGGCCCAAGTTTTCATGCCAATATGGCACCTATTTTTCAACAGCCTGTTACAAAACCTCAGCGTTCAGAACCTCTACCCCCTACTTAACCCACTAGAAATCTCATAGATTTCTCCTCAATCAAACCACCTCAGCATTATGGGTTCTTTCACTACTACAAGCCCAAGAGTTATTACAACGCTGTGACATGTGAAGAAAGTAACAAGTGTATTGAAGCCATGGATACAGAAATTTTTTCTATTGAATTCTTTTATGTTTGGGAGGATTATTAGGGAAAAGAACCCTTGAAACCTCTCCATGAGACTACCTGGATTTAAAAACTGAAAGAAAACTGCCATTGCAATCCAGTCAAGTACAAGGCTTTTCTCTGTGTGCAAGGTTTAGTCAAATTGAGGGACTAGATTACTTCAAAACCTTTGCCCCTACAGGTAAACCATCAAATAACCAACTGCTACTTGTGTATGCCTTGAAGTCCTCACAAAGAATTTGTCAGTTCAACGTGAAAAGTGCTTTTTTACACTCAAAAATAGACAAGGAAGTTTTTATCCAAACTCCCAAAGGTTCCAATTGACTCTCAAAGTTCCTTAAATTAAAGAAATAATTGTATGGATTGAAGAAATTTCCCAAGAACTGGGACAAGACTTTAACAGCATGGTTCAAGGAAATCGGTTTTTACAAATTGACTTGTGATCCCTGGCTTTACTTGTCAAAAGATGTTAAATCTAGACTATTCTTTCATGTAGATGATTTTATCTTGGTAGGTGATGGTCAAGACTTTGAACATAAATTCCTGCACAAATTCAAGGGATCTACGTGTCAGGATCCAAATACCATTCTTGGGATGAAAATAGAAGTCAAAAACAACAGAATAATACTCAGTCAACCAAATCACATTCAGCATGGACTCAAAGAATTGGGTATAGCCAATTGTAAAGGGTCATCTACACCCCTCACTTGCAATCTTCAAATTAAGCCTTCCTATGATGAAGAACACAAAAAATTCAACTCTCTCAATATCAACTAATGGCTGGTGATAGGTTTGCTTAACCGTATAGCATGCTACACCAGGCCCAATGTCAGCTTTGCGGTGTTTATTTTAGCTTGATTCAATGGTTATCCTGGTATTACTCACTGGAATTAATTAAAGAAAACCTGGAAATACCTGAAGTTGAATCAACACTATCAACTTGAACTCAAACATCTTCCTCTATCAAATGCTTTGGATGTGTTCTTGGATGCATCTTGCGGAGATGATCCCAATACTAGAAAATCTCAAACTGGATACCTTTGCATTTTCTTTGGAAACCTTGTTTCCTGTACCAGCTGTAAGCAAAAGAGTATTACATGGTGCTCCACAGACACTGAATTGAATCCATTAGTAGAGTCCTATCACAAAGCAACATGGATCAAGGCCCTGATCAATGAAATATTCTTATCATTACTAGGGATCATTCCTCTCAATATCAATTATAGCTTTTTAGACAATAAGATCCGCAAATTTGGCTCAAACTCAAAAACAAGACATCTGGACTTGAAGACTAAGGGAATGAGGAAGGAAATCTATGCTAATAAAAGTGAAATTAAGCTCATAAAATTGGTGCAAATGGGTTTGACTCCTCCACCAAAGCATGCTCCACTGAGATTCTTTCATTCCTGTTTCCCTTTCTTCAATCAAATGCTTCTTAACTCTTCTTCTCATTATATCTCATTGGGCATAGGGGGTGTTAAGTTTTGTCTGTGTTTCCTCACTGCTGCTAGGCTTTCTGGTGCTTTGTGGGTGAAGATACTTCAATTTTGATCTCCACTTCTCTTGGGAACTCTCCTGTCTAAACTCATTCATTCTCATCCTCCTTTCCATGACTCACCTCATCTTCTCTTTACTCGCTCATATCCTCTTTTCCCTTCACTCATCACTTACCCATGAATCTCCAATAATCTCAAGCCTTGTCTGTGTTCCCAGAGAGATATTAATGTCTTGTTTTCTTTCTTTTTATATCTTTATCTTCTTGTATTGACCAACATCCTCATTCAGCCTACCCACATCATTCCGCCATATAATACTTCAACAACTTCTGCTCCTACTTTTTCCGCAAACTCCAGTTTCAATTTTCCCCAGCCTTATCTCATTATGCTAGATTTTTTTGTCTCAAAAATACTCTTTTTGTTCTTTGATTGGATGTTCATCTGGTTTAATTTTCTTAGTTCCCAGTTTTACGTTTTATCAATTCCTAAATTTAAAAAATGGCAGTTTTTCTAAAACAAAAATGGCAGGTTTCTAATGCTTGTTTTTCTAACTGTGGTACACCCTATTATATGTGTTCTCCTCTGTTTTTTTTTTTTTGGTTTCCTCAGATTAGATTTTATAAAAAATCCAATTCAAGATCTCCTTGAAGTCCTTTGGGAGCATGCACAGTGGGGCCTATATTATTTTCCTTTGAATATGTCAATTTTTATTTTAAAACAATTTTTATTGCTTCCTGCTTTATATATAATATCCTGAAAAATATGACACTTCATCTTCAATCTATATATAAATTCATCCTCACTCTCACCCTTCTGTGAATTTCAAAATTTCTCAATCAACCAACTCATGAATCAAGTGATGATGGAATCATTTTGATGGGATTTGAAATGACTTTTGATTAACCACAAGCCCATTATTTTCAATCCAATATTATCCATATTAAGCATATTCCTTCATCTTACTGAATCAATCCATATTTAACTATTCTAAAAATTATAATTTTTATCCTTATTTCATCAGTCCCTTTATGGTTTGTGGTTTTGGTGGGTATCATCACAATAAAGAAAAATTGAATTCCCAAGAATATCAATTCAGAAAGACTAAACCCACAATCTGTTTACCCATATTGTTTTTTTATTATTTGAGTCATTTTTCTTCTTTTGATCAATTTTTCTTCTTTTGATCAATTTTTCTTCTTTTGATTAATTTTTCTTCTTTTGATTAATTTTTAAGGTTGTGATAAATTTAAAACCCTGCACAACGCCCACACAACCCATTTTGAGTTTGAGTGTGCCATTCAGGAGATTAATTTTTCTTCTTTTGATTAATTTTTCTTCTTTTGATCAATTTTTAGGGTTGTGATAAATTTACAACCCTAAAAAACCCCCACACAACCCATTTTTTGTTCTGATGTTCCATTCAAGACTCCAGGGTTGCAACAAACAAGAAAAAATCAAAATCAAAATCAAAAGATATAAAAATAAGTAAGAAATAAAAAGAAATACAAATAAGTAAAAAAAATTAAAAAGTTTTTATTGTTTTAATTAATTTTGGTTGTTTTGATTAATTTTGGTTTGTTTGATATATTTTGGTTTGTTTGATATATTTTTATTTATTTTATTTCTCATGTTTGAATATTCTAATCTTCTGATAACATTGCTTATCATCCAAATTCATAGGATATCAGGTCTCACCTTCCCACCCCACCCCCCCCCCAAAAAAAAAGGAAATAGAATTAAGGGCATTGAATTTTTCACGCCCCCAAACCTGGAATTCATACAGTTTTGAAGTTGCCACAATGTCCCCCAAAGCCCCAAATACATGTGCTAAACCTGGAAAAAAAATGTTATTTTTGGGGATTTTCAAGAAAAATAATACTAGAGGATAGAAGGGAATCCCAAACCCCTTTAAAATACTTTTGAAGCATTTTGTCCAATTGTAAGGCCTTCAAAATTTCCCTCAAAAAATGGAAAAAAAAATGCTCCATGTCTCAAATATTTTCCCATTTTTAATTTTTTTTTCCTTGATTTTTTTGAAAATTCTGAAGAGAAAAAAGGTTAAAAAATATTCCAGGCCATTCAATTTTAGAATTTCCAGAATTTTAGTGCTTCATTTTCCCGCCAGAAAATGGGATTTACATAAATAATAAGACATTATTTTCAATTTTTTCTTTTGTTATTTTTCCACAAGATTTTCCAAATTTTCAGTTTGGGGTCTTTTAGTGGGCATTGAAAAGGGCCCAAAAAAATGATTTGGGGATTTTTTTGGCTTATCCCTTCCCAACGAATTCATAATTGAAATAACCAAAGAGGTTTTTTTTTTGCTCTAAATCAATGAATAAAAGAAATATGAAAAATTGAGAAAACAGACAAATAAATAATTTGATCAAGATCAATTTGTACTACTTTATTATTTTTACTACCAGGAAACAAAATCTTCAAACCAAGTTCCAAGTTATTATGAATTGAATCTTCTCATTTTTGTGATTCCTTGCTAGCAAAAGCCTTTCCAAAGGGGATCTAATTGGGGAGCTGGCCACATTTCATAACTGTAGTGGAAATAAAATATGTGCTGAAAATCATCCAAAATGATCATAAATATGGGAGATGTTTGATAAATGGCAATTCAAGGGGAATGGAGGGGAGAATGAGTTCATGACATCAAATTAGATAAAAGTACTACTGGCCTTTTTTATGTATCTGCAAGCAGTAAACCAAGGCAAGGGAACTTCATCCAGTAACTTTGAGGGGAAGGTCCAGAAGTGTGGTTGAGATGCTTACTTGCTTTGTCAAAATTTTCAACTCAGACTTTATCCATAAAGTTTTCATCCTTGAAGAGAGGGTTTGATTCCATTTCCAAGATCATTTCCTGAAATATTGAACTCCAATCTTCAGATTTATGGCCCAAATCAGCTTCTTATGATATAAAACCACATTTTCTATCTTTACACTCAGTTTTTCCATAAAAAGAATCAAAATAGTATCAGAAATGGCTTCAAAACACACCCCAAAACAGACACTTCCCATTATTTTTGTAGATGCATTGATTAATTTTAGGTAAATAATTGATCCTAAAAATCCCCAAATAATTTTTTTGGGCCTTTTTCAATGCTTAATAAAAGACTGAAACCTCAAAATTTGGAAAATATCATGAAAAATCAACAAAAACAGAAATTGAAAATAATGTCTTATTGTTTATATAAATACCATTTTCTGGAGGGAAAATGAAGTAATAAAATTCTGGAAAAATTCAAATTGAATGGCCTGGCATATTTCAAAACTTTTTGTATCTTCAGAATTTGCAAAATAATCAAGGAAAAAAAAATAAAAATCTCAAAAGATTTGAGATGTGGAGCTTTTTTTTCAGTCTTTTGGGGGCAATTTTGAAGGCCTTAAAGTTGGCCAAAATTTGTCAAAATTATTATAAAGGGGTTTGAGAAGCCCTTTTATTCCCTAGTATTTTGGTTATTTTTTGAAAACCCCCAGAAACCGTGTTTTTTCCAGGTTTACTGTATGTATTGGGGACATCAGGGGACGTTGTGGCAACGTCAAAACCATCTGAATTCCAGGTTTGGGGGTGTGAAAAATTCAATACCCTAGAATTAATTGATGAATAAATAAAAGCCACTATAGTTTCTGCTCAAAAGAATTTTACCATACCAACCAGCTTTGAAAAGGCTTTGCTTTTCATCATAAATTTTCAAATCATCCTGAAGGATTATATCTTCAATCCTCCTTCCTATCTGATTAAATAATTCATCATCCCTTCTAATCTGTTCATGATCTCCTAACCTTTGATATTTGATAGAGGTGACTTGTGCTCATAGAGCTACCTAAATCCATGCTTATTTTGATCTAGATCAAAACTTTTCTCTTTCATATGTCCTCCAATGCTGTGGTGATTTTTTTTCTTTTCAATGGCTCTCTCTTGATTTGTCTGTTTTGGTAGATGAAATGCAATTGAAATCAAGCCAAGAAAGATCTTGGAATCCCCCATGGTGGATGAACCAGAAGGCCAGAGATTGAGCATTGTTACAGACCATGAGATCCAAGTGGTGGAAGGGAGAGTGTCTTTGGATGAGAGATTGAGTAAAAGAGAGATAAGGATCCCTGATGATGCCTTTGATGGGAGATCACACTCTGCCTCACCACCACTACCACCCAGTTCAAGACTGGGCCTGCTTTGATCCTCAGAGTCATGACAAATCAATCAGTCTCCTTCCAAACAAACCCCAGCATGACTGGTCCCATCTTTTGGATCAATGAAGTTGTGTGTGGTGTCATCAAAACTTGTGGAACAGACCAATCAAGTTGATGGTGACTCTCTTCAACAAAAACTAAAGGATAAAAGGATAAATCAATAAATGAACCAAAAAAAATAATATATAAAAAAAAAAAAAAAAACTAGGTGCAGCAAATCAATCCTGACCCCTTGAGTGCCAAGCCTGGGTCATTATTGTTTGAGGCATGTCCAATTTGTATTTACCTATCAATTCACAAAAAAAAAAACTCACACTCCAAACCTGAAACATATACAAGCAAATATTTCCACGCATGTGATATATTCTTAGTGAAATTAAAATATAGTATCACTTTAGTGCAAGTGAAAATTATCTTTGGTTGGTATCATCAACTTGATAATTTTTCTTTTGTGGCAAAAAAAAGGAACAAGCCAACAAAGGGGTCACAAAAGAGAAGTTTTTTTTTCTTTGTTCCCCTTGGGAGTTAGAGATAGGGGGACACGGGGGAGGGTGGATGAAGAATAAAACCATGGCGGTAGGAGATTCTTCCATTCTAACGTTTGACCCATCGATACTAAGATGAGCAGGTTTTTTGGGGGGGTGGGGGCAAAGGAAGAACACAGAGGGTGAGTTTATTAGATAAATCATAGCCTGATTGTCTTCAACTAGATCAATAGAGAGAGAGAATGACAGAAAGAAAATCTTACGGAGGATTTAGCACCAGGCTTGCCGGTCTTCTTCCTTTCGACCACCCTAGGATCCCTCAAGCTCAGCTGACTCTTAACTAATACCTTCTTCGCATATCGTTCCTGAGCAGTCCCATCGGTCCTGCCCGCTTCTGTGAGCGCTTTCATGAGTGCTTGTGAAATCGCATGCGAGATGGCTGCTGCCTGTCCCATCTTTCCGCCTCCATGAGTAAGGATGTGGATGTTATAATGGCCTATACAACTGCAGGGGTTGAACGGAGGTGAGTAACAAAGGAGTACGACAATATTAGAAACCTAGTCGAGGGTGGACTTGTTGGGGGGATTTTTTTTTCTTTCTCTCTCTCCCTCCCTTTGAGGGAGAGAAGAGGAGTGATTGTAATCAGAACAATTGAATAGAAGGGCAACTGGTTACTTGGTGATTTCCATGGGTCTGATGGCAGTTGCCCGTTGGCGAGGACTATGAAAATAATTGACCAGTGGACGACCATTGATGATGATTTGACCCAAGGGCAGATCGTGAGATGATAGGATGAGTTCCTGATCGTCGGTGGGCTCAGGGGTTGGCTTAGGCGAAGTGGATGACTGATCTTGAGGCTCGGATGATGATTCGAGGGTGGTCGATGGTGTAGTCTTGGAGGGTAGTTCAGGAATCTTAACTTCGATCATCCAAGCCCTCGCCGTGCTCTCCTTCTTCCTACCTAGACCGTAGAACCTGCCGAGATGATCTCGTTCGATTTCTTGAGCTTTACTGATTCGAGCCGTATCCTGGGGTTTGATATACTGGAGAAGGATTCCTTGGATCTCTGAATCCAATTCGTTGATTTCTGGGTCGTTGGTCAGTTGGAGAGCCTTGGCGATCATGAGATACTTCTTCAAGCCCCTCAATTCGTTTAATCGTTTGATGGCATGAGTGTATTCGATCATTTTGAGAGGTCGAAGTTCGTTAGGCTGGAGCAAGATAGCCATCGAGTGGAGTGAGTGCCATTTGATTTGATTATTCCAGAGCAAGTCGAACACTTGATGGTCCTGTTGGGTAAGGTTGAGTGGATCGGATTCACGTTCTTGCTCCATCTTCCACTTGAACCACTTCGATCGGACGCCGGTGCCACGGAAATCGATGGGGGAGGCGTAACGTTTGAGGATCCCAAGCCGATATAGATTCAGACGGGAGCGATGGATCAACGAGTCGAATGTTGAGAAAGAATCTGATAATGCAGGATGAGTTGTGAACCAATTCGTACTGGGTGGTTTGGGTAGGGGTGGTAGTTGATCGGCGGGGGTGAGACCGGGTAGGAATGAAGAGGCATTTCGATGGGAGATCTTGTTGAGAGATGGTGTTCGATTGGGACGAAAAAGGAGTGAGTTGGGATGATGGTTTGATGAAGGAGGTGGAAGCTTGAACCGAGGCTCAGGCGATCGAAGGGGGATCGAGCGAGTGATGAGAGTCATGGTTGGAACTGGCGATGGCTGATGAGAGGAGGGGAGGAGAAAAGATCGAAGATGGGATGATGAGTATCAAAGAAGGAAAAACTTGAAAGTATCGATCGAAAGGAATGAGATGAAGAATGACTTACCAACTCCAAGGGGGACGTGAACCAACAAGCTATGAAGAGGAAGGAAGCTGAGACTGAGATTATCGGGATGGTAGCCAGGCAGCTGACGACCGACCGCGAGACAAGAGCCCGGGGGGTTCGAGGTAGCGATCGGGTCAGGTTGAAGAGTACTGATGTCACACATAATTAGTAGAGGGAATGTCTTTTTTTTTTTTTTTTTAAAGTGCTATTGATTTCACATACCGCACTATAATCTGTCTATGTATAAAAGGTGGACTAGATACATGTGCTACTTTATCAAAAGGAAATATGTAATGTGAGTGAGTTATAGCCTAAGGTAAGTACGAGTGTGATAGAGTTGAGCAAGAGGGAATCGTAATTGGAAGAGAAAAGGAAAAGGGAGAACGGAAAGGAAAAGAAAGAGAAGAAGAAAACAAAAGAGACATCTACTTTAAGTTAAGATACTAGATAAAATGAAAGCCATCTTCCGTCTGAGTGATTTTAACTGCTTGATGATGAGCTGAGTTGAGTTCAGCATACGATTCTGTCATAAATTTGAACAAAGGACCCCCCCCCGAATCCATATGAGCAAAAGTATGATGTGATGAATGAATCGATGGTGTGAAGAATCAAACGAGGAGATACCTCATTTAAAGAAGACTTTCAGATGGCTATCAGAATATCGTTCTCTGAACTTAAAGTAAAAGGAAAAGCAACTATTTAATAGTGTCATGATAAAAACCATAGAATTAACATAAAAATGGAGGAAATTTTAAATGAAGAGAGATTATGAAAAAAATATAAGCGCGGAGAAGAATAAAGAAACCTAAATTAAAAGGAGAGAGAAGACATAATGAGGAAGAAACTGGTTATCGAAGTTAATGTTAATCTTGATCGACAGAAATATTATAAAAAAGAACATGTTTAAATCTATTAGAATGTACGAGAAAATCAGCTAAAATAGCATAGCAATCAGGATTATCTAAAATAGAGCGTGAGCTAAACGGATTAGATTTAAATCGTAGTTTGGCCAGTTTTTTCTCAGAAACGATTCTTTGACGATGATATCGTGGGCAAATGGTGAGAAAGTGATTGACAGATTCGATTTGGTTGCAATAAGGACACAAATTTGTCGAAGAACTCTTGATGCGATGTAGGTATTGGTTGAGCGGAACATGTCCTGATCGGAGTTGGTGAATAAGTGAGGCGGGACCTTTTTCTAAAGAGTCTAATGATTTGAAAACCGATTTGTAGTTTGATTTATATTTGTATCTATTTTGTTCTTGCGGAGATAATTTATCTTGTACGAAGAAAGCTTGTTTAGTTAATTGTCTGAGCTTAGAGAGACTAAGAGTAGTGAAAATTGAAGTATTAAGATCAGTAGTGGTAGATTTATCTTTAGCTAAGGAATCAACTTTATCGTTAAAAGAAATGCCTGAGTGTCCTGGGCACCAAGCTAAGGTGATCGGATATTGAGAATTAAGAGAAACTAATGGTTGATAGATATTTATATACAAGAATTGGGAACTTGACGACTTGGAGGGGTTAGAACATTTGATAAGAGCTTGTTGGTTATCGGAATAAAAGAAAATTTTCCCAATAGGAATGTTAAGTTGTTTACGTCTACTTATTTCTTGTGAGGCTAGGTCTAAACTTGATAAGATGCCGTGAAGTTCAGCTTCGAAGATGGTAAGGTACTTTTCAGAATTTAGGAGGGACGAAATATGAGTAGAGGGGATGTTAGCTAGAATAGCGGCAGATCCGACTCCTTTATTTTTAATAAGGGAGCCATCTGAAAAAAGAAGAATGGAATTTTGATTAAGTTCATAATCTATTTGTTTCTGAACTACGGAGGCTGCTTTGTCTTTTGATAGGTCTAGATTAATTACTTTGATTGAAGGGGTAAACCAGGGAGCAAGGGGAATAGGGAGAATAATTTCAGGAGAAAGTGAGGGAGGATAGAGTTTTAAGAAATGATCACAATTAATAAGGGAGTGAATAGCACTTGGTCAAGGAAGGAATATTGCTTAGAAGGAATCCTAACAACAATGAGGGCACAACAATTTCCTCTTTTCATAAGCCAGAATCTTGGACAAAAAAATTATAGGACTTTCTTTTAAGAGATCAAAATTCTCTGGCAGAGAGATCAGGGGGTCTTTGGATAGTTGAAAGGTACTGCTCTAATTTAAGCCAGAAACCCTGCTGAAATCCAGAATAATCTTGAGAGGAGAAAGAGAGGCAGGCCAAATTATAGGTTCCTCCTCATCAAAATCCACTCCAACATCTGATTCTTCATCTTCCCAAGGATGTTGAGATAAACCATCAGTCATGGTGAAAGATTTTCCAGGCCTGTGAACATTATCAAAAGAGAACAACTGAATAAAAGCCACCTATTGAGTCATAGGAGCATTTGGAAGGCTGGGAGAATTGATAATTTCAATAATGGATTGAGCATCTACTTGTAATTCAAAATGTTGACCCCAGAGGACTGTTTGAAGTTTCTTCAACATTTGAGCCACACCGCAGAGTTCCAGTTTTGGTTGGGAGTATCTGGATTCCACATCTGAAAATAACAAGGATTCATAAAGGTCAGGCCGTTCCAAACCATTTTCACCTTCCTGAGTAAGAACAGCCCCAACAGATTGAAAATTAGAATCAACAGCCAGCTTGATCTTTCCAGTTCCAGGTCCATAAGAGATCTTTTTCAATACTATGTCTTTACCAACAATCATTTTGAGCAACTAAAAAGAATTTTCACAATCTTGGGTCCCAATCCATTCAGCTTCTTTCCTGGTTAGACAACACAAAGGGGCAGAGATTTTGGATAAAGATGGAATGAAGATTCAAACATAAGTGACAACACCTAGAAAGCCTCTAACTTCAGTGGGATTGATTGGAGTGGTCCAAAAGATGATCTTGTTGACTTTGGATGGAGCCATCCTCCCTCCTTCCTTGCAGACCACATGGCCAAAAATTTCAAGAGCATGGAAACAAGCACCCAATTTGGATCCAGAAACAGTCAGGCCCAATTCCTCAATTCAAAAAAGAATCCTTTCCAAAGTAGTAGCATATGGCCAAATGAATTTAAAAATCCCTGGATTCCAAAATAAGAGCTCATTATCATAATCAGAAATTGGACCTTTAATTCCACCATTGTCAATAAAGATACCAGCATGATTGGGAATTTTATCCTGAAGAATCCATATCATCTGAGCCTGATAGACTGCAACCAAATTGGTGGCACCTTGAGGCAAAGGAGTCAGCTGGAATCAACCAAGAGGAGTATCAAAAGTAGTGAGAGGGAAAGAGATAGGATGTAGAGTTGTTTGTCATAGCCACCCATAATATCCCCCAGACCATAGCAATCCCTCCCAGAAAAAGATTCCACAAATTCCTCAGTAGCAGGAGGAATGCCAGAGTCTTTAATTGTAAATTTGTTGTGAGGTTCGAGATTGTGCACTACTCTAAGTTTTCTGGCACTTTTAAGGACACAGAAAACAGGGCTGGAATAACTGGAAGTTGACTGTTCATATAGACCAGTACTGACTTGTTTACAGATCAACTTGATAAATTTGTTGACTTTAGCAGCAGGGATTGGAATCATTTTCTTTTGCCAAGGATTGTGCTCAACTACAGGGATGATGTAAGGGAGACCATAGGATTCTTTCAAGAGACCTATCTCCTTTTCACAGAAGGCAATAGAATTTTCCCTCAGAGATAAGACATTTTTGATCAAATTCAACTCATCAGGAAGAATCCATCCATCCGGACCAAAGTTGACCACTTTCAGATTTTCTTCAGTGACACAACCACAGGGCACAAAGGAACCAGTAAGAGATCAAGATAAACCACAGTAAGGATTGCTGGATAAGGGAGGGAGCATGAGAGGAGGATTTAGGTTGAGAGGCATGGGCTGGTTGACTGGTTGGACCTTTTTTCAACTGTTTCATACTTGGTGGCAAAAGAGAGAAGTTCCTGCTTCCTCCAAGCATTTACCAGTGAGACCTGACTGCAAAAACCAAGGCCAAGTTCCAACATTTTCCACGTCCTATGTTCTGAAAAGTCCTCAAAGGTTGCCTTTTCCATAAGAGAAGAACCAAGTGATAATAAATTGCTCAAAGGTGTGGCAAAAGGTAGAGTTTCAAAAATTATGGTAGAAGAAGGCCCTGGCGGTGCATAATTGGGAGGACTTACTTTGACCCCCAAGTGCCTCCATTGAAGTCCATATTCCTCCATACCAAAACCATTAAGAAGAGGGGTCAGATAAGGATCTAGTTTATACTCATTGAGGATATTTGCACCAGAAATAAAAGAAGATTGAAAAGGATTAAGAGAACAGGGAAAAAAGAAACCATAGATTCAGAGAGAGAGGAAATGTTTTTGGGATTTTTCATTTTTACATGTTTTTGAATTTTAATACTTTCCAGATCAGAAGAAAATGATGAGAAAAAAGTGAAATAAGCCTCTGGGATGATAGTTTATCTTTGAGTTGAAGTTCAAGGCTGGTAAGGATTACAATTATCAGTAGAATCAACTACTATGCTAAAAAATGAGAGGAATTAGAATTATCCCTCTGCTTCCCCTCGAAAATTGATTTGGGAGTGTGACCAGGAAAATCTCTTTTCCAAAATCAAGAATCCAAAGAGCAGAGAGGAACTTCAATCTTTCTACCATCAGAATCAAGCAGAAGAATTTTCTTCCCAAATTGATCAGAAAACATCAAGGTAGCACTAAAGTCCCTTAAAAAGGGTTCACCCAAGATCATAGGTCCTTCCAAACAAGTAATACAGAAATGACAGGTTCCAAAAATATTTTGACCAATCCAAACGGGAAAATCTTCAGCAATACCAAATAAATCACAAGACTGATTACCTATTCCATACATTGCAGAATTGAAGCTAACTCTAGGGCTGAGCTTGAGTTTGCAGGCCATAGAATCCAAAATCAGGTTAAGTTGGGAACCAGAATTGACCCGGAGAGAAACCGTTCTATCCAATTTTCCAAGAAAACAGGGAAGAAAACCAAGTGGACAAGAGTAAATGTTGGAATCTGAGGAGGGATCAGTTCTGCCAGAGTCCTCAAGAAAAATTCCAGAGGAAACCTTCAATTTGTCAGAGCCAATTTCCACATGTCAAAGAGAGACCCATTTCTTCATTCCTTCAGCAACAGAGGGCAAATTTGAGAGGAGATCATCAAGAGATAAATCAGGAATTTGAAGATCAGAGATTTTATTCAATACCCCTTCCACAGCATTGGGGTGGTCCTGAGAGATTCCCCTCTCAAACCAGACTTTGGGCTGTGTGGAGGGAGGATGATCAGGTGAAGCAGGGATTATGATGGGATCAGTAGGGTGAGGTGTTGCAACAGGAGAAGGATCAGCATGATTTCAAAGGCATTCCATCAGTGTTTCTGTTTCTATGTCCATGTATTCCACCACAGAGGAAGGAGGTTCAGGAGAGGATTGAAGTTTGACCGGTTTACAAAGGATAGCGGATGGCATAGGAGGAGCTTTGTGAGTTTTGGGTTCCTCATGTTTTTTCCTAGCTGGATCAGATTGATAAGCTCCAGAGAAGCTGGAGGAGGAGAAAGCAGGGGGATACCATGGTTGAAGAGTACCACAGGAAGATTGAAAATCCCAAGAGGACAAAGATGCTTTCTTGGGAGGAGATTTCTGGAAAGAAGCCACCACATGATGGATAGGACGTGATGAATTGAAAGGGATCAGAGCCCCATTAGGAATAAAAAAATTATTTTCCTTCTGTTCCACCAATTTTTCCTCCTTGTCCTTCTCAAGTTCTGGGCATTGTCTGGTTCCATGACCTTCCCTATGACAATAATAGCAAGCCAGAGTGGATCTAGGAATGGAATTAGAATCTTTGGGAGCAGCAAGAGCAGAAATCTTTTGATCCATCTTGTTTTTGAAAGCTTGGAGCAGCTTGGTGATTTCATTGATAGTTTCCATTTCTTTGCTGGCCTGAGGATTTGATTTACAACAAGGGATGGCCTCCATTTTCCTCATGATTTTGTTGGACTCAGAAAATGGGGGAGCAGGGACAGGTTCAGTGTTACGGGTTTTCTCAAGGGTTAGGGCAGTTTCACCTTTCATTAATTTATCCACCGCACCCCAAAGTACAAGAAAAGCAGGAAGCTTGAAGCGGTTATCCCTATTGTGATCATAGATCCAGAATTAATTAATTTGTTGCTTATTTGCTCCTGGACTCCTAAAAAAAAAATTGAAAGAATCAGACTTGGATTTTGTCCAAGGTGTCAATGTGATCATTTATAAGAAGATAAGATTGGATAGGATCCCACAATTTCCCAAAAGATTGGTACTCAGAGGCTGAAGAAATACCATCCTTTGAGTTCCACGGAGAAAAAAGATTTTCCAAGTCCTGCAGCGTAAAACAGGCTATGTCTATCTTTCCCCAATAAACCAGGATTTCTTCCTTGAGAAGCCCCCAGTCATTAGATTTTAATCCATCAAAATACTTGATTACTTCCATAACTTCATCAGTGGAGATAAAGAATTGTAACTGATAGGCCATTTGATATTTGATAGCTCCATCCAACTCCGCAGCCATTTCATAAGAATTCAGGAATTTTTTGACATTTGTCCCATTGAAACCCAAGTTCTTTTTCTGAGGTTTGATCTTGACCATCTTAGCACAAACAGAGGAGGAGGAGGTACCAATAGATTCCATCTTGAAAGAGTTCCTAGGGGATCCAAAGAGAAGATTTCCAAAGTGGCTCACAAGAGTGGCAAGAGTAAGGTTTCACAAAAACAACAAGAATCTTGCCCAAGCAGTGCACAATTGGGAGGTCTTACTTCTGAGATAAGTTGCCTCCATGGATCAGATTTGATAAAAATAGAAACCAAAAAAAATAAAGAAGATCAGATTTGGAATTTGATTCCAAATGTGATTGGGACTGTAAATCCAAAGGTTGCTGGTTCAATCCCGGCCTGGGGGACAAAATTTAAGACTCCAAGCATTTCTGAGACATAGGCAGTTCTGTGGAGGGGAAAAGGTGCTGTTTAGGCTGCCCTCCTGAGTGTTACAAAAATATTTGAATGAAACCAGAATCAAGGACCAGATCCTTATGGACAATGAATTAATGGGAGAGATGATTTTTGATAGTAGTCAGTAGCAATGGAAAAAACACTATCTGAGGCAAGATTGTGTGGGAAAAGACAGGAAAAAACCAAGTTAAAGATTCTTCAGAGTTCAATAGAACAAGGTGGTTGTAAGTAACAATGCCCACAAGGTAAAAAATCTGGTTTTCAGCAGAAGATTAGGAAAGGTCAACTCAATCCCAACCAACCTCCAGGTTCTCAATGAACCGGCCCTACTCTCCGCAATCAAGTGCTTGAAGGGTACCAGATAAAGGTGGGTGACTGTAAAAAACAAAGAAATTTTCTTTATGAAGCTCTAGAAGCAAAAACAGTAACAGATTTGAACAAGAATAACCCATCAATTCTCAAGGGAATCAACAATAGAATGGCAGAATTTAACTATGAAGAAATAATGGGGGGTTTAACACTCCAGGTTTCAAGCTTAAAGAAACCTCTCAGCCAAACGTGACTGGTTCTGGAAAGAAAATCAAATGAATTATCAGGACCAAAGTGGTTGGAGAAAGGGATCAATGGAGTGGCTTAACACACTCAAGAATTTAACCCAGTGAATTCTTCATCAACCAGCAAGGCTATTGGCTGGTGCTAAGGATAAGGTCACAGAGGACAGATCAAAGGATTGAATATGGAGGCTCAAAGGATCAGGTCACAGAGGACAGATCAAAGGATTGAGTATGGAGGATCAAAGGATCAATAGGCAATCAAAAGATTTACCCAGGATAAGGATGCTCAGACAAGGGGAAGGGCCCAAAGAATTGATTACTTAGACAATGATGATGATTTGATTATTTATCATAAGATGGATGATTAGATTAGATGATGGGAAAGGAAAGGCAGGGGAGAGCCCCTCCTTTTATGGGAAAGAGACCATGTTGACTATTTACAATTAATAACTAAAAGTGATAGCAGAATATATATATATACCTTTGATGAGCTAAGAACTAGAAAAAGAAAAATTAAACTTTTTACCATTTTTCTTGAGGTTTATCAAATTCTTCACCACACCGCTTGATGATGCTGGTTTGGAGTTGCAGAGCAAAATTTGGTGAGGGTAACAGAGTACTATCTGGAGGGCACTGGGATGATCAAATGGGGCCATCAGCCTATCAAGGATTCTCTGGTGAAGATGTGTGAGGAGGATGGCAAACGGTGGCAGGAGACCCTTCTTGTGTTTCTATTTGCAGATGGGATCTCTGTTAAGCGGTTGACGGGCTATTTGACTTACAACCCGCTCTACAGAAAGCGCCAGGCGCTCCCAGTGGACATTGAGTTGGAAAAGTTCCTGGGTGTGGATTGGTGGAAGGTGAAGACTTCTGCAGAGCTTTTAGAAGCGCGCGCCAAACATCTTCTCAGTTGGAAAAAGGTGCTGGAAAAGGCTGCGGAATGGTTGAGGAAGAATAGGACAGTTTTGGTCTGCTATTTGGAAGAGTGCTGTTCAAATTTCCTCCAGGAACAGCTGCGGAAGGGGGATTTGGTCCTACTGTAAAACCAGAGTCTGGAATCCCAGTGGGGAAACTTTTTTCCCAAAAGTTGGAATGGACCCTTTTGCATGGCTTTCAAGTTTTCAGGTGGGAGTTATCAGCTGGAAGAATTGGATGGGACTCCTCTCAAGCAGAAGGCCGCAGCCTTGCATGTGAAGCGCTTCTTGGCATGGGTGTCTACCTTGTCTGAAGAGATTGCAGGGGACAGTGATGGTGCGGATTTGGTGGAGGGAGGCAGTAGTCCCAAGAACACGGAAAGCATGGGTCCTTTGCTTTTGGAGGTACCTGCACCTGGTGTGCCAGTACAGTGGAGCAGTTGGTTGCAACCCACTGGGGACAGCAGCCAAGCTGGGGGGGGGGGCGCTAGTTTTGGATGGTAAATTCTGATTTAGTGAGGCAGTGTTCTAGCCGGTTCACAGCCTGGATAAGTAGACACCCCAGAATGTTTGTTTCCTTACTTCTTTGATTTGATTGGTTTCTTGTTTTGGTACTGGGTCTGGTTATGATTGATTGCAGGGACGCAGGCGCGGCCCAAGCCGGGTCTGCAAAGGCAAGGACAAGCCCTGCAGATTGGAGATGCCGGAAAAGGAGGGGCATAGGCCTAATGGTGGTTTTGGTAGGAGAAAATTTAAAAAAAATAAATAAAAAAATTATGTTTCTCTGTTTCTTTCTTTCTCTCTTAAGCATGGATTGGAAAGTTGGATGGGGGGAATAGTTTGACTTGTTATGGGGGTGCACTATAAAGTTCACAGTTGGAAAAACTAGGCACCCCAGAATGTCCATTCTCCGGTGTCTTTTCTATCTGTTAAGTTTTGTGTGCGCGCTGGTGTATGGTTTTTGTGTTTGTTTGAAGACTGGGTATGGGGAACTGTGTGACAGTTTGTCTGGAATAGTCCAGGTACCCTTCCAGAGACGTTGAAAATATGGGACATGGATTTTGGGGTTCTTTCCTCTTAGGCTTGCGCGCAGATGGGGACTTTTTTGGTTGCTTTACTGAGGCTTGGGATTCCTTTCTCTCAGGATCTGCGCGCAGACAAAGACCTTATTGTTTCTCACTCTTACTCAGTCTCAAGGTTTCTTGTGGGACTTGCGCGCAGATGCGGGGTCCCAATTCTCTTATTCTCACTGTCACTCTCACTCAATGCCGGGGCTGCTCACTCAAGGTTAGCACGTAAAAAGTCTTTCTTTGAAAATACATAATTGTGCCAATACAACAAGGAAGGAAAGAAGGGAAAGGGGGAGGGGAAATCTGTGTAAATTAGGTCCATAACCTCCACCATTTCCAATTGCACCACATCCAGAAGTCCTTGGAAGGCCACCAACAGTTTGTGCCAGGATTTGGTTCTATGAGCGCCCAGAGCCAAGAGGAACTGCTGGAGAAGGTATTCCAACTTGGCAACAAAGTCCTCAAAGCGCGCCTCCCTTAGCAATAGCCTAGTGGGGATGTCCAGTATCTTGGGATTGTTGGGCAGGGAATAGGTGAAGCTGGGGGCAAAGTCTTTATCACTACGCCTTCCAGGGACGCTGGATTTGAGGTGCATCTCATGGTCTCTGGTGACCATTGTGGGGCAGGGGACGGCAATGGAGGAGCAGGGGACAGAGTTCCAGGAGCCGGAAGGGGGGCCGCAAGTCAGAGGACCTGGAGTTGAGCCAGCGGCTGGAGGGGGAGTTGGGTGCCATCCAAAGAGTTCCTCCACACATGGGTGGGCCAGGCCTTGGTTGACGCGGACTTGGTTGGCCCAGAAGCAGAGGGCCACTTGAAATTTGGGGGTGTTTGTGAAGTCCTTCTTGCGCCGCAGTCTGGCACAACAGAAGGGGGAGGCCAAGTTGCAGCTTTTGGTCAAGGTTGGTGGTGGTGGAGCTTGCGGGTGGCAGGAGGATGGCAAGCCAGGGGAGTCCATTATTCCTCCAAGATTGATTTTTCACTTGAAAAAACAAATGAGTCATGACGGGCCCTCTTGCGTGGTCAGGGAGGCTTAAGGCCGGGATGTGCTCACAGCATAGTGTTGCCAAGTGAGAAACAACAATTACGGGAGTGGCAGGACAAGCATGCGCAACAAATCAAGAGAAGAGTGCAGGTTAACCTGTGCAGGGCACAGTAGGTGCAGGGTGGGACCATGGCAAAGTTAAGATGGAAGTGGGGGGTGGGACTTGGGTGAATAGGAGGGGTTGTTGATGAGCAACTCAGAAATGAGTACGGGAAGAGGCAGCAATGGGAAGAATTCTGGGGACAGAACTCAACTTGGGGGGTGATTTTGTGTTGTATTTATAACCTTGTATTGGGAACTGCATTGCAGGCTGCGCACTCAGCCATTGGGTAGGCAAGGCTCAGCATTTGGTGCGGGTATGGCCCACTCTAGGTGGGGTGGGCTTGCAACCTGCTTGAATGAAGCGGACCAAGTAATGGAGCCAACCAAACCAAGTTTTCAGGTGGCTAGTTTGGAAAGAAGGAGCCAGGCAATTGCAGGGTTATACACACCAGGGAGGTCTGCCAATCACAGGATCTGCAGACATGCGCGGATGGGTAAACATGGGGGGCTTTAAGTAGGGAGCGGCCCTCTGCTGCACCATGAGAAGGATAAACTGGATGCACGTAACAGTGGAAGGGTTTGGGCGGTGTGGTGAACCATTTGGGACACCTTGGGAAAAGAATTCAAAAAAAAAATTAAAAAAAAAAAACTATCCTCATTGCTTGCATCCTTCTCATCCTCATTGCGTCACTCATTATCATCCTCATTGCGTTGCTCCTCCTCATCCTCATTGCATCACTCCTCCTCATCCTCATCGCTCGCATCCTTCTCATCCTCATTGCGTCGCTCATTCTCATCCTCAATGCGTTGCCCATTCTCATCCTCATTGCGTCGCTCCTCCTCATCCTCATTGCGTTGCTCCTCCTCATCCTCATTGCTTGCATAATTCTCATCCTCATTGCTTGCATCCTTGATTGCTTCCTCAATTTCATCGCGACCATCAGTTGTTCATCATGACCCTCCCCATTGCTTGGCCATGCGCAAATCATTGCCTTCCCTCTCATCATCTATTCATCTATCATGGAATCCTCACCATCACCACCATCAGCGCTTGTGAGCAAGGATCATTGATCACATCAACCCCATTCCTCATCATCAAAACCATCCAATTTCTTTCTTTCTCACCCCCCTCCAGATTTGAATGTGAAGGGGGTGTTGCGTTGTTACTAGGTGTGCAAACATTGTGGTGTCATTATATAGCCTTGGGTTGGGAACTGTGTTGCGGCCTGCGTGCTCGGAATCTGGTAGGTTAGGCTCAGCAGCGGGGGTGCACCCATTCTCAGCAGTAGCCGCTGCGGGCTCAGCAGCAGCTGCTGCAAAGTTCAGCAGTAGGCAAAGCAGGATTGAGCACGCAGCTGCGGGCCGGGCCTGACTAGGGGAGGCGGGCCGCGACCCGCTGGGGTATCCAACTCATGGATGGAGCCGGGCCAACCAGGTTCTTGGGCGGTTAGTTGGGGGAGGAAAAGTCAGGGCAACGGCAGGGCTATACATGTGGACGGCCACGCGCAAGCGCGGGCCGGCCACAGGACTAGGAAATTTGCAACGGAGCGTTGGGCGGATACGGGCAAGCACGGTGAACTTTGGGTAGTGCACAGCGGAGGGCCGCTCCACGTAAGGACAAACCAGATGTGTGTAATTGCAGGCGAGCTGAAGGGATAGGGTAAGGGTTAGGGTATGGGTTAAAGTTCTGGGTCTAGGGTTTCTTCTTCATGGTTGTCAGTTTGTCTTTGTGCTTGTACTTAGGTTAGGGCTGAGGGGGAGGGGATTCATATTTTGGTCTCATGGATTCTCTCTCACTCATTCTCTCTTCTCCAGAAAAAAAGGAAGCATCCTCGAGCCTTACAGACGCTAGAACCATTGACTCCATAACTAGGGACAACTTTGTGAGGGAAAACCTCTAAAGTTTCCACAACTTCCGCACGCACGTTTGCAAGCAACAGGCTGGGGTGAGAATCTATCACCCCAGTCTGGAAGATTGGCAGAAGGGAACTGGGCCTCCCCAAGCTTGAGCCTCATGGTTGAAAAAAAAAATCCGCTTTCATTTGTGTTATCCAATTGTAAATAGTTACAGGGCTCTCTAGCCTAAAAAAGGAGGGGCTCTCCCCTGCTTTTTCCATTATCAATTCTTCCCACTAATGAGAACTATGAGCTTCTGATCTAAGAGCTCCTTCCTTTGTGAAATTGATCACTTATCTGGATATATCTTTTGATTATCCCTTGATCCCAATCCCTTACCCTTGACTTTATTAAGTTTGATACTCTGATCTGCCCCTCTGTGGCCCTGTTCCTTATCAAAAACCATATCCTTGCTGGTTGAAGAAGAATTCATTAAATTGAATTCTTGAGTGTGTTATACCACTCTTGATCCCTTTTTCTGACCATTATCTGGTCTTGATCATTCATTTGATTGTCTTTCTGGACCAGTCACGTTTGACTAAGAGGTTTTATTAAGTTTAAACCTGGAGTGTTAAACCTCCCTTTAATTATTCAAGTTGCATTCTGCCACACTATTCTTGAATCCTTGAGAAGTGTTGGGTTACTCTTAGTCCAAAACTGTTACTGTTTGTTTCAGTGATCCATAAACATATTGCATTGTCTTTTGCATCCACTCACCGTTATCTGGTACCCTTCAAGCACTTGATTGCGGAGAGTTGGGCAGGTTCATTGAGAACCTGGAGGTTGATTGGGTTTGAGTTGATTGCTCCCAAGCACCTGCTGATGACCAGAGTTATTAGCGTGTGGGCGCCGTTAATTACAACTGCTTTGTTCTATTGGACTCTGAGCAAATGTTCACTTATTTTGTTCAAAGTCTTTCTCCTCATCATCTTGGTTCAGGTAGTGCTGCTTCCCCCCTAAGCTATTGTTGCTATCAACTTATCCCTATCCCATTTGATTCCTCATTAACAAAGGTTACTGGACCTTGATTGTGGTTACATTTAAATATTTTTGTAACACTCAGGAGGGCAGCCTAAAAAAGCACCTTTCCCCTCCACAGAACTGCCAACGCCCTGCGCCGTTTGGAGTCTTACAGCAATATGGGTTAAAATTTGGCTAGGGTTCCGGATTATAGGGGTTTTTCTTAATTTTGTTGTTAGGCTTTCAGTTGTGCTTGTACTTAGGTTAGGGTTGAGAGGGAATACTTAAAACATCACTCTCAACTCCAGGTTGTATCATCTGATCATATCTGATTACCAAAGGATTAGGGAGGATTGAATGACAGGAATAAACAATATCATTTTCTTTACTCATCTTTTTCTTATAAATATCACTTATTCTCAAGACCCATCAGCACCAAAACTCCTTACAGACGCTTGGACCAATAAGTTCTGAACTTGAGGAAAACTTAGGGGAGTATTGCTCTCTTGTTTCCACACCAACTTGCTCAATCCCTCAGGTGAGCCCCTCCCCTCCTCCTCCTCCTCTCCCTTCCCCTCCTGATTGATTCCAAATCAATTGCACATTGCTCAATCAATTTTCAATTGGTCACAAAGTTCTCACTTTCTTGAAGATAACGCAGGATGCTGCCAAAAAACGCTCCGGGATCCAATGTTCCCCCTCCCTATCCTCTACGTTTGACTCCCGTTTCTGCTACTCAACCCCCTCCGCCGCCATACGCTCATGCTCCCAGAGTTAGCGGTTTCGCTCCTCCCTCAGAAGGGTCATTGGACATGGCGGTGGAGGCTCCTCGCCGCTTTTGGTTGAGGCCAAGGGACTTCCCTCATCTTTAGTTTAGTACCTCGGACGTGGAGTGGTTTCTTTCTAGATTTCAAGGGATTGCGGATTTGGAGGGCGCTTCAGGCGCAGATAAGGTTCGGACTATTGTGCTGTTCATTACCGAGGAGGAGAAGCTGCGGGACGTGGAAGAAATGGTTGGTTACGAGAGGCAGGACTGGGGGAAGTTGAAAAGCAAGATGTTGGAAAGGTGGGGAAAGCGCAAACCCCGGTTCCGGAAAAGCGATTTCGATCAAGCCGCGGAGGAAGCAAGCAAAAATGGGGAGGTGCAATCGCGCGAGGGACTAGTGGAACATATGTTGAAGTTTGAGCAAATCTACAGCTACTTGGCAAAGAAAGAGGTTGTTGCGGGTCAGACGGGTGCCATGAAGCGGGCGTTTCTGGGGGGTCTTGCGCCTCAGCTCCGTTCAAGAGTGCAGCAATACCTGTACGACCACGGTCTGGTTAAGAGGTCACTGGATGGAAGCGTTGCAATTCTTCCCAATCTTTTGGTTATCCGTCAGGATGTGGAGAGCAAAATTGATTTGGACAAGCTCATCACGGATACGGCACAAAGGTACCCGTCTTCCTCCAAGAAATCAGTCACAATCTTGGCGCCAGTCCCCAACCAAACCTTGGCCGCGCGGCCGCCAATGCCCTCTCATTCCGGACTTTCCCAACAGTCTCCGGGACCATCGGTTGGAGAGATGACGGAGATTCTGCGGGACATAAGGGTTTTCCTCAACCGGACACCGGCTCCTGCGGCTCCAACAGCCACACCGCCTCTGACAGCTCCTTCTCAACTGCGCGCGGTACCGCCTCACATGGCAGAAGGGTTCCAGCCCCCCAGCGGACCATCTGGGTTGTTTGGGTCGCCGCGGTGTTCATATTGCAGGGAGAGAGGGAACTGGAAGTTGGTTTGCAAGAACCTCACTTGGGACATGGACAAGGGGCTTGTTTGCGCATCCGGGATGACGTACATATTCCCAACAGGTGAATTGGTGGACTTGACCAAGGACAAGCCGCCACCAATGGTGCAAGTGCAGGAAAGAGCAAAGGCTAAGGCCAAGGCCGTCTGGGTTTTGCTTGGGATCGTCACCGGGCCCGGAACCTGGGTAGCGCCAAGAGTGGAGGCCGAAGTCAGGGCATTGGCAACAAACAAGCAAATCGCAATGGATGTTGACAAGCAACCAACGGCCCCAAAGCCAGTCACGCGCGTGCTGGCGCCAGACGGGCTGTCTGCTAATCCTGCGGGGAAAAAGAAGGCCGCGGACATTGTCCAAAGGGTGATGGGGAACGACTCACCAATACCCCTGACCCTACAAGAGCTAGCGGAGGTATCCCCTGCGGTTGTCGACAAGATGGTCCAGGCCTTGAAAGATTGCGGTCAGGGCTGGGTACCAACAACGGTTCAGCAAGTTAATGTGGCGGAGGAGGAAACAGATCTTGAGCCGTGCCGGTCAAAGTTGGTATCAGTCCCGCTTGCTTATGTCGCAATGACCATTGTGGGGCGGAAGGTGTGGGCAATGGTAGATAGCGGTTTGATGGTCAACTTCCTTCCGTCAAGGTTGGTGGACAAGCTTGGCCTGGTGCGGAGGAAGTGCGCAATGGGCCTTTGGGCGTTAAATGGCGGGGAATGCCGCGTGGATGGGGTAGTAGAGGCGGAGGAGGTCAAAGTCACAAAGTTTTGTAAGCCCCTGTCATTTCTCTCAGTGGAATGTGGTGCCGTGATACTAGGTTGACCGTTTATGTTTGGGTTCCAATCTCAAATGGCCTTCAACGCCAAGGAAGGAACGGAGGCACTGACCGTCAAAGATTCACTTGGGGCGCAGTTTGAGACAATGATCTGCAATCACAGGAGAGGGAGGTGGGTGCAGGGCCCGGTGGCTGGTGGCGATGAGGAGTCTGACGTGGGGGCTGACCGTAAGGGTGACCCTGAGGAGGATTTTCCCTAGTCGGCTGCGGTAACCGCTGTGGAAACTTTGGAGGTTATCCCTCACAAAGTTGTCCCTAGTTACGGGATTGATGGTTCTAGCGTCTGTAAGACCGAGAATGCTTCCTTTCCTTTTTCCCGAGAGAGAGAGAGAGAGATAGAGAGATATATATAGACCAATGGATCATATCCCCCCCCTACAACCCGGAGTCGAGGGGAAGGGTATTTGAGCCCTCCCCCTCAACCCTAACCTAAGCACAAGCACAAAGACAGACTGGCAACCATGAAGAAAGAACCCTAGACCCAGAACCCTGAACCATCCCTAAACCCATACCCATACCCTATCCGCGCCAGCTTGCCTGCCATTACGCGCATCCGGTTCGTCTTTTCGTGGCGCGGCCCCCCGCCACGCGATACCCAAGGTTCACCGCGCTTGCGCGCATCCACCCGACGCGCCGTCGTGGATTTCCTGTCCCGTGGCCGGCCCGCGCTTGCGCGCGGCTGCCCACGCATATAGCCCCGCTGTTGCCCCGCTTTTTCCTTCCCCGACTAGCCGTTCCGAGAACCTGGTCGGCCCAGCTCCATCCGTGAGTCGGACACCCAAGCGGGTCGCGGCCCGCCTCCCTTAGTCAGGCCCGGCCTGCAGTCGCGTGCCCAATCCCGCCGCGCCCACTGCTGAGCCCGCAGCGGCTACTGCTGAACCCGCAGCGGCTACTGCTGAGCCCGCAGCGGCTACTGCTGAGGACCGGCGCACCCCCACTGCTGAGCCTAACCTACCAGATGCTGAGCGCGCAGGCCGCGACGCAGTCCCCGACCCGAGGCTATATAATGACACCACATCCCCCTCCAACTTGAGTTCTGTCCCCAGAGGTCCCTTCCCATCGCCACCTCGACTACCCGCACCCCGCTCCTCTCTACCCACTCCTCTTCTCACACTCCACCAACTCCCCTTCCACGCTCATCGCCGTCATGCTCCCCTGCGAATTCTGCGCCCGGACCGGGCAGGCGTGCTCGATCGCTCCTGGTCGACGCGCCTGTGTTGCTTGCCGTCGCGGCCATCGCCGTTGCTTGCTTAGCGATGGCATGCCCCGAGCTCCCGCCCCAGGCCGCGCAAAAGGGCTCGTCCCAACCCGTTTGTGGTTTCAGACGACGACACCATCTCGGAGGACTCGTGGACTCCGCCGGGCTCCCCTTCCCGCCGCCCTCCGCCGAGCAAGGATCGCGACTTGGCTTCCCCCTTTCGCCGCTCGGGACCGCTGCGGAAGGAGGATTTCTTGTCCGTTGACGACTATCGGAGGGCCGTACGATTCTGGTCGGACCGCGTTTGGATGAGGGAAGGCGCGAGGGACCCGCGACTCAATGAGATTCTCCGGCGTCGCGCTGCTGCAGCCCCGGTTCCCCCTCCGGCACCTACACCGGCTCCTTCCGCCCCGGCTCCACAAGGTACTCCACCGCCGCCCGCGTCACCAGTGGTCTCGGATGGGAGGCCTACTACCCCCGAGGTCCCTCCTCCGCCGTCCCCGATCATCGTTCCGTCATCGCCCCCAGATGGACCGAGCCCTCCGCCCGATGCCCCAGGGACCCCCTCATCACCTCCTCGCCCGCTCGGATCAAGCCCCGTCCCAGCACCGGCACCGCCTTCCTCCAACTCCCCCGAGATCCTGGAGATCCCGGTCGTGATGGCACTCCCGGCGGCTGGCTTCGAGGCGTTCACGGAACGGTCAACCGCGATGCTCCGCAACTTCCTGGCGACCCCCGGAGCCCAATCCTCCGAATCCCGGCGCAAGTTCTTGGCGTCTTACCGGGCCCTTCTGGCATCATCAAGGGCGGACATGGAGGAAATGATGCGAATGGCTTAGACGTCCCGTCCCCTTCCTTTTCTCCTTTCCTGCTTACTTTCTTGTCCTATTGTTGTACCGCAATCCTTGGAGAAATACATCTTGCTGCGCGAGGAAAAGAAAGGGCCGCGTCCGCGCGTCCGGGTGGAAAGTGAGTGTGAGTGCCGAGATCCGCGTCCGCGTGAGAAGTGAGTGTGAGTGAGGTTGAGGTTGAGATCCACGTCTGCGCGCTCCCTCCGTGAGAAACAGTAAGTGACCAGTTATTCCAAGAAAAGGGGTACCTGGACCGCCCCAGACGGACTGCCACACAGTTCCCCGTACCCGTACTATAAAAACAAAACAAACACCGCGCCAACAGCGCGCGCTCACAACCGGGAGTATAAGGGAGAAGCGATGGGAACAAACATTCTGGGGTGTCTAGTCGTTCCGGCTGTGAACCGGCTAGAGCACCCCCTTACCAAGCTAAGCTTTAATCCGCGTCCATACCATCCCTGCCCGTCGCGCCCGTCCGTTGAAGAAAGAAAAAGGAGAGAAATAGGAAAAAAGGAAAGAAAACAGCCCAAATCCAAAGAAGAGAAAGAAAATATCCTATATTTATTATTCCATTCATTTCATTTTTTTTTTTTTTTTTTTTTTTTTTTTTTTTTTTTTTTTTTTTGCAGAGCTCTTCGTCCCGCCATCCGTGCGCGGGGCTTGTCCTCGCGTTTGCGGGCCCAACGCCACGCCGCGCCCGCGTACCTGCAATAAATAAACCATAGCCAGTACCAATCCAGAGCCAAGCCCAAACCAAAACATAAGGAAACGAACATTCTGGGGTGTCTAGTTGTCCCGGCTGTGAACCGGCTAGAGCACCCCCTTACCAAGTAAAGCTTAACCACCTAGCACCCCCCCCAGCTTGGCAGCTGTCCCCAGCCGTCTGCAACCTCCTACTTCTCCGGGGTCGCGCGTCGCGCGCCGCTACTTCGCTGTCCGAACGATCCGCGCCGTCGTCCGACTCTGGAACCGATTTGCCCCCGGGCCCCGAATCATCGCTCGCCGTCTCGTCGAAGGAAGTGGAACCGCGCGCGAAGAAGCGTTTCACGTGCGAAGCCGCGGCCTTCCGCTTAAGCGGCGTCCCGTCCAATTCCTCAAGGCCGTAGCTGCCGCCCAAGAACTTAGAGGCCACGCGGTACGGCCCGTTCCACCGGTTGGCGAAAAGTCGGCCCCACTGGGATTCCAGACTCCGATTATACAGCAGAACCAGGTCCCCCTTCCGCAGCGGATCCCGGAGGCGATGGGAACAGCGCTCGTCCCAATAACGGACTGACGCCGTCCGGGTTTTCTTCAACCGCTCCGCGGCCTTTCCCAAGGTCTCCTCACGCCTAAGGAGCTGTTCAGCCCGCGCCTCGATCAGATCCGCGGACGTCTTAACCTTCCACCAATCCACGCCCAAAAACGTGTTCAGCTCGATGTCCACGGGAAGCACGGGCCGCTGCCCGTAGAGTAGCTCGTAAGGCGAATACCCCGTCGACCGCTTCACGGAGATCCAATTGGCGAAAAGGACCGCGGGGAGTGCCACCTGCCACCTTTTGCCGTCTTTGCCGCACATTTTCACCAGGGCATCCTTGATTGGTTGATGCCCCCGCTCGATCATCCCCGCGCTCTCCGGGTAGTATTCCGTCACGCGGCCGAATTTCGCTCCACAACTCTGCACCAGCGTCATCAGGCGTCCCCAAAACTCCGCCCCTCCGTCGACGGTGACCAAGCGAAGCGACCCGTAGCGCGCAAACCAGTCTTCTTCCAGAAACTGAGCCACCTTTTCCGCCAATAGTTTTGCCAGGGGCCTTGCTTCCACCCACCCAGACAGATCGTCCCGCGCAACCAGCAAATACGCAAACTTACCCGCCTTGATGTGGACCACGTCCAGCGAAACGCGCCCGAACAGCGCGTCCTTGCCCGTGGGGCGGCCGACCTCCTTGGGCAGCCTCGAGCTTTGCCGTTGGCAGGCCTCGCACGACTTCACCCAGTTGCGCACCGCGCGAACAACCCCCGGCCACCAAAACCTTGCTTTCACCCTCCTCCGCGTCTTGACCTCACCCCGATGACCAAGGTCGTCGTGCAGACTTCCTAGAATCACCTCCTGGTCCGCCCTAGAAGTCGCAACCACGAGAGGCACGGAACCGCTCCGCCGCCATAACTGACCGCCCTGTAAGAAGAAGTTCAGAACGTTTCGCCTCACCCATCGGGTGACCGTTTCCGTCGTGCCCTTGGGGAACCGGAGATCCTGCAAATAAGAGCACAGGACCGCGTAACGTCCCAACTGACGCAACGGAAGACAAACCGCCGCCTCTGTCTTTGCTACCCAAACGACCGGAGCTTCCACGTCCAAAGGTTCCGCCCCCTCGTATGGGTCATCCCGCGGGTACCGCGACAGCGCGTCCGGCATTGTGAACGCCTTTCCTGGGATGTGCACCACGTTAAAGGAGAATAACTGGAGGAACGCTACCCACCTGGTCATGGGCGCGTTCGGCAGCGTTGGTGAGTTAATCATTCGCGCCAAGGCCTCCGCGTCAACCAGGAGCTCGAAGTGCACGCCCCACAAAAGGTGCTGCAACCGCCGCACGATCTTGGTGACACCGCACAGCTCCAGCTTCGGCTGCGAATACCGACTCTCCGTCGCAGTAAAGGTGACCGATTTGTAGAGCGCCGGCCTATCTTTTCCGTCCTCCTCCTGTGTCAAGACCCCCCCGGCGCCGAACTCGCTAGAGTCGACCGCCAGGCGTATCCCTCCGGCGTTGTAATTGAGGTCCCAAAGGACGATGTCGCGCCCCACGATTTCCTTGAGCTTCGCGAAAGCGGCATCGCATCCCTCGGTCCACTTCCACTCCGCCCCCTTACGCGTCAATGCCCGCATTGGGCTCGCTACTTCGGCAAACCGCTCGATGAACATGCGGACGTAGCTGCACAACCCCAGAAACTGCAGGACGTGCGACACTGTCCGAGGGGTCGGCCATTCAAGAACCTTATTCCGCTTCTTCTCCGCTATTCGCCTCCCGTCGTAGGCCACGACATGCCCCAGTACTTCAAGCGCCGGAACGCAGACCGCCAACTTTTTACCGGACACAGTGAGGCCTGCCTCCTCAATTCGGAAGAGGACTCGTTCCAGAGTCTCCGCGTATTCCCAGATGAACCGCCGGATCGCGGGTGCATCCTCTAGGACCGCGCCCTCGTAGTCCGTTCTGGGGCCTTTAATGCCAGCGTTGTCAATGAAGATCTGCACGCCTTCCGGAAGGTCGTCGCGTAGTATCCAGGTCATTTGGGCTTGGTATACCGCCACTGAGTTGGTCGCACCTTGCGGTAGCCGCGTCAGCTGCATCCTCCCTAGCCCGGTTTCAAACGCCGTCAGTGGCCGCGAGTCAGGGTGGAGTTCTCGCTGGTCATATCCCCCCATCACGTCCACCAGCCCGTAGCAAGCGCGCCCGGCCATCGATTCCAGAAATTCTTCAACGCGCGGGGGAAGCCCCGCGTCGCGAATAGTGAACGAATTTAGCCTCTGAAGGTCGTGAACAATTCTTAGCGACTTCCCGTCCTGCTTAACGACCGCGAAGATAGGACTCGAGTAGCTTGACGTGGATTGCTCGTAAAGCCCCGTCCTCACGCGCTCCCACACCAGCTCCAGAAAGGGCTCCCGAACGGTACGGGGAATCGGAATCGGCTTGATTTGCCACGGTTCGTGAGGGACAGTGGGAATAACGTAAGGGTCCCCGATCTCACCTCTCAACAACCCGCGCTTGTCCGGTCCAAAAGCAAGCGCCTTCTCCCTTATTACCAATACCGACACCAGCAGATCCATCTCCTCCGCACTCAGCCATCCCGTCGGTCCAAAGTTAAGGGCGTCCACCCGCTCGTCCGTGATTCGCGCCGACCGCGTTACCCATCCATTCTTCCTAAGGGGCGTCTTCCACGGGTCGCGGGACCACGCGATTGGTCGTAAGGGTCTGTTGAGCCCCTGAGGCATTGGCTCGTTCCGCGCTACCGGTTTGTACTTGCCCATGTTACACCGCGCCATCCAGACCCAATCGTCGCCGTCGTAAGTCCTAGTAATGACCAGACCGGGGCTTTCGCCTTTGCTCACAACTGTGGCACGATGATAGGGTTTTCGAAGCGTAGCGCCTTCCGGCGATGCATACTGAGGAATGGGACTTACTTCTGGCACCTGCGCCCCACGCGCGCCCTCCCCCGCTTGCTCCTCACCTGTCGGCCGCCCATGCTGAGCCGGAGCCTGCTCCGCACGGTTCCCGCGGCCAACTAGGAAAAATCCTCCGCAGGGTAACCCTTACGGTCAACCCCCGCGCCGGACTCTTTGTTGCCGCCAGACATTGGGTCCTGTACCCATTTCCCTCTCCCGTGATTGCAGATCGTCATCTCGAACCGTGCTCCGAGCGAGTCTTCGACGGTCAGCGCCTCCGTTCCTTCCTTGGCGTTGAAGGCCATTTGGGCTCAGAACCCAAACATGAATGGCCGTCCTAGAATCACGTCTCCGCATTCCACTGAGAGAAATGACAGAGGCTTACAGACCTTGGCGACTTCCACCTCCTCCGCCTCTACTACTCCATCCACGCGGCATTCCCCGCCATTTAACGCCCGAAGACCCATCGCACACTTCCTCCGCACCAGACCGAGCTCGTCCACCAACCTTGATGGGAGCAGGTTGACCATCGACCCGCTATCCACCATCGCCCACACCTTCCGCCCGGCAATGGTCATTGCAACATAAGCGAGCGGGACGGATACTGACTTCGACCGGCACGGCTCGGGATCCATTTCCTCCTCCGCCACGTTAACCCGCTGAACCGTCGTTGGCACCCGACCCTGACTGCAATCTTTCAAGGCCTGGACCATCTCGTCGACAACCGCGGGGGACACCGCCGCTAGCTCTCGTAGGGTCAGGGGTATTGGTGAGTCTTTCCCCATTACCCTCCGGACGATGTCCGCGGCCTTCTTCTTTCCCACGGGATTAGAGGACGGCCTGTCCGAAATCGGTACTTGCGCGACTGGCTTCGAGGCCGTTGGTCGCTTGTCGACATCCATCGCAATACGCTCATTCGCCGCCAATGCCCTGACTTCAGCCTCCACTCTCGGCGCTACCCAGGTTCCGGGCGCGGTGACAATCCCAAGCAAGACCCAAGCAGTCTCGGTCTTAGCCTTCGCTCTTTCCCGCACTTGCACCATTGGTGGCGGCTTGTCCTTAGTCAGGTCCACCGATTCACCCGTCAGAAATATGTACGTCATCCCGGATGCGCGAACAAGCCCTTCGTCCATGTCCCGAGTGAGATCCTCACAAACTGACTTCCAGTGCCCTCTCACCCCGCAATATGAACATCGCGGCGACCCGTACGATCCGGATGATCCGCTAGGGGGCTGGAACCCCTCCGCCATGTGAGGCGGAACCGCGCGCGGTTGAGAAGGAGCCGCCGGAAACGGTGCGGCTGCCGGAGCTGTAGGAGCCGGTGTCCGGTTGAGGAAAACCCTTATGTCCCGCAGAATCTCCGTTATCTCCCCGACTGATGGTCCCGGAGGCTGCTGGGAAAGTCCGGCATGAGAGGGCGTCGGCGGCCGCGCGGCCAAAGTTTGGTTGGGGGCCAGCGCCGAGATCGTGACCGATTTCTTGGAGGAAGACAGGTACGTTCGTGCCGTATCCGCGATGAGCTCGTCCAAATCGATTTCGCTTTCCACGGCTTGACGGATAACCAAAAGATTGGGGAGAATCGCGACGCTCCCATCCAGCAACCTCTTAACCAGGCCGTCGTCGTACAGGTATTGTTGCACTCTGGAACGGAGCTGGGGCGCGAGACCCCCCAGGAAAGCCCGCTTCATGGCACCCGTCTGACCCGCGACGACCTCGTTCTTTGCAAGGTACCCGTAGATTCGCTTGAACCTTGACATATATTCCACTAATCCTTCGCGCGATTGCACCCCGCCATTCTCGATTGCCTCCTCCGCAGCTCAATCGAAGTCGCTTTCCCGAAACCAAGGTTCACGCTTTCCCCACCTCGCCAACATCTCGCTTTTCAACTTCCCCCAGTCTTGCCTCTCGTATCCAACCATTTCTTCCACGTCCCGCAGCTTCTCCTCCTCGGTAATGAACAGCACGATAGTCCGAACCTTATCTGCGCCCGACGCGCCCTCCGAGTCTGCAATCCCTTCGAACCTAGAAAGGAACCGCTCGACATCCGAAGTACTGAACCGAAGATGAGGGAAATCCCTCGGCCTCAACCAAACGCGGCGAGGGGCCTCTACCGCCATGTCCGACAACCCTTCCGAGGGAGGAGCGAACCCGCTAACTCTAGGAGCATGAGCGGACGGCGGCGGAGGGGGTTGAGCGGCAGAGACGGGAGTCGGGCGTGGAGGGTAGGGAAGGGGAGCATTGGATCCCGGAGTGGTTGTCGGTAGCATTCTGCGCAATCTTCAAGAGACTGAGAACGGATCATAATTTCCCGGCCAGACCCCCAGATGTGGAAACTTTGGAGGTTATCCCTCACGAAGTTGTCCCTAGTTACGGGATCAATGGTTCTAGCGTCTGTAAGACCAAGAATGCTTCCTTTCCTTTTTCCCAAGAGAGAGAGAGAGAGATAGAGAGATATATATAGACCGATGGATCATATCCCCCCCCTACAACCCGGAGTCGAGGGGAAGGGTATTTGAGCCCTCCCCCTCAACCCTAACCTAAGCACAAGCACAAAGACAGACTGGCAACCATGAAGAAAGAACCCTAGACCCAGAACCCTGAACCATCCCTAAACCCATACCCATACCCTATCCCCGCCAGCTCGCCTGCCATTACGCGCATCCGGTTCGTCTTTTCGTGGCGCGGCCCCCCGCCACGCAATACCCAAGGTTCACCGCGCTTGCGCGCATCCACCCGACGCGCCGTCGTGGATTTCCTGTCCCGTGGCCGGCCCGCGCTTGCGCGCGGCTGCCCACGCATATAGCCCCGCTGTTGCCCCGCTTTTTCCTTCCCCGACTAGCCGTTCCGAGAACCTGGTCGGCCCAGCTCCATCCGTGAGTCGGACACCCAAGCGGGTCGCGGCCCGCCTCCCTTAATCAGGCCCGGCCCGCAGTCGCGTGCCCAATCCCGCCGCGCCCACTGCTGAGCCTGCAGCGGCTACTGCTGAACCCGCAGCGGCTACTGCTGAGCCCGCAGCGGCTACTGCTGAGGACCGGCGCACCCCCACTGCTGAGCCTAACCTACCAGATGCTGAGCGCGCAGGCCGCGACGCAGTCCCCGACCCGAGGCTATATAATGACACCACACCGCGCATCAAGCTCCAGCTCAGCGCGGGCGGCCAACTGGTAAGGAGCAAGTGGAGGGGGGCAAGCATAGGGCGCAGGCGCCAGATGTAAGTTCCATTCCTCAGTGTGCATTGCCGGAAGGTTCTACGCTTCAAAAACCCTATCATTGTTCCACAGTTGTGAGCAAAGGGGACAGCCCGGGTTTGGTTATTACTAGGACTTACAACAGTGACGGCCGGGTCTGGATGGTGCAGTGCAACACGGGCAAGTACAAACCGGTGGTGCAAAAAGTACGGCCACAGAATGAGCCGATGCCCCAGGGGCTCAACGGACCCTTACAACCAATTGTGTGGTCCCAAGACCCGTGGGAGAAGCCCCTTAGGAAGAATGAATGGGTAACATGGTAGGCGCAAATCACAGACAAAAGGGTGGACACCCTTAATTTCGGACCAGCGGGATGGTTGAGTGCGGAGGAAAGGGATCTTCTGGTGTTGGTGTTGGTGTTGAGGGAGAAGGTGCTCGCTTTTGGACCGGACAAGCATGGGTTGTTGAGAGGCAAGATTGGGGACCCTTATTTTATTCCCACCGTCCCTCACAAACTGTGGCAAATCAAGCCAATTCCGATCCCCCGTACCGTTTGGCAACCCTTTCTGGAGCTGGTACGGGAGGGCGTGAGGAAGGGGCTTTAAGAGCAGTCCATGTCAAGCTATTCAAGCCCTATCTTTGTGGTTGTCAAACAGGATGGGAAATTGCTAAGGATTGTTCACAACCTTCAGAGACTCAATTCATTCACTATTTGCAACACGGGTCTTCCCCCGCCCGTGGAAGAGTTTCTGGAGTCAATGGCCAGGCGTGCTTGTTACGGTCTGGTGGATGTGATGGGAGGATATGACCAGCAAGAACTCCACCCTGACTTGCGGCCGCTGACGGCGTTTGAGAAAAGGCTAGGGAGGATGCAACTGACGCGGCTACCGCAAGGTGCGACCAACTCAGTGGCGGTATACCAAGCTCAAATGACCTGGATACTACGCCACGATCTTCCGGAAGGCGTGCAAATCTTCATTGACAACGCAGATTGTTTGGATGGCAAAGAACCGGCGCGCAAAGCGCAACCTTGGAGAAGTAAAAGTTTGCAGACTGCTGGGGACAGCTGTCAAGCTGGGGGGGAGCGCTAGGTAGTTAAAGCTTTATTTTGTGAGGGGGTGTTCTAGCCGGTTCACAGCCAGGATAACTAGACACCCCAGAATGTTTGTTTCCTTATTCTTTGGTTTGGACTTGGTTTTGGATTGGTACTGGCTATGGTTTATTTATTGCAGATACGCAGGCGCGGCGTGACTTTGGGTCTGCAAACGCAAGGACAAGCCCCACGCACGGATGGCAGGACAAAGAGCTCTGCAAAAAAAAAAAATTGAATATTTCTTTCTGCTCTTTGGATCCGGGCTGTTCTTCCCTTCTTTTCTGTTTCTTTCTTCACGGATGGTGCAAAGATAATTGAGGTAGAAATGGGAAGGGACCTCTGGGGACAGAACTCAAGTCGGGGGGGATTGGGTGTCATTATATAGCCTTGGGTCGGGAACTGCGTTGCGGCCTGTGCGCTTGGCATCTGGTAGGTTAGGCTCAGCAGGGGGGGTGCGCCGGTCCTCAGAAGTAGCCGCTGCGGGCTCAGCAGCAGCTGCTGAAAAGCTCAGAAGTAGGCGCAGCAGGATCAAGCATGCAGCTGCGGGCCGGGCCTGACTAGGGGAGGCAGGCCGCGACCCGCTTGGGTATTGGACTCATGGATGGAGCTGGGCCAACCAGGTTCTTGGGCAGTTATTTGGGGGAGGAAAAGGCAGGGAAACCGCAGGGCTATACATGTGGACGGCCGTGCACAAGTGCGGGCCGCCACAGGACTAGGTAATTTGCAACGGCGTGTTGGGCGGATACGGGCAAGCGCGGTGAACTTTGGGTAGCGCTGTGGTGTCAATTTATAGACACCAATTGGGAACTGTGTTGCAGCTGCGTGCTCAGAATTGGAGGCAGCAGGCTCAGCATTAGGGTATGCGGAGTGCTCAGCAGCAGCTGCTGTTTGGCTCCGCACCTAGTGGATGGGTCGGCCTCAGCATTGAATGCGGCGTGGGCAGCGATCCGCCCCGGAGATTGGATTTGGAAGGTAGTGCGCTCGACTAGGTTTGCGGGCGCGCCGGTTTGGATACGTAGGGGCGGAGCAATCCGCAGGCTGTAAAGGAATGGATGGAGCGCGAGTGCAAGCGCGCGTATCATGCCGGATATTACCGGACACCCAGGACGGGAGCGGACGAACGGATACAGACAGGCGCGGGGGGCTCCAAGTAGGGCGCGGTGCGAGGACCGCGTCATGAGAAGGACAAACCAGATGGACGGAACGGCGTACGGACGCCAGGCGGAGTTTGGTACGGAGGTAGGGAGAGGAGGCTAGGGTTTCTGTCTTGGGATTGTTTTCTGTTTTGTTGTCATACTGTTGTTTGCGCATGTATTTAGGTTAGGGTTGAGAGGGAGGACTTATCCTCACTCTCAACTCTGGGTTAGGGGGGAGGGGGGGGAAGAATCAGACCATCACATGATAGGATTGGATCACTCATCTCACCAGGAGATTAAAGGAACTCATACCGGATACACATCCAGGTGGAAAGTTCTTAGGATTGAAGGATTGGCAATTTCACTCCCTCTCTAATTTTCTTTATCTTTTTATTTCCTTATTTCTATCTCTCATTTCAAGTGTGACTCTGGGCATCCCCATCTCCTTTAAAACGCAGGGAACCAATAACTTCCAAACCTTGGGACAATTATAGGGGGATAACCTTTATTCTTTCCACATCTGGGGGTCTGGCCGGTAAATAACCTTCTGTTTCTTGTCTTTCAAAGGTAACGGGGCGCAATGTCCTATCCATATCTCCCTACAGTTGCTCCTTCTTCTTCTTCTTCTCCTTCTGTTTCCAGATCCGCTACTCCGACCCCACTCTTGTCTTCCATCCCTCCTCCTCCCCCTCCCTCCGCTCAACCCAGGACAAGCTACGCCTTTCCCCCATTGGTCTCCAGTGACCATGAACCCACTCATCCGGTTTGCATCAGGCCGCTGTGGAAAGAATAAAGTTTATCCCCCTATAATTGTCCCAAGGTTTGGAAGTTAACGGTTCCCTGCATTTGAAAGGAGATGAGGATGTCGGAAGTTGCACTTAAATGAGGAATAGAAATAAGGAGATAAAGAGATAAAGAAAAGTATAGAGAGAGATAGAAATTGCCAATCCTTCAATCCTAAGAAATTTCCACCTGGATGTGTATCCGGTATGAGTTCCTTTAATCTCTTGGTGAGATGAGTGATCCACTCCGATGATGTGATGTGATTCTTCCTCTTCTGCATCCATGCATGCCTCCCCTCCTCCAACCCGGAGTTGGGAGTGAGGATAAGTCCTCCCCCTCAACCCTAACCTAAGTACACGCGCAAATGACAGTATGACAAAGAAACAGAAAACAATCCCAAAACAGAAACCCTAGCCTCCTCTCCCCACCTCCTCTGTACCAAACTCCCCCCGTTTTCTGTACGCCGTTCCGTCCATATGGTTGGTCCTTCTCATGATGTGGTCCTTGCACCGCGCCCTACTCGGAGCCCCTCGCGCCTGTCCGTATCCGTTTGTCCGGGCTCGTCCTGGGTGTTTGGTAATATCCGGCATGATCCGCGCGTCATCCGTTCCTTCATAGACCGCGGATTTCTCCGCCCCTACATATCCAAACCAGCGCGCCTGCAAACCTAGTCGAGCGCAATACCTTCCAAATTTCATCTCTGGGGCGGATCGCCGCCCACGCCGCATTCAATGCTGAGCCCAACCCGTCCACCAGGTGCGGAGACAAACATCGGCTGCTGCTGATCCAGCAGCTGCCGCTGCTGAGCACTCCGCATGCCCTAATGCTGAGCCCGCTCTCCCCCAATGCTGAGCTGGCAGCCGCAATGCAGTTCCCAATCTGTGTCTATAAATTGACACCACATCCCCCCCCAACTTGAGTTCTGTCCCCAGAAGTTTCCCATTGCTTCACCATACCACCACCTCCGCTACTTCCACTCCACCCCCACCACTCCCACTACCACCTTCCCCATATTCCCTCCTCTCCATCGCCATCATGCTCTCATGCGAGTTCTGCGCCCGGAACGGACATGCGTGTTTGATCATCCCCGGTCAACGCGCCTGTGTTGCTTGCCGTTGCGGCCATCGTCGCTGCTTGCTTAGCGACAGCATCCCTCAAGCTCCCCCCCAGGCCACGCAAGAGGGCTCGTCCAGACCCGTTCGTGGTTTTGGACGACAAGTTGATCTTGGAAGGCTCGTGGAAACCACCCGGTTTACCTCCATCCCGCCGCCCCCAAGCTCCGTCACCCACCACTTCGCACGTGAGCCGCAACTTGGCATCACCTCTCCGCTGGGCCGGACCTCCGCAACGGGGCAAATACAAAACCTCCAAGGAATGGCGCGCGGCGACCCACGCTTGGGCCGCTGCTGTCGGTGTGAACCAAACGTTACCGGACCCAAGACTCTTTGGAAGACCCGCGGCCGCGCCAGCATCTCCTCCTCCTCCTCTGCAGCCGCTGACACCTCCCGCGCCACCAGCGGACTCTGATGAGAGGCCTACAACCCCCGACGCCCCTCCGCCTCCGTCACCAATTGTTGTCCTGTCATTGCCTCCAGCTGGACCAAGCCCCCCTGTTGGTTCCCCGGAGGCCCCATCTTCACTGGCCGCTCCTCCCCCCAGCCCTCCCAAGATCCAAGAGATTCCAATCATAATGGCGCTCCCGGCGGCTGGCTTTGAGGCTTTCACGGAAAGGTCGACCACGATGCTTCCGAATTTCCTCACAATCCCCGGCGCACAATCCTTGGAATCCCGGCGCAAACTCCTGGCGTCTTTCCGGGCTTTACTGGTGTCCTCGAGGGCGGAAATGGAGGAAATGATGAAGATGGCTTAGGCGCATTGCACCCCCCTTTTCCCCTTCTTCCTTTCCTCTACTTCTTCTCTTCTTGTTGCTTGTACCGCGCTTCCCTTTCCCATTAAGAAAATACATGTCTCCGCGCGAGGTCCTAACCTTCTGAGAAAAAGTGCGCGGCCGCTTGAGAGAGTGGCGCTTTGAGAGAGTGAGTCTGAGATTGAGTCCGCGCCCGCGCACTTGCTTTGTGAGCAACCATAAGTGACTAGCCATTCCAAAAGAGGCACCTGGACCTCCCCAGACAAACTGCCACACAGTTCCCCATACCCTTCCTGTAACAAACACAACAACCAAAACACCAGCGCGCGCCACCATAAGGGAAGAGAGAGAGAGAGAGAGTAGGAGAACGGACATTCTGGGGTGTCTAGTTGTCCCAGCTGTGAACCGGCTAGAGCACCCCCTCACCAAATCCAGCTTATTCCCATACCAGCCACCCATCCTTGAGATATCCTGAGAGAAAGAAAAAGAGAAAAAGAAACCAACAGAGAAGAAAAATAGAAAAGAACACGTTTTTTTTTTTTTTTTTTTTTTTTTTTTTTTTTTTTTGCGCAACGCCCGTAGACCGCCTGCAAATTGCTCTTTTTCCCGCTTCCCCCATCTGCGGGATTGCCCACGCATCCTGGTTCCGCGGGGCTTGTCCTTGCGTTTACGGACCAGGGTTTGTGCCGCGCCCGCATTTCCTGCAAAAACCCCACAATCCAGATAAGAAAGAAACATAGGGAAACAAACATTCTGGGGTGTCTAGTCCTTCTGGCTTTGAACCGGCTAGAGCACCCCCTCACCAAATCAAAACTTATCCCCTACCCCCTCTACCTCCCCCCCCAACTTGGCCAGTGTCCCCAGCTGGTCGCAACCCCCAACTCCGTCGCAACGGCATGGTCTCCGCTTCTCCGCCCAAGGACAAATCCCCGGATTGCATTCCTACACCATTGCCGCGCTCCACACTCCCCTTGTCAGATCCTTCACCCCCTTCCGCCGTTTTGTCAAACAAGGTAGATCCTCGCGCGAAGAAGCCCTTGACATGCAAAGCCGCCGCCTTCCATTTCAGCGGAGTACCGTCTAATACCTCCAACTGATAGATGCCGCCCTCAAACATGGACGACATGCAGAACGGGCCATTCCACCGGTTAGCAAACAACTTTCCCCACTGAGACTCCAGACTTTGGTTGTACAGGAGCACCAAATCCCCCTTCCACAAGGGATCCCGGAGACCATGCGAGCAGCGCTTGTCCCAATAGCGCACTGATGCCGTCCAAGTCTTCTTCAGCCGGTCCGCGGCCTTTGCGAGCATCCTGTCCCTTTGAAGGAGCTGTTTGGCGTGAGCCTCAAGCAATTCAGCGGAAGTCTTCACCTTCCACCAGTCAACCCCCAGGAACGTCTCCAACTAAATGTCCACCGGAAGCACAGGGCGCTGTCCAAAAAGTAACTTGTACGGGGAGTAGCCTGTCAACCGCTTCACCAAAATCCAATCCGCAAACAGAACCATTGGAAGGGTCTCCTGCCAGCGCTTCCCGTCTTCCCCGCACATCTTGACCAGGGCGTCCTTGATTGGTTGATGCCCGCGTTCGATCATGCCGGCCCCCTTGGGATAGTACTCCGTTACCCAGCTGAACTTGGCTCCGCAACTCTTCACCAACTCAACCAAACAGCCGTAAAACTCAGCCCCTCCGTCCACTGTAACCAGAAAAAGCGACCCGTACCGCGCAAACCAATCTTCCTCCAGAAACAGAGCAAATTTTTCCGCCAAGAGCTTGACCAACAGACGCGCTTTTGCCCAACCGGACAGGTTTTCCCGTGCAACGAGCAGATAGGCAAACTTACCGGCCTTGATGTGGACGACATCAAGCAAGACTCGACCAAAGAGGGCGTCTTCCCCTGTGGGGTTTCCAACTTCCTTGGGAAGTCTTGCGCTCCGCCATTGACAGGCTTTGCAGGACGCAAGCCATTCCCGCACCGCACGCACTACACCCGGCAACCAGAACCGCTCTTTGACCCGCCTCTGCGTCTCAACCTCCCCTCAATGACCAAGGCCGTCGTGAAGGCTCCGGAGGATAGCTTCCTGATCCGACCTAGAAGTGGTAACCAAAAGAGGAACCGGAGTCTTCCGCCACCAAAGCTGCCCCTCCTGTACGTAGAAATTCCCCGCCAGCCGCTTCGCCCATTGCATGTCCTTCTCCGTAGCTCCATAGGGAAAACAAAGGTCCCGCAATTAGTCACAAAGGATTGCGTACTGCCCTGTCTGCCGGAGCGGCAGCTGAACGCCTGCCTCCACAACTTCTACCTTGACAACCGGGGTCTCCACATCGAGCAGTTCCGCATTTTTGAATGGGTCGTCCCTCGGATACCGTGACAACGCGTTGGGCATGGTGAATGCTTTCCCCAGAACATGAACAACAGCAAAGGAGAAAAGTTGAAGAAACGCCACCCACCTGGTCATGGGAGCGTTGGGCAATGCCGGGGAATTGATCATCCGCGCCAGCGCCTCTGCTTCCACCAAAATCTCAAAGTGGACCCCCCACAAAAGATACTGGAGCCGCCGCACAATCTGGGTGACCCCGCACAACTCCAACTTTGGCTGGGAGTACCGGATTTCCGTTGGAGTGAAGGTGACCAACTCGTAAAGTACCGGCCTATCCTTGCCGTTGTCCTCTTGAGTGAGAACCCCCCCGCGCCAAATTCGCTGGAATCAACCTCTAGCCTAATGCCTCCCGCGTTGTAGTCAAGATCGCAGAGCAAAATGTCACGTCCCACAATCTCCTGGAACTTCCGGAACGCGCAATCACATTCTTCCCCCCAATTCCACTCCGCGCCTTTCTGCATTAGTGATTGGAGCGGGATCTCCACCTCTGCAAACCTCTCAATGAACATACGGACATAGCTACATAATCCCAAGAACTGAAGGATATGCGACACCGGCCGCGGGGTTGGCCATTTGAGGACCTTGTTCCCCTTTTTCTCTGCAATGCGCTGGCCATTGGAAGCAACAACAGGGCCAAGGACTTTGAGCGCCGGGACACAAACCGCCAACTTCTTCCCCAAAACCGTCAGTCCTGCCTCCTCAATGGGAAACAGGATGCGTTTCAATGTCTGTGCATATTCCCACACGAAATGTCGGACGCTGGGAACTTCAACCAGCTCCAATCCCCTGTAATTGGATTTCGGACCTTTGATGCCCGCATCATTGATGAAGATTTGGACTCCCTTCAGAAGATCATCCTTCAGGATCCAAGCCATTTGCGCCTGGTACACCGCCATGGAATCGGTCGCGCCTTGCGGTAGCCGAGTCAACTGCATTCTTCCCAACCCAGTTTCAAATGCCGTTAGAGGCCGCAAGCAAGGATCCAACTTGCGCTGGTTGTATCCCCCCATCACATCCACTAACCCGTAACAAGCCCGCCCCGCCATTGACTCAAGGAACTTGTCAACGCGAGGGGGCTTTCCTGCGTCCCGGATTGTAAAGGAGTTGAGCCGCTGTAAATCATGAACAATCCTCAACAACTTTCCGTCTTGCTTAACCACTGCAAAGATTGGGCTGGAGTAACTAGACATTGAATGTTTGTAAAGGCCAGTCTTCACCCGCTCCCGCACCAACTCCAGAAACTGCTCCCGGACCGCTTGTAGTATTGGAATTGGCTTGATCTGCCACGGTTCGTGATCAACAGTGGGGATGACATAGGGGTTGCCAATATCGTTTTTCAGGAGCCCCCACTCTTCCTGTCCGAACGTGAGCACTCTTTCCCAAAGAACCAGAACCAAAATCAACAACCCACGCTCCTCTGTACTCAACCATCCCTTCGGGCCAAAATTGAAAGCTGCAATCCGCTCCTCTGTGATCCGCGCCAAACTAGTAACCCACCCCAAAGCCTTAATCAGTGTGACCCAAGGGTCCCGCGACCAAGCAATTGGTTGAAGCGGTCCGTTCAGTTCCTGGGGAATTGGCTCATTCCTCGGTCGGAACTTCCGTGACACCGGCTTGTACTTTCCCGCGTTGCACCGCATCATTCGCATGCATCCTTTGCTGTAAGTCCTGCACAGAACAGAACCGCGGCTTTTGCCTTTGCTCACGAGTGTGGCAAGATGATAGGGTTTTCAAAGCGTAGTACCCTCGGGCAATGCATACTGAGAAAAGGGACTTACTTCTGCAACATGCGCGCCCTGCACTTTCCTTCCTCCCCCTCCCTGCTCCTCATTAGTCGACCGCCCGCGCAAAACCAGAGCTTGTTCCGCGCGGTCTCCTTGGTCAACTAGAAAAAATCTTCCAAAGGTTGCCCTTGCAGACCAAATCCGCATCCGGTTCCTCCTCATACTCCGACACTCTCCTGCGCTTCCCTTGCCTGTGATTTCAGATAGTTGTCTCAAAACTTCCGCCATACAAATCCTCCACTGTCAAAGCCTCCGTTCCCGCCTCCGGATTGAAAACCATTCGTGCTCAAAACCCAAACATGAACGGCCTTCCCAAAATCACATCCCCACAATCAACCAAAAGAACAGAAAGGGGCCTACGGACCCTTGCAACCTTGACCTCCTCCTCCTTGACTACCCCATCCACACAACACTCCCCTCCGTTAAGCGCGTGGAGACCCATCGCGCATTTCTGCCAAACCAACCCCAAATCATCCACCATCCGCAATGGCAGCAGGTTCACCATTGAACCGCTGTCCACCATAGCCCACACCTTCCTTCCAGCTATGACCATCGGAACGTAAGCGAGCGGAGTCAAAACCAATTTTGACTTGCACTCCCCGCGCCCCTCCTCCTTGCGCGCCACGTGAACCCCCTGCACCGTCCAAGGTACCCGGCCCTGACCTCAATCCCGCAACGCCTGAACCATTTCTTCTACCACCACCGGAGACACGGCTGCCAGTTCCCGCAAGGTCAGCGGAACCGGAGTCTTGTTACCCATCACCCTTCGCACAATGTCCGCCGCTTTCCTCTTCCCTACAGGGTTTGCTGCCGGCGCCTCGGTTCCGGGCACGCGCGCGTCCGGTTTCGGAATGGCTGAGGGGGGTTGCTCCTTTGCCTCCACCTCCATTTTATCGGAGACCGCCACCTTTTCTTCCGTTGCCACTACCCTTACCTCAGCCTCCACCCAAGGTGGTTGCCATGCTCCGGGACCAGTAACAATTCTCAGTGACGCTCGCGCCGTTGTTCCCGCCTCCTGTCCCCGTGTGCGCACCTGCTGCATTGCGGTCGGCGGGCTTGGCTCCATTGGAATCTGTTTGCCCGTCCAAAACATGTACCCCATCCCCGCCGTTGGAACCAATCCCGCGCTGAGATCCTTCGTAAGCTCCTTGCACGCTGATTTCCAATGACCATTCGCCCCGCAGTATGAGCACCCCCTCGGCACAAAGGTACCGGGCGGCCAAAACCCTTCCACCATGTGAGGTGGAGGCCCTTGCGGCTGCTGCTGGGCCATACGACTCATGCAGATCTTCAGGTACTTCATCAGTTCCGTCAATTGGCTTACCGGAGGGGCTTGCGCGGGTTGAGGAACTGGAACACGCGTGGAAGTAGGTGGAACTGGGGCCGGAAATTGCGCTGGAGCCGGAACCTGGGGGGCGGATATCTTTGGTCCCGCTGGGAAGGACTTAGAGGTGTCCTTGATAAGCTCCTCTAAGTCGTGCTCACTCTCCACAGCCTGGTAAATGACAGCCAACTCCGGAAGGAGCGCAATGCTCCCGTCCAATGACCGCTTTACCAAGTTGTGATCATAAAGATGCCGCTGGACCCTTGCCCGGAGTTGAGCGCCTAAACTGCCCAGAAACGCGTGTTTCATGGCCCTTGTCTGTCCCGCCACCACCTTGTTCTTTGACAAGTACCGATAGATCCAATCGAATGTCAAGGTGTACTCCGCCAGCCCCGGCCGCATTCTGACCCCTCCGCGCGCACTCACCTCTGAGGCCACGCGGTCAAAATTACTTTCCCGGAACCAAGGTTTGCGCCTACCCCACCGCGTTAGGATCTCTGCCTTCAGTTTTGGCCAATCTTGATTCTCGTAGCCTTCCATTTCCTCCACATCCCGGAGCTTCTCTTTGTCCATAATGAACAGGACAACAAGCCAGGCCTTATCAGCGTCTGATGCACCTTCCCCATCTGAAATTCCTTTGTATCTCAAGATGAATCGCTCCACATCCGCGGTTTTGAATCAGATGTGAGGGTAGTTGTGCGGCCTGATGCAAACCGGGCGAGTGGGTTCATGGTCACCGGAGACCAATTGGGGAATGGCGTAGCTTGTCCTTGGTCAAGATGAGGGAGGGGGAGGAGGATGGATGGAAGATGAGAGTGGGGTTGGAGTAGCGGACCCGGAGACGGAAGGAAAATGAGAAGAAGAAGAAGGAGCGACTGTAGGGAGGTATGAATAGGACATCGCGCCCAGTTACCTTTGAAAGACAAGAAACGGAAGGTTATTTCCCGGCCCAACCCCCAGATGTGGAAAGAATAAAGGTTATCCCCCTATAATTGTCCCAAGGTTTGGAAGTTAACGGTTCCCTGCGTTTGAAAGGAGATGAGGATGTCCAAAGTTGCACTTAAATGAGGAATAAAAATAAGGAGATAAAGAGATAAAGAAAAGTAGAGAGAGAGAGAGAAATTGCCAATCCTTCAATCCTAAGAACTTTCCACCTGGATGTATATCCGGTATGAGTTCCTTTAATCTCTTGGTGAGATGAGTGATCCACTCCGATGATGTGATGTGATTCTTCCTCTTCTGCATCCATGCATGCCTCCCCTCCTCCAACCCGGAGTTGGGAGTGAGGATAAGTCCTCCCCCTCAACCCTAACCTAAGTACACGCGCAAATGACAGTATGAAAAAGAAACAGAAAACAATCCCAAAACAGAAACCCTAGCCTCCTCTCCCCACCTCCTCCATACCAAACTCCCCGCGTTGTCCATACGCCGTTCCGTCAATCCGGTTGGTCCTTCTCATGATGCGGTCCTGGCACCGCCCCCTACTCAGAGCCCCCCCCGCCTGTCCGTATCCGTTTTTCCGCGCCCGTTGTGGGTGTTTGGTAATATCCGGCATGATCCGCGCGCTTGCGTGCGGGCTTCATCCATTCCTTCATAGCCCGCGGATTGCTCCGCACCTAGGTATCTGAACCGGCGCGCCCGCAAACCTAGTCAAGCGCACTACCTCCCAAATCCAATCTCCAGGGAGGATCGCCACCCACACCGCATTCAATGCTGAGCCCAACCCATCCACCAGGTGCGGAGCCAAAGATTGGCTGCTGCTGATCCAGCAGCTGCCGCTGCTGAGAACACCACATACCCTAATGCTGAGCCTGCTCGCCCCCAATGCTGAGCGCGCAGCCGCGACGCAGTTCCCAATCCATGTCTATAAATTGAAACCACACCGCGCGACTACCCTCACATCCAATTCAACACTGCGGACGTGGAGCAATTCATCTTGATATACAAAGGAATTGCAGATGCGGAAGGTGCGTCGGACGCCAATAAGGCCTGGCTTGTCGTCCTGTTCATTATGGACGAAGAGAAGCTCCGGGATGTGGAGGAAATGGAAGTCTACAGGAATCAAGATTGCCCAAAACTGAAGGAGGAGATCCTAACGCGGTGGGGTAGGCGCGAACCTCAATTTTGGGAAAGCAATTTCAACCGCGTGGCCTCGGAGGCAAGCGCGCGCGGAGGAGTCAGAACTTGGGTGGAGCTGGCGGAGTAAACCTTGACATTTGATTGGATCTATTGGTACTTTTCAAAGAACAAGGTGGTGGCGGGACAGACTGGGGCCATGAAGCGCGCGTTTTTGGGCAGTTTAGGCGCTCAACTCCAAGCAAGGGTGCAGCGGCATCTTTACGATCACAACTTGGTAGAGTGGTCATTGGACGGGAGAATTGCGCTCCTTCCAGAGCTGGCTGTCATTCGCCAGGCTGTGGAGAGCAAGCTTGACTTAGAAGAGCTTATTGAGGATACCGCTAAGTCCTTCCCAGCGTGACCGAAGAAATCTGTCCCCCAGGTTTCGGCTCCGGCCCAATTTCCGGCCCCGGTTCCACCTACTGCCACGCTTGCTCTGGTTCCTCAACCCGCGCCCGCCCCTCCGGTAAGTGAATTGATGGAGCTTATGAAGAATTTGAAGATATGCATGAGCCTTATGGGCCAGCAGCTGCAGCGAGGGCCTCCACCGCACATGGTGGAAGGGTTTTGGCCACCCGTTACCTTTGTGCCAAGGGGGTTTTCGTACTGCGGGGAAGACAGTCATTGGCGATTGGCATGCGAGGAGCTTACAAAGGATCTCCATGCGGGATTGGTTTGGCTGGCAGGGATGGGGTACATGTTTCTGACGGGCCAACAGATTCCAATGGAGTCAAGCCAGCCAACCGCAATGCAGCAGGTGCGCTCACGGGGTCAGGAGGCGGGAATGACGGCGCAAGCGTCACTAGGCATGGTTACCGGTCCCAGATCGTGGCAACCACCTCAGGTGGAAGCTGAGGTAAGGGTAGTGGCAACAGAAGAGAAGGTGGCGGTCTTCAATAAGATGGAGGTGGATGCAAAGGAGCAACCCCCGTCAACCTTTCTGAAACCCGTTGCACGCGCGCCCAGAATTGAGGCACCGGCAGAAAATCCTGTAGGGAAGAAGAAAGCAGCGGACATCGTGCAAAGGGTGATGGGTAACAAGACTCCGGTCCTGCTGACCTTGCGGGAACTGGCGGCTGTGTCTCCGGTGGTGGTAGACAAGATGGTTCAGGCGTTGCGGGATTGCGGTCAGGGCCGGGTACCTCAGACGGTGCAGCGGGTTCATGTGGCACGGAAGGAGGAGGGGTGCGAGGAGTGTGAGTTGACATTGGTTTTGACTCCGCTCGCTTATGTTTCAATGGTCATAGCGGGGAGGAAGGTGTGGGCTATGGTGGACAGCGGTTCAATGGTGAACCTGCTGCCATCGCAGATGGTGGATGATTTGGGGTTGGTTTGGCGGAAATGCGCAATGGGTCTCCGCGCGCTTAACGGAGGGGAGTGTTGTTTGGATGGGGTAGTTGAGGAGGAGGAGGTTGAGGTCGCAAGGGTCTGTAAGCCTCTTTCTTTTCTTTTGGTTGATTGTGGGGATGTGATTTTGGGATGGCCGTTCATGTTTGGGTTCCGAGCACAAATGGTTTTTGATCTGGAGGCGGGAACAGAGGCGTTGACGGTGGAGGATTCCTCCGGCGGAAGTTTTGAGACAACTATCTGCGATCACGGGAAACGAAAGCGGAGGAGAGTGTCAGAATATGAGGAGGAACCGGACGCGGGGTTGGCCTGCGACGGGCGACTCTTGGAGGATTTTTTCTAGTTGACCGAGGAGACCGCACGGAACAAGCTCCGGTTTTGCGCGGGGGGTCAATTCATGAGGAGCAGGGAGTGGGAGGAAGGAAAGTGCAGGGCGCGCACGTCGCAGAAGTAAGTCCCTTTTCTCAGTATGCTTTGCCTGAGGGTACTACGCTTTGAAAACCCTATCATTGTGCCACACTTGTGAGCAAAGGCAAAAGCTGCGGTTCCTTTCTGTGCAGGACCTACAGCAAAGGATGCATGCGGATGATGTGGTGCAATCCTGGCAAGTACAAGCCGGTGTTGCGGAAGGTCCAACCAAGGAATGAGCCGATTCCCCAGGAATTGAACGGACCGCTTTGACCGATTGCTTGGTCGCGGGATCCTTGGGTCACTTTGATTAAGGCTTTGGGGTGGGTTACTAGTTCGGCACGGATCACGGAGGAGCAGATTGCAGCTTTCAATTTTGGCCCGGCGGGATGGTTGAGTACAGAGGAGCGTGGGTTGCTGATTTTGGTTCTGGTTCTTTGGGAAAGAGTGCTCACGTTTGGACAGGAAGAGCGGGGGCTCCTGAAAAACAATATTGGCAACCCCTATGTCATCCCCACTGTTGATCACAAACCATGGCAGATCAAGCCAATTCCAATACTACAAGCGGTCCGGGAGCAGTTTCTGGAGTTGGTGCGGGAGCAGGTGAAGACTGGCCTTTACAAACATTCAACGTCTAGTTACTCCAGCCCAATCTTTGCAGTGGTTAAGCAAGACGGAAAGTTGTTGAAGATTGTTCATGATTTACAGCGGCTCAACTCCTTTACGATCCGGGACGCAGGAAAGCCCCCTCGCGTTGACAAGTTCCTTGAGTCAATGGCGGGGTGGGCTTGTTACGGGTTAGTGGATGTGATGGGTGGATACGACCAGCGCAAGTTGGATCCTTGCTTGCGGCCTCTAACGGCATTTGAAACTGGGTTGGGAAGAATGCAGTTGACTCGGCTACCGCAGGGCGCAACCAATTCTGTGGCAGTGTACCAGGTGCAAATGGCTTGGATCCTGAAAGATAATCTTCTGGAGGGAGTCCAAATCTTCATCAACAATGCAGGCATCAAAGGTCCGAAATTCAATTACGGAGGGGCGGAGCTGGTTGAAGTTCCCGGCGTCCGACGTTTCATGTGGGAATACGTGCAGAAATTGGAAAGCATCCTGTTTCCCATCAAGGAGGCAGGACTGACGGTGTCGGGGAAGAAGTTGGTGGTCTTTGTTCCGGCGCTCAAAGTCCTTGGCCATGTTGTTTCTTCCAACGGCCAGTGCATTGCAGAGAAAAAGCGGAACAAGGTCCTCAAATGGCCAACCCTGCGGACGGTGTTGCATATTCTTCAGTTCTTAAGATTATGTAACTATGTCCGTATGTTCATTGAGAGGTTTGCGGAGGTGGCAAGCCGGCTCCAATCACTAACGCAGAAAGGGGCGGAGTGGAAGTGGGGGGAAGAATGCAATCGCGCGTTCCAGAAGCTCAAGGAGATCATGGGACATGACATTGTGCTCCATGATCTCAACTTAAAGGCAGGAGGAATCAGGCTAGCGGTTGATTCCAGCAAATTTGGCGCGGGGGGGGGGGTTCTCACTCAAGAGGACAACGGCAAGGATAGGCCAGTGCTTTACGAGTTGGTCACCTTCACTCCGACAGAAATCCAGTACTGTCAGCCAAAGTTGGAGTTGTGCGGGGTCACCAAGATTGTGCGGCGGCTCCAGTATCTTTTGTGGGGGGTTCACTTTGAGCTTTTGGTGGACGCGGAGGCGCTGGCGCAGATGATCAATTTCCCTGCGTTGCCCAACGCTCCCATGACCAGGTGGGTGGCGTTTCTTCAACTTTTCTCCTTTGCTGTTGTTCACGTTCTGGGGAAAGCATGCACTATGCCTGACGCCTTGTCGCGGTATCCAAGAGACAACGTGTTTGAGGACGCGGAACTGCTCGACGTGGAGACCCCCGTTGTGAAGGTAGGGGTTGTGGAGGCGGGCGTTCAGCTGCCTCTCCGGCAGACCGGGTGGTACGTGATTCTTTGTGACTACTTGTGGGACCTTTGTTTTCCCAATGGAACTACGGAAAAGGACATGCAATGGGCAAAGCGGCAAGCGGGGAACTTCTAGGTACAGGAGGGCAGCTTTGGCGGCGGAAGACTCCGGTTCCTCTTGTGGTTACCACTGCAAGGGCAGATCAGGAAGCTATCCTCCGAAGCCTTCACAACAATCTCGGTCATCGAGGGGAGGTTGAAACGCGGAGGCGGGTGAAAGAGCGGTTCTGGTGGCCAGGGGTAGTGCATGCGGTACGGGAATGGTTGGCGTCCTGCAAAGCCTGTCAACAGCAAAGCGCAAGATTGCCTAAGGAAGTCGGAAACCCCACAGGGGAAGACGCCCTCTTTGGTCAAGTCTTGCTTGATTTCATCCACATCAAGGCCAGTAAGTTCGCCTATCTGCTCGTTGCATGGGACAACCTGTCCGGTTGGGCGGAAGCGCGTCTGTTGGTCAAGCTCTTGGCGGACAAAGTTGCTCTGTTTCTGGAGGAAGATTGGTTCGCGCGGTATGGGTTGCTTTGTCTGGTTACAGTGGACGGAGGGGCTGAGTTTTGCGGCTGTTTGGTTGAGTTGGTGAAGAGTTGCGGAGCCAAATTCGGCCGGGTAACAGAGTACTATCCCAAGGGGGCCGGCATGATCAAACGCGGGCATCAACAAATCAAGGAAGCCCTGGTCAAGATGTGCGGGGAAGACGGAAAGCACTGGCAGGAGACCCTTCCAATGGTTTTGTTTGCGGATCATATTTTGGTGAAGCGGTCAACAGGCTACTTGCCGTACAAGTTACTTTTTGGACAGCGCCCCGTGCTTCCGGTGGACATTGAGTTGGAGACATTCCTGGGGGTTGACTGGTGGAAGGTGAAGACTTCCGCCAAATTGCTTGAGGCTTGCGCCAAACAGCTCCTTTGACGGGACGGGATGCTCGCAAAGGCCACGGACCGGCTGAAGAAGACTTGGATGGAATCAGTGCGCTATTGGGACAAGAGCTGCTTGCATTGTCTCCGGGATCACTTGCGGAAGGGGGATTTGGTGCTCCTGTACAACCAAAGTCTGGAGTCTCAGTGGGGAAAGTTGTTTCCTAACCGGTGGAGCGGCCCATTCCGCATGTAGTCCAAGTTTGAGGGCGGCAGCTATCAGTTGGAGGAATTAGACGGTACTCCGCTGAAACGGAAGGCGGCGGCTTTGCATGTCAAGCGCTTCTTTGCGCAAGGATCTACCTCGTTCGACGAAACGGCGGAAGGGGGTGAAGGATCTGACAAGGGGAGTGTGGAGCGCGGCAATGGTGTAGGAACGCGATCCGGGGATTTGTCTTTGGGCGGAGAAGGGGAGACCGTGCCGTTGCGACGTAGTAGGCGGTTGCAACCAGCTGGGGACAGTGGTCAAGTTGGGGGGGGAGGTGGTGGGGGTAGGGGATAACTTTTGATTTGGTGAGGGGGTGCTCTAGCCGGTTCACAGCCGGAACAACTAGAAACCCCAGAATGTTTGTTTCCCTATGTTTCTTTCTTATCTGGATTGTGGGGTCTTTGCTGGCTTGGGGTTTTTGCAGGAAACCCGGGCGTGGCAAGAAGCCGGGTCCGTAAACGCAAGGACAAGCCCCGCGGAACCGGGATGCAATGAAAATCCTGCGGATGGGGGAAGCGGGAAAAAGAGCGATTTGTGGGCGGTACAAGCCCTGCGGAACTGGGACGCGAGGAAAATCCCGCAGATGGGGGAAGCGGGACAAAGAGCAATTTGCGGGTGGTCTACGGGCGTTGTGCAAAAAAAAAAAAAAAAAAAGTGTCCTTTTCTATTTTTCTTCTCTGTTGGTTTCTTTTTCTCTTTTTCTTTTCTCTCAGGATATCTCAAGGATAGGTGGTTGGTATGGGAATACGCTTGATTTGGTGAGGGGGTGCTCTAGCCGGTTCACAGCTGGGACAACTAGACACCCCAGAATGTCCATTCTCTTACTCTCTCTCTCTCTCTTCCCTTACGGTGGCGTGCGCTGGTGTTTGGTTGTTGTGTTTGTTACAGGAAGGGTACAGGGAACTGTGTGGCAGTTTGTCTGGGGCGGTCCAGGTGCCTCTTTTGGAACGGTTGGTCACTTACGGTCGCTCACAAAGCAAAGCGCGCGGACGCGGACCTCAATCTCAAGCTCACTCTCACAAAGCGCGGTTGCGCACTTTTTCTCAGAAGGTTAGGACCTTGCGCGGATACGTGTATTTTCTTAATGAAAAAGGAAGGGGGGTAAAACCAAAAAGAAGAAAAGAAGGAAAGAAAGGGAAGAAGGGGAAAGGGGGGGTGATGCGCCTAAGCCATCTTCATCATTTCCTCAATTTCCGCCCTCAATGACGCCAGTAAGGCCTGGAAGGACGCCAGGAGCTTGCGCCGCGGATTGCAAGGAAATCCCAAAGCATTGTGGTCAACCTTTCTGCAAAAACATTAAAGCCGGCCACCGGGAGTGCCATTACAATTGGAATTTCCGGGATCTTGGGAGGGCTAGGGGGATGAGCGGCCGGTGAAGATGGGGCCTCCAGGGAACCAACAGGGGGGCTTGGTCCAGCTGGAGGTGATGATGGGACAATAAGCCTTGGGTCCGGTACCGTTTGGTTCATGCCAACAGCCGCGACCCAAGCGCGGGTCGCCGGGTGCCATTCCTCCAAGGTTTGGTATTTGCTCTGTTGCGGAGGTCTGGCCCGGCGGAGAGGTGATGCCAAGTTGCGGCTCACGTGCAAAGTGGTGGGTGACAGAGCTTGGGGGCGGCGGGATGGAGGTGAACCGGCCGGTGTCCACAAGCCTTCTGAGATCGAGTTGTTGTCCAAAACCATAAACGGGTCCGGACGAGCCCTCTTGCGCAGCCTGGGGCAAGAGCTGGATTGGGGAGGAGCTCGGGGCATGCTTTTGCTAAGGGAGCAGCAACGGTGGCCGCAATGGCAAGCAACGCAGGCGCGTCAACCAGGGATGATTGAACACGCGTGCCCGTTCCGGGCGCAGAACTCGCATGGGAGCATGGTGGCAACGGAGTGGGTGGAGGACGGGGGAAGGCGGTAGTGGGAGTGGTGGGGATGGGAGTGGAAGTAGCGGGGGTGGTGGTATGGTGAAGCAATGGAAGACTTCTGGGGACAGAACTCAAGTTGGGGGGGATGTGGTGTCAATTTATAGACACGGATTGGGAACTGCGTCGCGGCTGCACGCTCAGCATTGGAGGCAGCGGGCTCAGCATTAGGGTATGCGGAGTGCTCAGCAGCGGCAGCCGTTGTTTGGCTCCGCACCTAGTGGACGGGTTGGGCTCAGCATCAAATGCGGTGTGGGCAGCAATCCGCCCCGGAGATTGGATTTGGAAGGTAGTACGCTTGACTAGGTTTGCGGGCGCGCCGGTTTGGATACGTAGGGGCGGAGAAATCTGCGGGCTGTAAAGGAACGGATGGAGCGCGCGGATCATGCCGGATATTACCGGACACCCACAACAGGCGCGGACAAAGGGATACAGATAGGCGCGGGGGGCTCCATGTAGGGCGCGGTGCAAGGACAGCGTCATGAGAAGGACAAACCGGATGGACGGAACGGCATACAGACGCCGGGGGGAGTTTTGTACGGTGGTAGGGAGAGGAGGCTAGGGTTTCTTTCTTGGGATTGTTTTCTGTTTTGTTTTCATACTGTTGTTTGTGCGTGTACTTAGGTTAGGGTTGAGAGGGAGGACTTATCCTCACTCTCAACTCTGGGTTAGGGGGGAGGGGGGGAAGAATCAGACCATCACATCATTGGATTGGATCACTCATCTCACCAGGAGATTAAAGGAACTCATACCGGATACACATCCAGGTGGAAAGTTCTTAGGATTGAAGGAATGGCGATTTCACTCTCTCTCTACTTTTCTTTATCTTTTTATCTCCTTATTTCTATCTCTCATTTCAAGTGCAACTCTGGGCATCCCCATCTCCTTTCAAATGCAGGGAACCATTAACCTCCAAACCTTGGGACAATCATAGGGGGATAACCTTTATTCTTTCCACAGCGCGGGGCGGAGGGCCGCGCCATGTAAGGACAAACCAGATGTGCGTAATGGCAGGCGAGCTGAAGGGATAGGGTATGGGTTAGGGTGTGGGTTAAAGTTCTGGGTCTAGGGTTTCTTCTTCATGGTTTTCAGTTTGTCTTTGTGCTTGTACTTAGGTTAGGGCTGAGGGGGGGGATTCATATTTTGGTCTCACGGATTCTCTCTCACTCATTCTCTCTTCTCCGGAAAAAAAGGAAGCATCCTCAAGTATGACAGATGCTAGAACCATCAAACCCATAACTAGGGACAACTTTGTGAGGGAAAACCTCTAAAGTTTCCACAACTTCCGCACGCACGTTCGCAAGCGACAGGCTGGGGTGAGAATCTATCACCCCAGTCTGGAAGATTGACAGAAGGGAACCGGGCCTCCCCAAGCTTGAGCCTCATGGTTGAAAAAAAAAAATCCGCTTTCATTTGTGTTATCCAATTGTAAATAGTTACAGGGCTCTCTAGCCTAAAAAAGGAGGGGCTCTCCCCTGCTTTTTCCATTATCAATTCTTCCCACTAATGAGAACTATGAGATTCTGATCTAAGAGCTCCTTCCTTTGTGAAATTGATCACTTATCTGGATATATCTTTTGATTATCCCTTGATCCCAATCCCTTACCCTTGACTTTTTTAAGTCTGAAACTCTGTTGTGCCCCTCTGTGGCCCTGTTCCTTATCAAAAACCATAGCCTTGCTGGTTGAAGAAGAATTCATTAAATTGAATTATTGAGTGTGTTATACCACTCTTGATCCCTTTTTCTGACCATTATCTGGTCTTGATCATTCATTTGATTTTCTTTCTGGACCAGTCACGTTTGACTAAGAGGTTTTATTAAGTTTAAACCTGGAGTTTTAAACCTCCCTTTAATTATTCAAGTTGCATTCTGCCACACTATTCTTGAATCCTTGAGAAGTGTTGGGTTACTCTTAGTCCAAAACTGTTACTGTTTGTTTCAGTGATCCATAAACATATTGCATTGTCTTGTGCAGCCACCAACCGTTATCTGGTACCCTTCAAGCACTTGATTGCGGAGAGTTGGGCAGGTTCATTGAGAACCTGGAGGTTGATTGGGTTTGAGTTGATCGCTCCCAAGCACCTACTGACGACCAGAGTTATTAGGGTGTGGGCGCCGTTAATTACAACTGCTTTGTTCTATTGGACTCTGAGCAAACTTTCACTTATTTTGTTCAAAGTCTTTCTCCTCATCATCTTGGTTCAGGTAGTGCTGCTTCCCCCCTAAGCTATTGTTGCTATCAACTTATCCCTATCCCATTTGATTCATCATTAACAAAGGTTACTGGACCTTGATTGTGGTTACATTTAAATATTTTTGTAACACTCAGGAGGGCCGCCTAAAAAAGCACCTATCCCCTCCACAGAACTGCCAACGCCCTGCGCCGTTTGGATTATTACAGTGGTATGGGTTAAGATTTGGCTAGGGTTCCGGATTTAAGGGTTTTTCTTAATTTTGTTGTTAGGCTTTCAGTTGTGCTTGTACTAAGGTTAGGGTTGAGAGGGAATACTTAAAACCTCTTTATCAACTCCGGGTTGTATCATCTGATCATATCTGATTACCAAAGGATTAGGGAGGATTGAATGACATGAAAAAGAATATCATTTTATTTACTCATCTTTTTCTTATAACTATCACTTATTCTCAAGACCCATCAGCACTAAACCTCCTTACAGACGCTTGGACCAATAACTTCTGAACTTGAGGAAAACTTAGGGGAGTATTGCTCTCTTGTTTCCACACCAACTTGCTCAATCCCTCAGCTGAGCCCCTCCCCTCCTCCTCCTCCTCTCCCTTCCCCTCCTGATTGATCCAAAATCAATTGCAAATTGCTCAATCAATTTGAAATTGGTCAAAAATTGATTGCAAATTGCTCAATCAATGTGCCATTGATTCTCAATCAATCACATGATTGATTTGCAATGGATTGTGCAATTGATTTGTGATTTATTGCAGGTCAGCTCCCTGCCTCCTTCTCCCTCTCCTTGCCACTGTCATCAGATGAAGCTGACTTTGTTTTTGGGGGGGGGGGGGTTCAGCTTTGACTGGTATTTTTTTCTTTCTTTCAACCCGTGACCCTTTTCTGGACTGCAAATGCTTCTCCAACTGCTCTCAAAATGTTATACAACCGGATCAATTCCTTCATCAAGAAATTTATTTGCAATCAATTGAACATTGCTCAATCAATTGGCCATCGATCAATTGCAGGTCAGCTCCCCCCCTCCTCCTCCTTCTCCTTTTAATCATCATCAGATGCAGCTGACTTTTTTTTGGGGGGGCTTTCAGCTTTGAACGTTATCTTTTTTTGTTGATCAACTACCTTGATTATAACTGACTAATGATTTTTTCTTTTCTTTTTTTTTGATTTTTTTGATTTGATTTGTTTTTTTTTGTATCCCATGCAATACAACCCTGTTTTGACCCCTTGTTCTTTTGACCCAGCCCCTTTTCTGGACTGCCAATGCTTCTCCCATTGCACTCAAAATCTTATACAACTGGATCAATTCCTTCTTGATCCTCACCCCAAGCGCAGTAGGTTCCTGGGAGGGATCAAGATGGAAGGAGATGGTTTGAAAAAAATGAAGAGAGGTGGCAAGCAGAGGGCTCTTTGGCAAAAGAGGGCTCAAATGATAGATTCTGAAATTTCTTTGGAAGTAAATGAAGATGGGTTTAATGAAAAGGTGGTTTGGTCTTGACAAAAGCTGCAACCTTTGAATTGGTACCCCGCTATTACTTCCAAAAAGAAACTTCAAAAACCCTCCCCTAAAGAGTTTGTACAAGCCAAACAGAAGATTGAACTATTCCATTTCTTCAGCTCTGGAAAATTTGCTTTTCTTGATTGTTCCAATTGCCACTCTCTGATTGAAATAGTCAAATTAGTCCCATTGAATAAACTCTCCAAGCAAGAAAAGAAGGGCATCAACTCAGTCACAACATTCCTTCACCCATCCAAAAAGTTTTTCAACACAGTTTGTCCCTCAAAATCTTGGGGTGGGAAAATGTGGGCAATTGGATGGCAAAAATTGATGCACCCTTCTGAACATTTTGCATGCTATTTGAATAAAACAGCTATTTGATCCTCCTCCCAGGAGTTTAAATTTTTGAACCTTAGGTCTGACAAGGTATCACAAATTTTAGGCCAAGTTTTCAGAAAATTAGCCAGACTGGCACACAATTCCAACCAAGAAACCATGCTTAACAACAATATCCCCTCTTTCTCTTCATTAAAATATGAATCCTGGCTCACTCATTTTGACTGCTCCCCCCGCATCACCTTCACTTCAAATTTCTTCCACAATTCTCCACACATTGAAAATTGTGACATATCTTCCTATTCCTTTCTACTGGTGGTTCCAACCAAAAAATTGAATGGACAAATTATTGACAACAAGGACAGATATCAAGTATCCAATGGCCAATTTGTCTTTCCTGACTTGAGATCTGGAATTGATTGCAAAGAAAAAGGTATTTTCAAAATATTTTGGGCAGCAAAAAATTTCAAGCACTTTACTTTTCCTGCTTTAAAGACAGCCATGTATACTAGGATTGCTATGGCTGCAAATTAACAATACCACTCTCAACACTTGTAAATACTTTGAAATTGGTCAAATATATTCCAGAACAAAAAATGTAAATAATTTTTTTTCATTGGTGGGATCAAAAATAGGCTCAAACATTGTTGTATTTGAAAATAATTTTTTTGTTTTTATTTTTAAAATTTTAATCAGATAAAATATTTTACAAGCCAAGCAATTGAGTAATTTCCTTCATTTCATCAACATTTCTACTGCTACCAATACATGCCATGGCTACAAATAACCTATCATTTTTTTCCGTGGCTAGCCTTTCCCTCTCCTTTTTGAGTTGGTATTCCTCTTGATCCTAATCCTTTTCCTCTTTTTGAAATTCCCGCTCAACCTGTTTCATTTGCCACTCAGCATCGAACTGTTGCTGATGAGCCAAACTCCCAGCTTTATGCTTTTTAAAATCCATAGCCAGTTGATGATCCCACTTCTCCTTTTCAAATTGAAGTTTCTCAGATTTGATTTGTTATTTAACTGTTTTTTGGAGCGGGAAAGGAATGAGGTTGATTTTGAAAGCAAGGAGAATCCAATGGGCTTACTTGAATCTTGAATCTCCATTATCTCCTCAAATCCAGAAAAATTTGAGATGTTTCTCCTCTTTTGAAAGCTATTGGGGTTGATGTTGATGGAATTTGAGGTCTTTTTCTTTCAATTTGAAGAGGAGGTTTGTGTGGGAACATCATTTCTCTGATTTTAAGGGGATGTGGGAGGCCCCATTGGCTTGAGTATTCAGCCATTCAGGAAAGGATGAGCCTGTTTTTTTCCAATCTAAATCAGTCGGGATTAACCAGACAGAAGAGAAAAAAACTTGATTCCTTACTTGAGAATATTTTGATGGTAGTGGCAACACAGGAATAACTTGATCCCCATTGGCCAATTTTTTAAGTTCTTCCACCCCAGGAAGAAGCAATCAAAAGAATGAAGTGAGGGGTCCAAGGAAGGGTTTGAATTGTTGATCAATGCTGATTTAGAAGTTATTGGAGCTGTTTCTGTTGGAATATCCTCCTCTACATTGGATTTGAGCCACTCACAGGTTTCATTGGGATCATCATTGCTAGGCTGAGAATCAACAGCCAGGTTGGCAGCATCAACTGAATCTGACTGAATCTGATTGTTGGGAATCAAAAGCGGCTAAAGGGGTGATATTGGGCTTATTTCCAAAGATTTCATTCATTTTCACATAAAACAGACAAATGGAGTCCAACTTATCAGCAACCAAGTTGATTCCCTTTGGTTTATTGGAGTTGGTGATACCAAAGCCAGTTGAGATTGACATTATGTGGGCTTTTTTTTACTTAGTTTTATATTGCTTGAATTTCTACCACATCTATTTGGATGAAAGATCCAGCCTACCTTTGGTTTTATTTTTTGAAGAAATTACTGGATAAAGTAGCAAAACAGGACCAATGTTTGATTTCAAGGGAAAACTGGTATGAGTGAATGAAACAAAAGGTTGTAAAATGATCTGAGATAAGACAAGATTGAAACAACAGAAGGGCTAAGAGATTTGGGCTCTATAGATCCACATGCAATTCTCAACTACTAAGATTTGGACACATTTGCAGAGACTGAAGAAGACGTTTCTTATTGCAAATCATGACAGACAGAAAGAAACATATGATGAGGATGGGGTGATGGCTTACTGATAAGTGCGGTCTGAGGTGTTGATGAACCAATCTGGAGACCTTCTGGTGAGTGTGAATAGACATGGATAATTGAGTTCATTTGATCAGTATTACAAGATGGGAGTGTTGAATTAATGTATGGCATTACCAGCGTAGAGATTGTTCCAGACGTGGTTGTGATGGATTTGATGAATGGTGAGGGAGAATTCAAGAGTTGAGGATACAAGAAAAAAGGATATTTGAGTCTGATGAGATGATGAGTAGAATGAGAGGAATGGTCAAGGATGATCTCCTTTGATTAATGGAGAGCCAGAGGTGATTGGGTTGAGGAGACTCAAGAGGAGCTGGATTTGAAGTGTGTACATCAGTCCAATGAGCACAAGTGACAGAATCAGAGGTGATATCCAACATCCGCCCATAATTTAACACAGAGATTTCAAACACTAACATGATGGACAAGTCTTGAGATTGAAATTTGATTGGCACTTTTGGTGAGAGCATCAGCAACCATTAAGTCAGCAGTCACAAGATGAATCTCAATCTTCTCTTCCTGAAGGTTGGAGCAAAGACTTTATTTTTAAATTTGATAAATTTTGTTGTAGAGTTGGATCCAAGATGCAAAATCTTGTCAAGGAGCCCCTTGTTTGCTATAAGGTGACAGCTGGAAAATCATTTGATCTTACACAGCTTTCCTATCATGTGATTGATCCATGTTGATTCAAATTTTCCATTCTTAAAGCATTTAACTCACCCTTGGTAGAAGAGTGAGTTAGGTTTTGTTGGCGTTGGCTGGTCCAATAAATAGGAGCTCCTCTGAAAAAGCAAATGAAACCAGTCTGAGACTTCCTGGTTTTAGGATTGTCCGCCCAGGTTGTGTTGCTGTAGACAGTCAAACTATCTTCATTATGTTTCTTTGAGATTTTGAAGCACTGGCTTTTGGTCCCTGCAAGGTATTTCCAAACCTTGACTACTTTGTTTCAATGCTTGATGCCAGTTTTTTTTGGAAAACTGGGCAAGGGAAGAAAAAGTTAAGCTTATATTGGGTTTAGCCTCCCAATTGGAGAGCAATATTTGAAATTCAGCCGGTTCAGCTCTTCCATTTCTTCTTTAGTGGCGGGAGTAAGTGTAAAAGTTAAAGAGATCTGAGAAACCTAGACCAGGATGAATTGCATGAGACAGAGGACAAACATAAGGGCAGAGACAAGCAACAAAACAGATAGAGTAACAGAAGAAGAAAACAGAGGAGACAATACAAACTTGGAGAACAAGTCTGCAGGTCAGGTTGAGGCCTGATGATAGACTTAGCTAAACAAATGCAGAAACATCTAATCATTGAGGAGAGACAGGGTAAGGAAGAGCATCCGCTGAAGCGCAAGGAGAATTAATGAGAGATTCAATATTCACGGGACTCTGGCTAGTGAGCTCAGGAAATTGGTGACTGATCCAACCGGTTCCAATGAGTGAACTGTGACAATTAATCAAGATCTTGAGTGAGTCTTGATGTAGAGTTGAATCAATAGAGATACCTAAAGTTCTTTGGATGATTGGTGATCAAGTCAATGACAATTCACAAGTCAAGAAGCCAGGAAGAAAAACAGCAACATGAGTAGGAAGACAAAAAGTGAGATGGTGAGGCCATCCATAGAACCAAGGAGTTTTCTGAACCAGAGGTTGAGAGTCCTGTCAAGTTCCCCAGATGGTTTGGGGCATGACACAGACAGGGCGCGGAGACAACGGGGAATCATCACAGAGGCAGAAATGTAGGAAAAAGAGAGTGACAAGAGACATAATGAAGAACAGGTAGAAAGAAAGAGAGTAAGTCAACAGAATGACCAACATTAAGCTGAAGACCAGGAGTGCATGGAGTGTTTGAACATTGGCAGCTTTTCATCTTCATTCCTTTGAGACCCTTCCATATGTGTAGCAGAAGTGAGAGGTTAAGGGAATTCTGTTCTTGTTCAACTTTCATTCCAAGCAGAGCGTTAGGAGGATAAGCTGAGGAGTTGGGAAATTTATTGAGAAAACTAGTTTTGAAAGTTTCAATGTTGCCCACCATCAGCGGGTCATCCACATGCACAAACATGGCAGATTTTTTGTTGTTTCCTATGTATAGGCAGGGATTGGCATTGCACGGCCTGATCCCTTGGAGTTAAATCCATTTTCTCAGGGTACAGTACCAGTTCTTTGGAGCCTGTTTAAGTCCATAGAGTGTGTTAGAATTATGGCCAGCAATTAGCTTAGGCAAATGAGCAGTATTTAAAGCAAAAGAAATTCTGGACACTGGGTGTCAATATTGACTAATGGGGCTCCCACAATGGGGAAATATCTTGGATGAATTTGATTGGAATGATGAATGAATGGATGGAAAACAGCAGGGAGAAGAGCTCCTTAAATAAAAAAGATTGGCCTCTTGTGAGCCCATGATACAACAAGCCAAAAGGCAAATTTTCCGCCCCAACAGAGCTCTACAGGCTCTACTGGCCTTGTTACTTGGTTTGAACTACATCAGCCCACATGGCATCAGTCCCTGTACCCTTAAAACCAGACTATTCCCGTTTTTTCTGGTGTTTCCACCTCAATGGGGCTGAACCGGCCCCTTAACTGTTCAATCCCCTTGGCTGGTTGTCCGTTACAACCAGCCATGATGACCTCATTGCCTTGTTTACGGGCTGGTTGCCTCATGCAGCCAGCCCCTGGCCCCTCAAATGGGCCAGGTAGGACCCAGGGCACACCTGGGTCCGGTCTCAGACTCACATGGGGGGGTGTGACTAGAAAACATGGTGTCCCCCCCCTCTTTCTCTCAAATCCCTGGTGGGGGCGGTCAAATCCCCTTCCCAGGGGCCCTGGGGTTTGATACCTCCTGGGCGTTGTCAAGTAAGTTGGCCTGGGAGGTGATCAGGTCCCCCCAGGCCCATCAATCCTCCCCCTTGGTAAAGGGGGGGGGGGGGGGAGAGCGCCCCTGCCCTGCTTGGTTGCATCAAACGATCAATGGTGGGGGGGTGATGAATTCCCCCCCACCTGCCGGTCGCTACCCTTGCGGCCGGCGCTGCCACCTCCTTGGGCAAGGGGGTGGTCAGGTCCCCCCTGCCCTGACCAACCGCACTGTAGCGGTTGGTTTCTGGCTGGTTCAACCCAGCCAGCTTGCCCCATCCCCCTTGCGACGGCAAGCAAGGGGAGGGGGAGCAAGCCGGGGCCGCAAGCCCTGGCTCTGTGGCACTGGTTGCCAAGCGCAACCAGCTGGGCCCGCGCATCATCCCACCGCGTGGGATCCCTCGGCCGCGCGACAGCCCTGTGCGGGCCGTTGGGCCCCGCGTGGGCCGTACCAAGGAACACAGGCGGCCCCAAACGGGCCACGACGCGGGCAGCGGCCCCAAGAGGGCCATGACACGGGCGGCGGCCCCTAGCGGGCTGCAACAGGGGCAGCAGCCCCAATGGGCCGCCCAAGCCCAAATTGTGAGAATTACATACTTTGGTGGGCCAGCCCGTCTGGCCAAGTATGTCCGTAATAAGGCTTGGGCCCTTTTATGCCCAAATAAGCCCATCTGGCTTGGGTGGCCCATCCACCCTGGCGGGCCTGTGAGGGCCTGTGTCCCAAAAGACCATAAAAACGTGTTTTGGCGCCCAAATGCCCAAAACCAATAACACTTACATAGGCCCACGTGGCCCAGGTGATGCCCAATGGGCCGTGGAGGCCCATTTTTGCATCCTATTTGGATTACACACTCCTATGCACCTTACCTGAGTGCACCCGCATTTTAACAGAGTGATTTATTAAGCTTGAGGATTGGGCTCTTCTGTTTGGAACATGTTGGTCATCTGATATACACGTCTTCATCCAAGGGAGCATGTAGAAACACCCCCTTCACGTCAAATCGTAGGATTGGGAGATCCTTCTCTACAGCTAATAGTAATATGTCTCTGAGAGAGGCAAACTTTCCAGTTGGTGCGTAAGTTTCAAGGTATTCTACTCCTTAGCTTTGATTAAAAACTTGAACAGAAACCCTTGTTTTGAAGTTTTTGAGTCAACTGTGAGGGTTTTTCTTGATTTTGAAGGGGTATGCCACATTCAGCATGCTCTTGGGCTCTTCACCAAAGTAATCCTCCCACACACCAAGTTCTTTGCAGCTGTTGAGTTCTATGTCTAAGGATTTGTGCCAGGGTTTTAATTTGATGGCTTCATGTAAATTCTTGGGCACAAAAGTAGATGAATATCCATAGAACTGGGGCTTTTTGATGCAGTTACAATCTCTGAGAACTTGGCTGGGAGTTTGACTAAGGGTGGGCTGATTGATGACATTCTACTTGTTGCTTCCGTAGTCCTTGGATTCCAGTTCAGATTTAAGTATGTATCCTTCAACTGGTGTGACCTGATCAACTGATCCAACAGGCTGCGGGTTCCAGGTTTGATGGATGGTTTCTGTGTTTCTCTGGTTGTTTACCTCTTCTGGCCAGTAATCCTGCAAGGGGGACTTTACCTTATCAAATCTGAAATGTTTGGTCTCTATCATGGATCCCGACTGAGTGAGCACCCAGTAAGACAGGATTTTTGGTTGGTTGCAAATGAGTCTGCCACAAGCTCCCTTCTCTTCAAATTTTTTGGGTTTGTGGTTAGTAAGATTTAGGTAGGTCAGACTTGTACCAATGGGTTTGAGATAATTTCTGGGAAGTCAGGATCCATGCATGCATTCCAAAGGTGTTAATACTGAGTCTTTGGGAATCTTTTTGAGTGAAAGAGAAAAGCTTCTGATTTTCTCATTCCAGTATGACTGAGTAATTTTTGAGGAGGCATGCGTCAAGCCCAAAAATTTGTCTATTTTTCTATTTTCTTGTTCTGCACATCCATTGTGTTGAGGATGGTAGGGTTCTGAGATAACCCGTTGAATTGATATTTATTCCAGAAATGTGGTGATTTTTTGGTTTATGAACTCACCTCCTCCATCACTATACAGTCCATAGGTTAATAGCCTAGTCTATGTTGTTTTTTGTCAATCACAAACTGAATAACTTGACCAGCCTCACTTTTGCTTTTTTAAGGAAAGCAGCCTATGTAGCCCCCAAAGTTTTCCACAAGGGTTATGACAAATTTATAGCCCCTCTTGCTGTTGGAGTGATGGGACCCACGAGATCAACGTGAAGACGCTGAAAGACTTTGGCTGCTTGAGTTAAGAATTCTTTGAAAGGCAATTGGGTGATTTTGCACCTGTGGAAACTCTTGCATTGAACATTCTTCTTTATTTGATTGGGAATTGACAAGCCTAGATACTTCTCCATCCTTGAAATGCTTGTGTGTCCTAGTTTGAGGTAAAGCTCTCCAATATCATCAGAAGATGCAAGCTAAGCATGGTTTTTGGGAGAATCAATCATCAGCAAATTGTTGATAATTTGGCCTTTTAGAATGATCAGTCAGTCTTTGGTCAGCTTTAATTGAGGAGGTTGGAAAGTGTGATTGAATTTCAAGACAGCTCCCTGACTAAGGAAGGATCCCATTGATAAAAGATTCACATTTGCTTCAGGAGTCCAGACTGCTTTTTTCAGTTAAAAGTCTGATCTGTCAAACTTGAGTCTAGAAATTCCTTGTCCCATTATGGGGAGTACGGCCCCAGGCTTCCCAGTTCTAATCATGTCTGTACTGTCCTTGTCTGAAAATTGAGAGAATCTGTCTTTTTTATTGATCATGTGTATTGAGCATCTGGAATTGAGAATAAATTTGTTGACATTTTCATGATGGCTGCTTGTGAGGAAGTGAAAGTACAAGAAGAAATTGGCTGATTCACTTTTCTTTTTCTTGCTTTTTAGGGACTTGAGCTCTGGAAATTCTATCCAACAGTTTTTTCAGGAGTGGTTCTTCACTAAAGGGTTGTGGATGCCATTGGTGCACTGTGGATAATCTTTGTAGAGACTGATGTTGGCTTTTGAGGATGAGGAGGTATTGGTCACTTTGGCAACATTTCTTTTCTTGAATTGTATGAGATGATTCAGGGCTAGGTCAAAAGTGATCCCTCACCTGGCATGAGTAATTTGAGAGGCAATGGCCTTGAGATGGAAGAAAATTTGAAAAGAAGTAGATAAGCAAGTATGCCCAACATTAGGTTGATTCCAACCTCATTTAGCTTGTTAAGATGGACTTGGAAGTTTGTGACAAAGTTTTTTATGTTTTCTTTGCTGAAGGGAAGATATGGAAATTCATTGAAGACTCTTGCCCTGTTTGCTTATTGCAAGGATGCAAAATGATCTTTTGTGGCAGGCAAGATGCTTTTGGCATTGCAAACATTTGTCAAGTTCATGACATTGGAATTAGTGGACAGTTCTAATTTGGCAAGAATGAAAAGAGCCATGTTGCGGTTGATTTCAGTGTCAAGTTGGGAACTTTCATCTGGATCCTCCATGATTTGCAGAATTCCCCTTAGGTTGAATAGAATCTCCATTTTGATTTTCCAAATGGAGTAGTTGTCCTCATTGAGTAGTGGGATTGATTTTATGAGGGTTTTGGTGGTTATTGCCCTCATGGAGCTATCCCCCCCTGTTTCTGGTGTGGATTCCATTGCGCCGGTTGTATCAAGCTTCAGCTTTTAACCATGTTAAAGAAATGACTTGATAAAGTAGAAAACCAGGACCACTGTTTGATTTCAAGGGAAAACTGGTGTGAGTGAATGAAACAAAAGGTTGTACAATGATCTGAGATAAGAGGATATTGAACCAACAGAAGTGCTAATAGATGTAGGCTCTATAGCTCCATATGCAATTCTCAACTATTAAGATTTTGAGACATTTGTGGACACTATGAAGAAGATGTTTTGTATTGAGAATCATGACAGACAGAAAGAAACATATCATGAGAATGGGGTGACAGCATACTGATCAGTGCGGTCTGAGGTGTTGAAGAACCAATCTTGAGACCCTCTGGTGAGCATGAGTAAACCTGGATAATTGAGGTCATTTGATCAGTATGACAAGATCAGAGTGTTGAATTAATGTACAGAATTACCAGCATAGAGATTGTTCAAGACATGGTTGTGATGGATTTGATGGATGGTGAGGGAGACTTCAAGAGTTGAGGATATAAGACAAAAGGATATTTGAGTCTGATGAGATGATGAGTAGAATGGGAGGAATGGTTGAGGATGATTCCCTTCAAGTACTGGAGAGCCAGAGGTGATTGGTTTGAGGAGACTGTAGAGGAGCCGGATTTGAAGTGTCTAAATCAGTCCAATGAGTGCAGGTGACAGAATCAGAGGTGATATCAAAAAATTTTTCTTTGGTTCATTGGCCATCAGTAGATAACCATTGACCTTAGAGGATGGAGGTTGGCAAACTTTTGTTTCATTTTAGGATCCAAAGCAAGCATCATAGTTGGAGGGAATTTTGACCCATTATACCAGGATTATGTGATCAGCTCTCTTGAGCTCACTTGAGCCTTTGGAAGCTGATGGGGAAGGATTTTTGGATTTTCATTTCCTGGGGGATGTTTGATTTGGTCCATTGAATTTTTTTAGTGAACTTATGGGGGGAGGATTGTGGAGGTGCAATTTAAAAGTAAGAGGAATGAAGGTATGAAGCAATGAAGCAACAAAGTGATGAAGGGATGTGTTGAAAGCAGGTATGAAGTGATGAAGCAATGAAGCAATGAAGCAATGAGAGTTGGGATGTGATGAAAGCAAGGATGTGATGAAAGCAGGGATAAATCAATTAATTGATGAGAGCATGGATGTGATGAATCTGATAATGTGTGAGAAAGTGATGAGAGTGATCAAGCAATCAGATTGATGAATTGATGAGGTGAGAAAGTGATGAGAGTGATGAAGCTATGAGAGTGATGAAGTAATGAGGATAGAAATGAAGAGATGAAGAGGAATGAATCAATTTTTTGGATGAAGTTCATCAATCAATTGAGAATTGATTGCTTGATTGCTCAATTGATTAGAAATTTATCAAGCAATCAATTTCCATGGGGTATTGATTCAAGTTTGTGATGAGCAGATGGTGAGCTGGGATGATCATTGGGGGCAAGGGTTTATTAGATGATGAGGCTGAGGGTTTGGACAGGAACATTGGCCCATCCAGCAATGGAAAACTTAGCTTAGTGGTTAAAGAATCACTCATCAATTTTGAGTTCATTGGTTCAAATACCATTGTCTGCAAAGTGTTGGATTGTAAAACTGCCACTTCCCTCAAAATGTTATACAAAAAATTGAATTCATTATTGATCCTCACCCCAATAAAAGTATACGTTTGGGAGGGAAAAAGATGGGAGGGGATGATTTGAAAAACATACAGAGATGTGGAATGAATAGGGCTTGTAACCCTCAAAATTTGATACAATGGATTGAATCCCTTCTTGATCCTCACCCCAAGAAAAGTAGTTGCATGAGAGGGAACAAGATGGGAGGAGATGATTCAAAAAACATAGAGAGATGTGGAAATAATGGGGCTTGCAACTCTCAAAATGTTATCAAATGAATTGAATCCCTTCTTGATCCTCACCCCAAATGTAGTATGTGGATGGAAGGAGATGATTTGGGAACCATACAGAGACAGGGAAAGAATGGGTCTTATGAGCATTGGCTAAAAGGGCAATGATTGCATTGATAGTTCTTGAATTTCTTCCTCATCTGTTTAGATGAAACAGCCAGCCTACCTTGTTTATATTCTTTAGTTCATTGGCCATCAGGAGATAACCATTAAAACTAGAGGATGTAGGTTGAAAACTTGTGTTTCATTGTTGGATCCAAAGCAAGTTTCATAGTTCAAGGTAATTTTGAGCCAGTTTACCAGGATGATGTGACCAGCTCTCTTGAGCTTCCTTGAGCCTTTGTGTCATTCTCCAAGGTTAAGGGTTATTTTCTTCCCCACTTTGAAATATCCTTTTCCTCAGTACCATCTACCTCAGTCCATAAGCATGACACAAATAAAACACAACATCAATGGTGCCTTCCACTTACTACCTTTGGCTTTTGTAACAACCTTCCAATCTTGGAAACTCAGTATATACTTGAAAATCTTGCAGTTAAATCTAATAACGGTCAACCATCCATTTGATATTTTCTCTTATACCATTGGTATCATAAACCCTTGGACTTCCATTGTTGTTCACGCACTGACAATATTTTGCACTTATGCCTAGATAGTCCCATCAACTTTATAGTTTTAAAATGGACTAGTCCCTTAACCTGCATAAGCTAAATCTTCATATTTGTATTTTTCTCACATGTCATTCCTTCCTTTCTCATCTATTATGTCCTTGTAAACTCATATTATACTGTATTGCACCTACACTAAAACCTTGGAAACAACTTTAATTTTATTTCATTTTCCCATTCTGTTCCCATCTTTCATTGCCTCATGGCTCTCTAGCTGTAGTTGACCATCCATTGCGTTGTATCTAGACACCTTTAGACTACCTTACAAAGGCTGCGTCAACTTCCTGAAGATTTTCTCCTCAGTTAGTTAATTTCATGCATTTTTGCATTTTCTAAATCCAGTCATCACATTGGGCTTGGCTTTAGTTCCTTTCCATTGGAAAACTCCCTCCTTCTATTGTGTTTTGTTGAGAAATCAAATCAAAAGTTCACACTTTGCAGTTGGCCTTGATACCTTTCTTTGTGCCTCACACTCAGTCACTCCCTTTGCGCTCACAAACATGTAAGATTGCCCTATAATAAGTGGGGTGGGCGTGTAACTGCTCCTCTATTTTAGTCTGCAAACCTATAATAAATTCCTCTTTTGCAATTTCACATATTTTCTCAACCGGGAATGCTTCCCTCACCCCTTACAATGATGATATTCATTTGGTAGGGAGACCCAGCGCTTCACAGGCCCAACAATCTCTAGATCCCATTCCTTCTTCATAATCTCCTTAGGTTGAACCTCTTGACAATCCCCTTTATCCTCAACAAGAATCTCTGGTGGATCCTCTCAAGGAAATCAAAGAATCAGAACATTCCTCCAATGAAAGAAACCTCAACTCATGGTAGATCAAGGGTTTGCACTAGTGCTCCCAAGACCAAAGCCTCAACCCTTCTCTTGACTTTGATCCAGGCTCTCAATCAAAATTTGTTGCAATCTGGTCCAAGCGGTGTGGTGAACAAAACTGGACACCTCACAACCAGTGCAGAAAATTTTAGAATTTTTTTCATGATTTCTTTTAGCTATCTTTCATAATCAAAAAAAAAATTGAATTCCTTTTTCTGAATCAGCTCCCTTCAGCCTCCAGATCCTCCAGCTTCCCAATCTCCCAGCAGTTTAGGAATGGGTCCCTGGGGTGTCCAACTTCCCAGGTCTTGTGTTCAATCCTTTTCCTCCTTGCTTTGGTCCTTTGTTTTTCCCAATTGTGTGGGTGAATACTGGCTTTGCTCTGCTCAACCCTCTCTGGGGTCAGCATTGTTTTTGACATCTATGCAAATGGCCACTCATTGGTCATCCCCCCCTCAACCACCAGCTCTAGTTACGTTCTTCCCCTCTCCACCATAAGCATCCACCCAGTCAACCATCCTTTTTACAGGAGTCATTTGCCCCCCCCATCTCTCAACCTTGGTCTGATTGCTCCTCATTGTTCAGTCCAAACTTTGTTTGCTGAATTAACCATCACAATTCCCTGCAGCACCTTTGGTTCGCAATACTCCTTTCTGCTTTGCCCTCAGAGTGTTGAGTCCAATTATTGTAAGCATGCCCTGTCCAATTGACCCGGGTTGCCTTCCCCCATGGAACCATTGTCTTACTTGAGTTCTCCCATGGCCGTCAGTCTCAAGGCCCTTCCTTCTCTTTGGATGTTCAACCAGTTTCCCTACGTCTCTCCTTCTCAACTTGGCCTCAATGCCTAGAACCATCTCTGGCATCCATCAATCCCCCCTCTCTCACTCCGAGCTGTTGAGTTTTAGGTTAGATGCTCCGGTAGAAAGACTTAAAAGAAGGTGAGGAAAGATCTTGTGATGCCAAGAGGAGCGGATCTTGGGAGTCAAGGGGGCACTCCAGTTCAGTTTAGCAAAGAACAGATGAGGGTCATTCACTTTTGGCTCAGCTGAATTTAATAAGCTAATTACAACGGAGGCTGACAAGTGGTTGAACAAGGTAATAGAAATGAATAGGAGATATTCAATACTAGGTCATCAGAGACCGCACAACATGGAGGACTACAGGACTGGTTTCACTCAAGATTCAGGCAACACTACTAGTAGATCAAAATTCTGACACAAGCCACCTCTCCCAAGCTAATCAGATCCTCCTCCTCCATCATACTATGTACTCCCCCCCATCATCCATTCAATCACCTGCACAAGATTTGTCACAGGAACAACCTCCATCCCCTGACCCAATTGGTTTTTCCCAGGACCAGTGTTGCCTTCTCATCTCCCCCATCATCCCAATCATCATCCCCCTGCCGCTTCTGCTTTGAATATCTCCTCCGGTTGCTCTTGAATTCCAATCCGCCAGTCAGAAATTTCTGGGGCCCGTCAGCCTGTCTGCGCAGTTTTTCACCTGCGTGTCTCCTGCCCATGCCCGTTATTTGCATGGGCTGGTGACTGTTGTGGTGACCAAATCTGGACACCCTGGACCAGATCCATAAAATTCAAAATTTTCTATGATTCTTTTATTAAGGCGTCATTCATCAAAAAAAAAAAGGATTTTTTTTTGTATCAGTATCACTCCTCCAATTTCCTCATCCAGCCAAGCATTCCTCTGTCCCAGTGGTCTAGGAAAGGCCTCTACTGGTCTCATCACCTAGGCATTGCACTCAATTCTTTCTCTCTTTGTTCCCCCCTTCCTTTTGGCCGAACGCGTGGGCCAAGGCCCACTTGGCCCAATCTTCCTTCGCTTGGACCATCACCCCAAGTCCCGATCGCAACTTCACCACCATCAAAATCACCATAATCCCTCCTGGGACTCTTCCACCTCCGCCTTCTCCCTTCAACAGCGTCCCGTGGGATTCCTGGTTGAGGAGTATGGCAACAAACACGACCCTGAACATTGCCACTTCAAGACCCTTGCCCCTGTCTCCCCTTGCAACTTTTCCTCCTCATCAGACTTGGATGCGTGCTCCCTGACATCATCAGGTCCTCCCCCGGCTCCTATCCTGCCATCTTCACTCGCTCCAAACACTTGGCCCCAACAAACTCGTACCCCCTCTCCCTTCCCCAAGTTTCCTTACCCCCATTTGTCTATCTACCCTCCATCTCTTCTCTCTTCACTTGATTCGCCTTGGTCTGCAAATTGGCTGCCATCAACCACCTATCAACTTCCACTCAAACCTCCCCCTGCAATTGGCCAACATCAACCAATCACTCAACCAACTCCACCAATCCATTGACCCTTGCACCCCCCTTCCATCTTTGGGTGAGGGTGGAAAAGTGTTTTCTACCGCCCGCAGATGTTTGCGGGCGGTCTGGTTCAATTTTTTCCCACCCCTTCCGCCTTTGGGTGAGGGGTGGGTGATCTTTGTGTTGTCGCACGCGCCCGTCTGCGGACGGACGCAAGAAAGGTGAAGGGATGAGAAAAAATCCCACCCCAGTCAGGGAGGCCTGATTTCCACTGGCCCGCGTGATCTATTCTTCTGATCATCTAGTGTCTGCAAAAAAAAAAAAAAAAAAAAAAACTTCCGCTCTATCTGTAGTATCACTTGTACATAGTCTAACAGGGCCTGCTGCTCATATAAGGAGGGGTTCTCCCCTGCCTTTTGGCAAGGGGGTCTTGGATGGCATCTTAGGAGGGAATTATTATCATTATCATCTTGTAATAAATCATCTGTGGGGTCTCATTCCCCTGTATCTGAGACTGAATTCTGGGTATATCCATGATTGCCCCTTGATCGTTGAGCCTCCATACTCAAATCCTGATCCTTGATCTTTATCACCAACCAATAGACTTGCTGGTTGAAGAAGAATTTGACTGATTGAATTTTTGAGAGTGTTACACCAATCCTGATCCCTTTATCCAACCATACTGGTCCTGATCATCCTTTGATTATCTTTCTGGAACCAGTCATGTTTGACTGAAGAGCTTTTAATAAGCTCAAAACCTGGAGTGTTAAACCTCCCTTTATTTCTTTTGAAGTTGAATTCTGCCATGCTACTCTTGAGTCCCTTGAGAAGTGTTGGGTTACACTTTTTTGAATCAGTGATTGTTTTTCTTTTAGAGATTCATCAAACAATTAGCTTTGTCTTGTGCAGCCACCCACAGTTATCTGGTATCCTTCAAGCGCTTGATTGCAGAGAGTTGGGCAGGTTCATTGAGAACCTGGAGGTTGTTTGTGATTGAGTTGATCTTTCCTAAGCTTCTGCTGACAACCATAGCTATTAGCTTGTGGGCGTTGTTACTTACAATTGCCTTGTCCTGTTGAACTCTGAACAATCCTTGACTTCTTCTATTCAAGTTTTCCCCGGTATCACCTTGCCTCAGATAGTTTTGTTTCCCAGCTACCAACTACAAATAGCTTTATCCTTTGCTATTTGGTCCCTCATTTACCAGGCTCTGGACTTTGATCTTGGTTACATTTAAATATTTTTGTAAAACTCAGGAGGGAAGCCTAAAACAGCACCTTTCCCCTCCACAGAACTGCCATGGCCTAGCACTGTTTGGAGTATTACATTTGGTCCCCCGGGCCAGGATCAATTTAGCAACCTTGGGATTTACATTCCCAACAATGATCAACTTTGAAATCCAATCTCTTTTTTTTTTCTTTTTCTGTCATCATCTTTATCCATGGAGGCAACTTGTTCTAGAAGTAATTCCTCTCAATTGTGCACCATCTGGGCAACATACTTGTTTTTTTTTTTTTTGAGAAACCCTACTCATGTGTGAGCCACTTTGGAAATCGGCTCCTTGGATGTTTTAGGAAACTCTTTCAAAATGGAATCTCCTAGCGCCTCTTCTGCTTGTCCTAAGATGGTTAAGATCAAGCCCCAGAACAAGAACTTAGGATTCAATGGGACAAATGTGGAACACTTCTTGGAATTGTACAAGATGGCTTCTTTGGTGGATGGGGCTAGCAAATTCAATATCTCCTACCAGTTACCATTTTTTATCTCCTCTGATGAAGTTATGGAAATAATCAAGTCGTTTGAATGTTTCAAATGGCATAACTGGGCCCTGCTGCAGGAAGCAATGTTGGCCTATTGGGGAAAAATAGATGTAGCACAATTTACTTTTCAGGATCTAGATAACCTTGTCTCCCAGTGGACCTCCAATGGTGGTGTGGCTTCAGCTTCTGGTTATCAGTCCTTTAGGAAATCTTGGGATCCCATCCAATCCTACCTTGTCCAAAAAAATCACATCAACCCAGTGGACAAAATTTGAGTCTGATTTTTCCAATCTTTTTCTCCTGGAGTGCAGGAAAGGATCAAGGACAAACTGGTTGATTCTGGATCCATGATCACTACCAGGGATAATTGATAAAAGCTCCCTGTTTTCCTTATCCTTAGGGGAGTGGTGGATAAAGTTATGAAAGGTCAAACAGCCCTCACTTTTGAAAAATATAAAACCACTGAACCAGTCCATGCTCCCTCTTTCAAAGAGTCAAACAAGATTATGAATAAAATGGAATCTGATCGCATGCCCAAAACCCCTCATCCTAACCGAGAAACTCCTACAATGGACAAGATCACCAAACTTCTCAAAGCCTTTAAGAACAAAATGGATCAAAAGATTTCCTCTCTTTCTGTTCCCAAACCTTCTAGTGCTGTTCCTAAAAATACTCTAGTCTGCTATTATTGCCACAGAGAAGGCCATGGAACCGGTTGATGTCTCAAACTCCAGAAGGACAAAGATGAGAAATTGGTAGAGCAAAAAGGGAATAACTTTTTCCTTCCTAATGGTGCCCTGATCCCCTTCAATTTGTCTTGCCCCATTTGTCATGTGGTGGCCTCTTACCAGCCACCCCCTGCTATAAAGGCATCCTTGGCTTCTGTGGATTTCCAATCTTCTTGTGGGACTCTTCAACCCTGGTATCCCCCAGATATTTCCTCCTCCTCTCTAGTTGGTCCTTACCAATCCAATCCAGCTAGGAAGAAACATGAGGAGCCCAAACCTCATAAAGCTCCTTCCTTGCCAACCTCAATCCTCTGGAAACCACCCAAACTACAATCCTCACCTGAGCCCTCTTCTGATGTAGAAGACATGGAGGTGGAAAAAGAACCACTCATGGAAAGGTTTCAAGATCACCCTGATCCTCATTCCTCATCTATTAAACACCCTCAATCCCCTGATTGTGTTCCTGCTTCACCCAATCTTCCTCCCTCCACCCAGCCCAAAGTTTAGTTTTAGAGGGGAATTTACAAACATCACCCCAATGCTGTGGAAGGGGTATTAAAGAAAATTTCTGATCTTATAATTCCTGATCTATCTGTGTCTGAACTCCTGTTGATCTCTTCATCTTGTGCTGAAGGAATGAAGAAATGGGTTTCTTGTTGAGGTGTGGAAATTAGTCCTGAAGAACTCATGGTCTCCTCTGGAACTTTGATGGAGGATTCTGGTGGAACAGATCCCTCTTCTTAGTCTAGTCTTTACTCTTGTCCTCTTGGTTTCCTTCCCTGCTATCTTGGAGAATCAGCAAAAATGGTCTCACTCCTTGTTGACCCTGGCTCTCAGCTCAACTTGATCTCAGATGCTATGGCCTGCAAACTTAAACTCAGCCCTAGGTTCAGCTTCACCTCTTCAGTGTATGGAATAGGAAACCAGTCTTGAAAATTGGTTGGAATTGATGAAGATGTTCCAGTCTGGATTGTCCAAAACATTGTTGGAACTTTTCATTTCTGGATCACACGCTTGGACAGACCTATGATCTTGGGTCAACCTTTCTTAATCAATTTTGGAGAAACTCTTATGTTTTCCAATCAAGTTGGGGAGAGAATCCTCCTCCCTGATTCTGATGGTAGAAAAATTGAGTTTCCTCTTTGTTCTTTGGATTCTGATTGCTGGGAAAGGGATTTCCCTGGACATTTTCCTAAGTCATCTCTAAAAGGAAAACAGAAGGATAATTCTAGTTCCTCTCATTTTTTATGAGAGTAGTTGATCCTACTAATAGTTGTAGTTCTCTTCAGCCTCAAACTTCAACTGAAGGGTCAACTCTCATCCCAGAGGCTTATTTCTCTTTCTTTTCAACATTTTCTTCTGATCTCAAAAATATCAAAAATAAAAAACAAATCAAATTGGAAAAATCCAAAAATATTTCTTCTTCATCTGTTGTTTCTTCTTTTCCTTGTATTCTTATTCCTAATCAATCTTCTCTCAGTTCTGGTTCAAATCTCCGCAACAGTTCCAAACTAGATCCCAATCTCAATCCTATTTTTGGTGGCTTTGGTATGGAAGAATATGGGCTTCAGTGGAGGCAAATTAGGGTAGAAGTAACTCCTCCCAATTATTCACCACCAGGGTATCCTACTACTATCATTTTTGAAACCCTACCTTGTGCCACACATGTGAGCAATGCGTTATCTCCTGGGACTTCTTTTACAGAAAAGGCACCTTTTGAAAACGTTGCGGAACATCAAACTTGCAAGGCAATAGAACTTGGTCTCAATCCTTGTAGTCAGATCTCTCTGGTAAACTCTTTGCAAAAACAAGAACTGCTTTCTTTTGCCTCCAAATATAAAAAAGTTTCTAGGAAAATCCAACCAGTCGACAACCAATGCCTCTCAATCTCAACCCTCCCCTTAGGCGTCCTCCTCTATCCCGCAATCCTTACTGTGTTTTACCTTGATCTCTCACTGGTCAATTCACCCCCTCTGGTTGTGTCACTGAAGAACATCTGGGAGTGTTTAACTTTGGACCAGTTGGATGGCTTCTACCTGATGAGTTGAATTTGATCAAAAATATCTTGGCTCTTAGGGAAAAAGCTATTGCTTTCTGTGAAGAAGAGAGAGGTCTCTTGAAAGAATCCTATGGTCTGCCTTATATCATTCCTGTAGTAGAACATGATCCCTGGCAAAAGAAAAAGATCCCAATCCCTGCTGCCAAAGTCAAAAAATTCATCAAGTTGGTCCAGGAACAAGTCCAAACCGGTTTATACAAACATTAAACTTCTAGCTATTCCATTCCTGTTTTCTATGTCCTTAAAAGTAAAGGTAAACTTAGAATATTTCATGATCTCCAGCCTCTAAATAATTTTACTATTAAAGACTCTGGTATTCCCCCTGCTACTGAAGAATTTGTTTCATCCTTCTCTGGGAGAGCTTGCTATGGTCTAGGTGACATTATGGGTGGCTATGACGAATGATCCTTACATCTGATTTCTTGCCCTCTCACTAAATTTGATACTCCCCTTGGTCGTTTCCAACTTAATAAATTGCCTCAAGGTGCCACCAACTTGGTTGCAGTCTATCAGGCTCAGATGCTTTGGATCCTCCAGGATGAAATCCCTGATCATGCTGGTATCTTTATTGACAATGGCAGAATTAAAGTACTGGTTTCTGATTATAACAATGAGCCCTTACCCTTGCATTCAGGAATCCGTTGATTTATCTGGGAATATGCAACCACTTTGGAAAGGATCTTGTTTTGAATTGAAGAATCTAGCCTCACTTTCTCTGGATCCAAATTGGCTGCCTGTGTCCCTGCTCTGGAATTGTTGGTCATGTGGTCTGCAAGGAAGGAAGAAGGATGGCTCCATCCAAAGTTAACAAAATCCTCTCTTGGCATACTCCCATCAATCCAACTGCAGTCAGGGGTTTTCTAGGTGTTGTTACTTGTGTTCAAATCTTTATCCCATCTCTATCCATCTGTGCTCCTCTAAGTTGCCTGACCAGAAAAGATGCTGAGTGAATCTGGAACCAAGATTGTGAAAATTCTTTTCAGCTGCTTAAAATGATGGTTGGCAAAGACATAGTCTTCAAAAAGATTTCTTATGGACCTGGAGCTGGCAAGATCAAACTGGCTGTTGATTCTAGTTATCAATCTGTTGGGGCTGTCCTCACTCAGGAAGATTAAAATGGTTGGGACAGTCCTTCTCTCTATGAATCCTTGTTATTTTCAGATGTAGAATCCAGGTAATCCCAACCAAAACTAGAACTCTGTGGCGTGGCTCAAATGTTGAAGAAACTCCAAACTGCCCTCTGGGGTCAACACTTTGAGTTACAACTTGACGCCCAATCCATCATTGAAATGATCAATGCTCCCAGCCTCCCAAATGCTCCTATGACTTGCTGGGTGGCCTTTATCCAACTTTTCCCTTTTGATATTGTTCATAGGCCTGTAAAATCCTTCACCACGCCTGATGGTTTATCTCAACGCCCCCTTGTAGATGAAGAATTGGATTTTGGAGTGGACTTTGATGAGGAGGAGCCTTTAATTTTTCCAGTCTTCACCTTTTCCTCCCAAGATTATTCTGGCTTCCAACAGGGTTTCTGGATAAAATTAGAGCAGTACCTTTCCACTCCCCAAAGGACTCCTGATCTCTCTGCTAAAGATTTTTGATCACTCAAAAGGAAGTCCTCCAATTTCTTTGTCCAACCTACTAGGCTTATGAAAAGAGGCAATCCTTGTGCTCTTATTGTTGTCACTATCCCCTATAAACAAGATCCAATCCTTGAAAGTCTCCATGAAGGCCTTGGGCATTGTGGGGAAACCAAAACCTATCAACGTATATCCAAACAATTCTGGTTGCCATCTTTGAAGAAATCAGTCTCTCAATGGTGCAAGTGTTGTGAAGTATGCCAGAAACATGGTTGTAGGCCCCCAGCTGAAATTTGTGCCCCCCACTGTAGAGTCCACTGTCTTTGGAAGGATTGCTATGGATGTGGTTCACATTAAGGCTGGTGTAGCTAAGTACCTCATTGTGGCTAGAGATGATTTTTCTGGGTGGGTTGAAGCAAAATTTCTTAAGAACCTCAGCTCTGAATCAGTAGCAGCCTTCCTTTATGAGAGTTGGACAATGCAATATGGCTTGACTCAATCTTATTCAACTGATGGTGGCTCTGAGTTTGGTGGCAAAATGGCCAAAATGATCCAATCTCTTCCTGGTCAACATAGGGTGACAACTCCTTATTATCCTGAAGGACGAGGAATGGTGGAAAGAGGCCATGCCCCTTTGAAGGCTGCTCTTGTCAAGTTGGCTGGTGAAAGTGGGAAGAATTGTTGCAAATTTCTTCCTCTGGTCCTCTTCACTGATTGAATTTCAACTAAAAGAACAACTGGCTACTCACCTGAAAAAATACTCTTTGGTCAAAGGGATGTCCATCCTCTTGATCTGTAAATGGAATATTTCTTAGGTATTTCTTGGGAAAAGGTTTCTTCCACCACTGATCTATTAGTTGCCAGATCCAAGCAACTGGAGCAAAGTGAAGATGTTTGTGACGGAGCTTATCAGAAAATGATGGATTCAAGGGAAAAATCATTCCAGTATTGGGAGGATAAGAATTCCAACTGAGTCAGGGATCCCTTGAATCCCGGTGATCTAGTTTTAACTTATAATTGATCCTTGGAACCTCAGTGGGGAAAGCTGTTTTCCAATTGCTGGAATGGTCCTTATTGAGTGGTCCGTCAAGTCAGAGGTGGATCATATGTTTTGGAAGAACTGGATGGTACTCAGATGGCCAGAAGGTTCTCTGCTGACCAGGTCAAGAAATTTCATTGTTGTGGAGGCAACTTTGATCAGAAGTAAGTCCTCCCAATTGTGCACCACCAGGGTCATCTGCTGCATTTTTTTGTGAAACTTCACTGTATGCCACAAACGTGAGCACCTGGGATGCCTTCTTCATTTTATTTCAGTCAACTCTAGTATTTTTTTGGATGGATCAAGATATTCTTTTCAATAACCCTCATGATCTTATGGCCATTTCTTGTGTTCAATCATCTTTCCTTTCTTTTTTTATGACATCAAGCTCAGACGCAGACTAGGGACAGTCTGTAAGTTGGGGAGAGATGTGGTGACCAAATATGGACACCCTGGACCAGATGCGGAAAATTCAAAATTTTCTATGATTCTTTTATTTAGGCGTCATTCATCAAAAAAAACAAAATCTGAATTTTTTTTTTGTATCAGTATCAATCCTCCAATTTCCTCATCCGGCCAAGCATTTATCTGTCCCAGTGGTCTAGGACAGGCCTCTCCTGGTCTCATGACCTAGGCATTGCGTTTGATTCCTTCTCTCTTTGTTCCCCCCTTCCTTTTGGCCAAACCCGTGGGCCAAGACCCGCTCAGCCCAATCTTGCTCTGCTTGGACAGTCACCCCAAGTCCCGATCGCAACCTCCCCACCATCACCATCACCATCATCCCTCCTGGGACTCTTCCACCTCTTCCTTCTCCCTTCAACAGCGTCCTGTGGGATTCCTGGTCAGCAAGAAGGCAAAGAACACAACCCTGAACATTGCCACTTCAAGACCCTTGCCAATTGTCCTCCTCATCAAACTCCAATGCGTGCTCCCTGAAATCATCAGGTCCTCCCCCGGCTCCTATCCTGCCTTCTTCACTCGCTCAAAACACTTGGCCCAAACAAACTCCTACTCACTCTCCCTTCCCTATGTTTCCTTACCCCCATTTGTCTGTCTACCCTCCATCTCTTCTCTCTTCACTCAATCCCCCTCAGTCCGCAAATCAGCCGCCATCAACCACCTATCAAATTCCACTCAAACCTCCCTCTGCAATTGGCCAACATCAACCAATCACTCAACCAACTCCACCAATCAATCAACACTCGCACCCCACTTCCATATTTGGGTGGGGGTTGAAAAGTGTTGTCTACCGCCCGCAGATTTTTGTGGGCGGTCTGGTTCAATTTTTCCCCACCCCTTCCGCCTTTGGGTGAGGGGTGGGTGATCTTTGTGGTGTCAAGCGCACCTGTCAGCGGACGGATGCAAGAAAGGTGAAGGGATGAGAAACAATTGCACCCCAGTTAGGGAGGCCCGATTTCCACTGGCCCGCATGATCCACTCTTCTGATCATCTAGTGTCTGAAAAAAAAAAGAAAATTCCTGCTCCATCTGTAGTATCACTTGTACATAGTCTAACAGGGCCTCCTGCCCATATGATATTTCCTGACTTCAGTTCTTCTCTCATCCCCTTTGTTTTCAGATCTAGATGTCGAGTCTTGGAGTTGGATCCAAACCAATGTATTTTGTTGATCAGGCCTCTGTTGTTGGTGTGGATAGAGAAGGGGGTTGGCTTAGTTGAGAATATCTTGCAGGCTAAAGCCCTAATCCCTAATCCAAGAGGCCTCATGAAATGCATCTACAAAGGCATTGAGTTCCGCGTCCGTGGAACTGAAAGTGACATTCTTCTGCTTGCAACTGTTCCAGGACACAACACATCCATACGCGGCACATACATAGCCAGTTTGAGAGCGTCAAGTGTCAGGATTGTCCGCCCAAGAGGCATCTGAGTAGGCTGAGATCGGAGAGTCAACGTTTTTGACTTTCAAGCTAAGTTGAATATGAGGAGTCCCCTTCAGGTACTCCCAGGTTTTCTTCACCTTGTTCCAGTGGGGAATACCAGGTTTGACGTTAAATCTCAACAGGCTGGAGACTGCAAAGCTGATGTTGGGTCGTGAGTAGCATGCGATATGGTTAAGAAGTCCAATCACCAAACAATAGTTAACGTTGAGCGCCTTAAACTGCTCGAACTCTTTGTCGGTGGGGGGTTTGAGTTGAGCATTCTGAGTTAATGGAGTTTTGCTGGTTCTGGCTTCTTCTAGGCTAAGCTCTTTGAGACCAAAGTTGATGTGCTTTGGCTGGCTGAGTAAGATTTCATCCCGGCGTACCTCAATTTTCATACTGAGAATGGTGTTGGGGTTTTTTGCCGTTGATCCCGCAAAACAAGCCAAAAATTTTGACTCGAAGTCATTTCCGTCTCCGACGAGAACAAGATTGTCCACGTGGAAGAACAGACGAGACTTACCATTGCGAGACAGGTAAAGGCAAGGATTGCACAAAGACTCCTCAAAAACTACCTCTTTGAACCACGCAGTGAGAGTTTTATACCAATTTTTTGGCGCCTGTTTGAGCCCGTACAGGGACTTCTTGAGCCTGAGATACCGTGAGTTTCGCTTCGAGCCCTTGGGAGTGCAAATGATAACTTCCTTGTCAATAGGCGAGTGCAAAAATTCACTTTTGACGTCAAATTGTTGAATTTGTTGATTTGATTTGAGCGCGTACAGTAGTAGTAGTCGTGAGTGGAAGGCTTCCCGGTTGGAGCAAATTTCTTGGTGTAGTCAAGACCCTCGATTTGGTTGAATCCTTGTACGCAAAGTTGGGCCTTGAATCTGACCGGGTTGCCATGGCAATTTTGCTTTACCTTGAAGATCCAGGTAGTTTTGAGTGCGTTCTTGGGCTCAGGACCGTTGTACTCTTCCCAGACAGACAGTTCTTTGATGGAAGTCAGTTCTAGGCCAATTGTCTTGATCCACTCGAGATGCTCATTGCATCTGAGAGAGTCATTGTACGACTTAGGCTTGTAATGGTGATAGAAGCCATATCTCTGAGGTGGTTTGACTCAAGACCTATCCCTTAAAACTCGACCCGCTGGAGCGCTATCTGATTGAGGTGGTCCCTGAGGGGTTGCATTGCTACGCACCACACGTGTTGGATCAGGCTGTTCTTCTGAAGACAACCAAATGGTTGAGTCGCTTTTGTCCGCAGAGCTGACTGATTCATCAGAGTGATTGCAATAGTGAGTCCAGGGAATCTGAGAAGAATCGCGGGTTAAGAGAGCTGGGTCAGGCAGGCAAGGACTTAAATCATTGGCGCGAGAGCAACCGTTGTCTTTGGGTAGAGGATTGACATCAAAAGAGAAACCAGGAGCATTAGGCCTTGGCAAAGAGAAGAACTTGACGTGCTTTGAGGAGATAATAGAGCCGGATTTTGTTAGTATTCAATACAAAAGGAGGAGAGGATTGAAGCCTACCAGAGTTCCCTCTTCTCCTTTAAAATCAAATTTCAACCCCTATGGTTGTTTGTTGATAAGGTAGACGCAGGGGCTCCCAATTGGTTTGAGAAAGGAAGGCGGCAAGAGTTTATTGTGCATTTTCTGCCAGGGTGTCGAATCTTCCCCTTTTGATGGGATGTGGTTCAGCATTAAGCAGCATCCTTTGACGACCTCATTCCAAACCAACAGCGGTAGCCTGCTGTCTTTGAGGGTGGCGCGAGTAGACTCCACGATTGTTTGATTGGCTCTTTCAGCCCATCCATTGTGTTCTGGGTGATAGGGTTCTGACACCATGTGGGTGATATGTTGTTCATCCAAGTATGTTGAGAGTTTTGAGTTCACAAATTTGGTTCCTCCATCTGAGCAGATTTCCAAAGGATATGTATCACTGCGTTGGTGTTCTTTTTTGAGTAGATATATCATAATATCAGAGGCTTCATCCTTCGAGGCAATCGGAAAGGCTGCCAGGTATCCACTGGTATTGTCTACAAGGGACAGGATAAACCGGTGACCAGACTTCGACGTAGGTCAAATGGGTCCCATTAGATCCAGATGGATTCGTTTGAGCACTTTTGTAGACCTTGTGGAGGATTGGGAGAAGGGTGACTTGGTAATTTTACTCTTGGTGCATTCTACACATTGGAATTTCTGTACGACGTTGCTGGGAATGTGATGGATGAGTGGAGTCAATCTTGCCATAGAAGCATGACCGTATTTCCTGTGAATCTCAAGAAGAGCGTCTTCAGGAGTAGTAGAGAGTGTGGAAAGGTGGGTTTTGAGAGTAGGAGCAAGACTAAAAGAAGGGGTAGGAAGAGTGTAGAGATTGTCATCAATGGTTCCTTTCAGTATGGATTTACCTCCGTGCAAGACAGTGAATTGCTTGGCTGAAGAGTGAATAGAACAGCCCTTGGCATTCAGAGCTCCTGCACTGATTAGATTAATAGTTACGTCTGGAACATAAAACGCCTCCGTGAGTTTGAGAGTGAGATCCTTCCAGTGAAGGATGGCAGTGCCTTTCCCCTTGATTGCGAGACTAGCCCCTTCCTTGCCCGTTTTGATTGAATTACCGACGTGAGGTTCCATCTTGCTGAAGAATCAAGCATCATTGATCATGTGGACAGAAGCTCCACTGTCCAGTAAGAAACGGCAAGCGGGATCTCCTCGTTCGATCCAGTGATTCAAAAGAGCAAGATAGTGTGCTGAATGAGATTCTACTTTTGCTTTTTGTCCTTTCTTCCTTGCTTTCCATTTGGCTTGGTTATCTTGCCACCTTTCAGGAGCCGAATCTGGGTGAAGGTGCCAACATTCCGCTGATGAGTGATTTTTGTCTTGCCCAGGGTGGTGATATCCTTTGACGCATCTTTTAGGATTGGATCCCTTGGTAGAAGGTGAATGAGATGATGATTTGCTTCCAAACAGTGCAATGTCTCCTTTTGACTTCAAGCTAGCAATAGATGATTGGGCCAAAGATTCAATGTTGAATTGTGTGAGATGATTCAAGACGTAGTTGACAGAGAGTTCTTTGTCTGAGTGCATTATCTGCATCTTAAAGTCATCCATAGAAGCGGGAAATTTGAATAATAAGAGATAAGCCACAATATTGTCAGGGAGTTTGATTCCCACTTTGGCCATCTTTTTGAGACATACTTTGACTCTGGTGATGAATTTGACAATATCCTCTGGGTTGAAAGTGAGATAGAGAAATGAGTTGAACACTCTTGCACGATTCGAAGCCTGCGACAAAGCAAATTTTTGAATGACAGCCTTCCACATCAGCTTAGAAGAGTTTTGATTTTCAGCCATGACTATGTTTTTGTGGGAAGAGGAATTGAGTTTTGAGATGATAAGGAGTTTGAGTTTGTTTTTCACTTCAGCATCAAGAACAGAAGTCTCATCATTGATTGCTGCAGTACAGCCTCTGACGTCCAGAATGGCATCCATCTTGTCTCGCCAGATCCCATAGTTTTCTTCTCCAAGTAGAGTGATAGTCTCGAGGGCAGTCTTGAGCATAGTCTGTCAAAAGTCCATTGTGGCCCGGCTAGGTATCCTTCCTCAGGCTGTGTATTGGTTATTCGAAGATTTTGAGTAGAAGCCGTTTGGCTTTTAACCGTAAAGTGATTTTATTGACCAAAGACCTAACACAAGAATGAAGACTGAGGAGACCAACTTGATGAGCACAAATATCATGAGGAGAGTTAATGAAATGAAAACATGAACAACAAACAAGATAAGACTGCACTCAATGAGCAGACATTTGAGAGATTGGAGGAGATGATCTGAGGAAGATTTGTGCGTTGAGATGCAGAGGCTGAAGCAGTGGCTGATAGATTCTAGCATGAGTGAGTGCATCAAATATGAGAAAGAAATTAAGGGTGATGAATCTCACCAGGAAATCATTGATGCATGTCGAACTTTTTGGTGATGTGTTTTGAGCAAAGGGCAGAAGAATGATCTTGAGGGATGGAGCACGCAACGTATATGATGTGACAGAACAAGAGCAAAGAAGAAACTGGATGAAAAAAGAGACATCAAGTCTTGGGATGAGTGGAAGGATGAATGATGCCATGAAGATTCTGGAGTAACCCCCCGCGTCAAGTTGAGCGGTCAGATAGACCTCCATCAGATGGGCTACTCTAAGTGCGCGGTTTGCGGCCGCAGTAGGTTTCCCTGATCCACTGAAAGTTGGGCTCACCCGCGCCCGCGTGCATGGAATAACTCAACACATATGTCCCCCCTGTTATCATAGTAATAATCATTATCCGGGGTATATCTTTTGATTTCCCCCTGATCCATTTTATCGTAATTATTTGCCCCTCTGACGCCTGATCCTTATCACCAACCAATAGCCTTGTTGGTTGAAGATAATTCTGTCTGTTGGAATTCTAGAGTGTGTTGCACAACTCTTTGATCCCTTCCTCTGACCATACTGGTCCCAATCCTTTCTTGATCATCCTTCCAGAGCCAATCACTCCTGATTGAAGAGGTTTTATTAAGCTTAAAACCTGGAGTGTTATACCTCTGTTATTTTCCAAAGTTGCACTCTCCTAGCCTACTCTTGAGTTCCTTGAGAAGCATTGAGTTTATCTCTGTTCAAATTGGTTTTCTGTTTGCTTTTGGACCTTCTCAAAACATTGTTCTTTGTCTTTTATGGGCACCCTCAGTTATCTGGTACCCTTCAAGGGCTTTATTGCGGAGAGTTGGGTGGGTTCATTGAGAACCTGGAGGTTGGTTGGGGTTTGAGTTGATCATCCCCAATCTTTTGCTGACAACCAGAGTTATTAGCTTGTGGGTGTTGCTACATACAACAGCTTTGTTCTTTTGAGCTTTAAAACAAACTTTAAACTTATTTTGTTCAAATATCTCCCATGCAATCTTGCCTCAGAAGGTGCTGTTCCATTTCTACAAACTATTATCAAAATTTATCCTTACTACTTGATTCCTCACTTAAAAGTTCTGGACCTTTATCTTGGTAACATTTAAATATTTTTGTAACACTCAGGAGGGAAGCCTAAACAGCACCTTTACCCTCCATGAAACTGCCACAGCCTAGCACAGTTTGGATTCTTACATTTTGCCCCCCGGGCCGGGATCAAACCAGCAACCTTGGGATTTAAACTCCCAGATTTGAAGAATCAACTTTGAAATCCACTCCAATTTTTTTTCTTTTTTTTCTTTCTTCTATTATCATCCAGATCTGATCTGTGGAGGAAACTTGTTCCAGAAGTAAGTCCCAATCAATTGTGCACCATCTGGGCAAGATGCTTGTTTCCTTTTCATGAAAACTTTACTCTTGCCACACCTGTGAGCCATGTTGTAATTCTGCTCTTTGGATCTTGTAGGAACTCTGCTCTTCAAAATGGAATCTACTGGTACCTTCTCCTCCTCTTTCCAGGTTAAGATGGTCAAGATCAAGCCCCAAAACAAGAACGTAGGATTCAATGGAACAAATGTCAAAGGATTCTTGGAATCCTATGAAATGGCTGCTGAAGTGGATGGTGCAAGTAAACGTGATATGGCTTATCAGTTACAATTTTTTATCTCCTCTGATGAAGGTATGGAAGTGATAGAATTTTTCAATGGATTCAAAACTCATAACTGGAGGATCTTGAAGGAGGCTATGTTGGCTTATTGGGGAAAATTATCTGTTGCTAGGTTTACCCTACAGGACTTGGATGCTCTGGTTTCCCAATGGATCTCCAATGGTGGTGTCTCTTCAGCCTCTGATTATCAATCTTTTAGAAAATATTGGGATCCTATTCAGTCTTACCTCATCAGAAACAATCACATCAACACGGTGTAAAATATTTGAGTTAGGTTTTTTCAGTCTTTTTCTCCAGGAGGGCAGGAAAGGATTAGAGATGAATTAGTTAAATCTGGATCTATGATTACTACTAGAGATAATTGGTTCAAGCTCCCTGATTTTCTGGTCCTAAGGAGCACAGTGGATAAATTGATGAAAGGTCAAACAGCTTTTACTTCTGAACAGAATAGAGTCACTTAACCATTACATGCTCCTTCCTTTAAAGAGTATAATGAAATAATGAACAAGATGGAAGCAAATCGTAGACCTAAACCAAATCCCCAGGCCAATAAGGAACCTGCTACCATAGATGAGATCACTAAATTACTTCAGGCCTTTGAAAACAAAATTGATCAGAAAATTTCTTCTTTAGCTACTCCTCAACCTTCTAACTCTGTTCCTAAAACCACTCTAGTCTGCTATTACTGTCATAGGGAAGGCCATGGTACTTGGAGTTGTCCTGAACTCCAGAAGGACAAGGAGGAAAAATTGGTAGAGCAGAAGGGAAGAAATTTCTTTCTTCCTAATGTTGTTTTGATCCCTTTTGATCTGTCTTGTCTGATCCCTCATGTGGAGGCCTCTTATCAACAACCAACTCCCAAGAAGGCATCTTTGGACTCCTTAAATTTTTGATTGTCCTGTGGCACTTTACAACCTTGGTATCCTCCAGCTGTCACTTCTTCCAGCTTCTCTGGCACCTATTGGTCTGATCCAGCTAGGAAAAATCATGAGGAACCCAAACCTCACAAGTCTCCTCCAGTTCCATCTTCAATCCTTCAAAAACCCATCAAACGTTGATCCTCAACTGAGCCCCCTTCCTCTGATGTAGAAGACATGGAAGTGGAAAGGGAACCACTTATGGAAAGGTTCCAGGACCCCTCTGATCCTCCTCCTGTTCAATCTGTTCAATCACCTCAACCTCCTGATCCTGATCCATTACCTGCTCACCCTGATCATCCTCCCACCACCCAGCCCATAGTTTGATTTGAGAGGGCCATTTCCAAAGATCACCCCAATTCTGTGGAAGGATTATTAAGGAAAATCTCTGATTTAAAAATTCCTGATCTGTCTGTGGCTGAACTACTTTCAATCTCTCCATCTGTGGCTGAAGGGATGAAGAAATGGGTTTCTTGTTGACAATTGGATATTGGTTTGGGCAAATTAAAGGTTTCTTCTGGTACTTTGATGGAGGACTCTGTTGGAACAGATCCCCTTTCAGATGCCAACTTGTATTTTTCTCCTCTTGGTTTCCTCTCCTGCTATCTTAGTGACTCTGCTAGAATGGTTTCTCTCCTGGTGGATTCTGGTTCCCAGCTCAATTTAATTTTGGATGTCATGGCCTGATAACTCAAACTCAGTCCAAGGGTCAGCTTTAACTCTGCTTTGTTTGGTATAGGGAATCAGTCATGCAAATAAGTTGGTATTTCTGAGGATGTCCCATTTCAAATTGGACAAAATATTGTTGGCACCTGTAATTTCTGGATTACTTGTTTAGATAGACCTATGATCTTGGGAAGACCTTTCTTAATGGATTTTGGTGCAACCCTAATGCTTTCTGATCAAGTTGGGGAGAGAATTCTTCTCCCTGATGCTGATGGAAGGAAGATTGAATTTCCCCTTTGCTCCTTGGATTCTGGTTTTTGGGAACGAGATTTTCCCAGTCACCTTTCTAAATTGGTTCTGAAAGGGAAACAGAAGGACACCTCTTCTTCCTCTCATCTTTTAGATTATTTGGTCCTACTAATAGTTGTAGTTCTTCCCAGCCTCAGGCTTCAACTCAAGGATCAACTTTGGTCTCAGAGGAATATTTTTCTTTTTACTCATCATTTCCTTCTCATCCAAATAAAACTCAAAATCAAAAACATGAAAAATCCAAACATCCTAAAAATATTTCTCCTCTATCCGGATTTTTTGTCTCCTCTTTTCCTTGTTACTTTCAGCCTGATCATTCTTCTCCTATTCCGGTTTCAAATCTTCCCAATGAGTCTAAACTAGATCTTGATCTTGATTCTCTTCTTGGTGTTTTTGGTATGAAGGAGTATGGCCTTAGGTGGAGGCAATTTGGGGTAGAATTAAGTCCTCCCAATTGTGCACCATCAGGGGCTCCTACTACTGTCATTTTCAAAAACCTACCATGTGCCACAAATTTGAGCAATGTGTCATCTTTTGGATCATCTTTTATGGAAAATGCACCTTTCAAGGACATTGCAGAACATTAAAATTGGAAAATTTTGGAAATTGGTCTTGGCTTTTGTATTCAGGTCTTGCTGTTCAATGCTTGAATGAAGCAAGGATTTCTCTCTTTTGCCACTAATTATAAGCCAGTTTTGAAAAAGGATCAACAATTCAACCAACCAATTCCTTTCAACCTCAACCCCCCTCTTATGCGTCCTCCTCTATCTTGTGATGCTTGCTGTGGTTTATCTTGATCTCTCACTGGTCCCTTTTATCCTCATGGTTTTGTTACTGAAGAATGTCTGAAGGTGGTCAACTTTGGTCCAGATTGATTGCTTCTTCCTGATGAGTTAAATTTGATAAAAAATGTCTTAGCTCTTAGAGAAAAAGCTATTGCTTTCTGTGAAGAAAAGAGAGGTCTCTTGAAAGAATTCTATGGCCTACCTTATATCATTACAGTAGTAGAACATGATCCCTGGAAAAAGAATAAGATCCCTATCCCTGCTGCTAAGGTTGAAAAGCTCATCAAGTTGGTCCACAAAAAAGTGTGTAATGGTTTATATGAGAATTCAAATTCCAGCTATTCCAGTCCTGTCTTCTGTGTCCTCAAACGTAATGGTAAAATTAGAATATTTCATGATCTCCAGCCTCTAAATAAGGTTACTATTAAAGACTCTGGTATTCCCCCTGCTACCAAAGAATTTTTAAAATCTTTCTCTGGGAGAGCTTGCTATTGTCTAGGTGATATTATGGGTGGCTATGACAAACAATCCTTACATCCAATTTCTAATCCTCTCACTAACTTCAATCCTCCTCTTGGTCAATTCCAACTTACTTGTTTTCCCCAGGGTGCCACCAGTTTGGTTGCAGTCTATCAGGCTCAGATGGTTTGGATCCTCCAGGATGAAATCCCTGATCATGCTGGTATCTTTATTGACAACAGCGGAATTCAAGGTCCAGTTTCTGACTATAACAATGAGATCTTACCTTGGGACTCAGGAATCCATTGATTTATCTGGGAATATGCATTTACTTTGTAAAGGATCTTGTTTTAAATTGAGGAGTCCGGTCTCACTGTCTCTGGATCTAAATTGGCTGCCTGTGTCCCTGCTCTGGAAATTATTGGTCATGTGGTCTGCAAGGAAGGAAGAAGGATTCCTCCATCCAAAGTCAACAAAAACCTCTCTTGGCTGACTCCAATCAATCCAACTGAAGTCAGAGGTTTCTTAGGTGTTGTCATTTTTTTTGGATCTTCATCCCTTATCTATCCAAAATCTGTATTCCCTTGCATTGCTTAACCAGGAAGGATGCTGAATGGCTTTGGACCCAAGCTTGTGGAAAATCATTTCAGAAGCTCAAAACAATTGTTGGGAAAGACATTGTCATGATTAAGATCACTTATGGACCTGGAGCTGGCAAGATCAAGCTGGCTGTCAATTTGAGTTATAAATCTGTTGAGGCTGTCCTTACCTAGGAAGACAAAAATGTTTTGGATCATCCTGCTCTTTATGAATCTCTCCTCTTTTCAGATGTGTAATCTAGGTAATCCCATCCAAAACTGGAACTTTGTGGTGTGGCCCAAATGTTGAAGAAGCTCCAAAATATTCTCTGGGGTCAGCACTTCAAATTACAAGTTGAGGCACAATCTATCATCAAAATGATCAATGCTCCCAGCCTTCCAAATGCTCACATCACTCATTTCCTGGCTTTTATCCAGTTTTTTTTGATTTGATATTGTCCATAGGCCTGGAAAGTCATTCACCATGCCTGACAGGTTATCTCAATGTCCTATTGGAGATGAAGAGTTGTATTTTGGATTGGATTTTGACAAGGATGAACCTTTTGTTCAACCTGTCTTCAGCTTTCCCTCTCAAAATTATTCTGGCTTCCAGAAAGTGTCAGCCTCCTGGATGCCAAGATCCTGGCTATCCTTTAGCTACCAGAGGTGATAGAATAAATAATAAATATATTATTCAATAAATGTAGCAAAAATCAGTAAAATATTGGGATAAAGCTTATTGCAAGGTCAATTGGTTTGGATATGGTTTATTGTTATAAATCAATATAGATAAAATGATTATTAAATATTTTTATAGATGGGCCACAATTCTATTGGGGATTTTTAACACCTCTCTTCAGGGAATTCAGTATGAAAACACACAGGCCTGGTTACTTTGTAACCTTTAATTTATGTTCTGAAAGGATATTTTGCCCAAAGATAATATGTATATAAAATACAAGGTGGAGTTGCAGGGCTTTGTAACCAAGCTGCCACAAAAGAGAAAGAATAATAAGACTCACTGGTATATTTTCAAATCCTTTGGGTACCTGTTTGTGACGTGCACTGATGGGTAAAACCTGTATACTGGGGTTATAAGTTGTTCAGAAGTTTAAATTGATTAAAAGGGTTGGGGACGGATATTATTAATCAGAATAAAGCCATAAATCACTTAATTATCTCTTAAAAGCATTTGATTACCTTGGCATGGTTTCTGTATGTAAATAGAACTGGGTCTCTGGGTATCAATATCCTCAAAAGGACTCTTTATTTATTTCTTCTTGAGTCCCAATATTGTACTTCGGAGGGATACAGGGGCTCAAAGAGACGGACTCTGGGGCTAGCAGGGTAACCAGTGGCAGCCTGTAACATTGTTTTGGTGCTGTAGCACGGGTAGCATCTAATTTCACAGGGTATGGGAATTATTCTACTTTAAAATTGATGTTTGGACGTGTGAATACACTAATCTGTCCTTTTTATTTATTATTTAATTAATTATCATTAGTAAATGTTCCCATTAAGTTAATAATTATTTTCATAGTCATTCCTATGGATATTCTGATTTCAGGTGAGTTCTCATTATTTATTTAATAATTGGAGTAAAAGTCATGATGTTGATTTTACTCCTTATTTTCGAATTTCACTTTATTTACTAAAATAATTACTTAAAAATATAATTCATGGGTATTCATGTAATATTTTTACATAATTAGTTTTATTGGTATTTCACAAAAAATATCTATTTCTAGAAATTCTCCTCATAGTATATTAAAGTATTTTAATATATTTTTAGAAGTAGTCATTATCTTATTTTTGAAATTTTCGGTACTTTGAATTATATTGAATAGGAAATCTGTATAAAGGTTGTTTAGGTATTTTTATATAAGCTAATGTATTTTTATAATATCTAATATCCACAGGAACATTTATTACATATGTAGAATGTTCCCGTGTAGGTTGTAGCACGTTTATGCCCTACCTAGGTTTCTCAGGCCCCTGTCACTTTGTCAACCCGTAGTCCCGCAGCTGCGTACTTGTCAGAGGCCCAGGGCTGCATACATGGCTTTGATAGGGTGAAAGTGCTAGAGCTCAGCCGCGCGCGGGTGTATTGGCTGCCGCGGCTGCATGCGGGAATTGTGACAGAACACATTTCCGTCTGTAACTCCTAAAATATACAAAACACCTCAATTCTGACTGAATTTTAGGTGTGAATCCTATACTTGACAATACATGTGAAATATTTAAATGGGAAAAAATTTCAACAGTGGTGCCGTGGTATTTTGGTCTTTCTTTCCTTAATTATTTAAAAATATAAGGAGTTGGATTTCAAGGGTGGGGTCAGTGAGTGACCCTACCAAATTTCGGGTGAAAAATCCATTTTTGCAATAATATTCATGTTTTTTTTTTTACTCTTTCTTAGGTTAATTTTATTATTATTATTTTTATGTTATTTCTGTTACTTTTGCAGCTTGCTCTGCAATAGTAGCAAGCTGAAATTCCCCCACTCCAAGATATGGCCATATCTGAATAAAAATCTGGAGCATTTTGGGAAAAAATTAATTCCATGTGTGTTTCAGTTCCTTTTGCTGGCTCTGTAGTTTCTGAAATTTATTGGTCCATCAGGTATATTATTCTCTGATAACCATTCATCTTTGTCTGCAGATTCTCCTTTGTATCTTACTAAGTATAGTCTAACATCTTTTCCTTGCACTCTCTCTTTCTTGTCTCTCAATATCCTGCTTACGTTCCCTTTTTCTTTCACAGGGTCAGGTTCTATTGGGATCATTGCTGGAGGGAGGTTGCTACCTTCTCTTTGTTGAAAGTGTTTTACTAGGCTAACAGGAAATACTGGGTGTTTTCTTGATAATTCTTCACCCAAGATTACTTCTAAATCATTTTTGCCATGCATCTTTTTGATAACAAATGGTCCAAAAAAGGCTTGTTTCAGCTTTCTGTTACCTGATAAATTTTTGGAGTTAGCAGTGGATATCAAGATCTGATCTCCTATTTTAAAGTCAGGTTCTCTATGTGATTTGTCCCATCTTTGTTTTTTGTATTCTACTGCTTCTTCTACACATTTTCAAGCATGATTATTTTCCGGATCTATCATTTTCTTAGAGTCAAGAGATGTTGGATGCATGGTGGCTAATTTATAGTTAAAGTTATTCCTAGGGAGTTTTGGAATCCATCCTTTTTCTAGTATGTAAGGGCTTCTTTGGTAATAGAATGCTTACTGCTGTTATAAGCCATCTCTAGAGCTGGGAGTAGGCTTACCCAATCATGGCAATAACCATCTGAGTTTTTGTATTCTACACCAAAGCTACAGAACCTTCTTCACATATTTTCTAGGATCTTTATCATTCTTTCAGCTAATCCATCAGTTTGGGGATGGTATGCTGTAGAAAATGCTAGAGTAGTACCCAGTATATCATGTAGATTCCTCCAAACCTCAGAGGTGAATTTGGGGTCTCTGTCACTGATTATAATCTTGGGTATACCAACATCAGCTATGATCCTATTCCAAAATAGCAGAGCTACATCCATAGCACTATCTTCTTTGTGGTTAGGTAAGAATTTTGCCTTCTTGGAGTATCTTTCAACTATAACCAGGACAGAGTTATATGAATGAGTACCTCCAGGGGGGAGGCCGGTGACAAAATCCATATTAATGATTTCCCATCTAGTTTTGGGTTCCGACATCTTCTGTAGGAGTCCAAAACTTTTGCCAGTAGTTTTATCAGATTTTTGGCAAGTCTCACAGCTAGTAAAATACTTGAAAGTGATTTCTTTCCAGTCTATCCACCAAGAAGTTTGTTTTAATTTCTCCAAGGTTCTTTCAGTCAATAGATGCCCTGATTAACAGTTGTCATGGAATTTCTGGAGTATGTGTTGTATATGTTCTTTGTTGCTTAGTACTAATACACTGGAATGTTGGTGTCTGTAGTAAAGGAGACCATCCCAAAAGGTAAACCTTCCTGCTTTATAGGGTTTAGGTAATGGTGCAGGTAAAGTATTTATCAGAGCTGCTTCTGGGGATTCATATTCCATAATGGCAATCAGCAGCTTGATATCAGGGGATTATTTTTCCCTCACTAGATTGAAGAAAACAGTATCTAATTCACATAAGTGGATCCCCATGATTGGAGAATCTAGTGCAAAAAGGTTGATGTTCAAGATAGGAAACATATCTTGATCCTCAGGGTAAAATTCTGGATTGCTAGAGTCATTAGGCAAAACATTCCTACTTAGACTATCAGAATTCTGATGTTTAGCTCCAGCTTTATGCACTATAGTCATCTGACCTCTATACTGTTGTATAGCAATTTCCCACCTGAGCATATGTCTGCTGAGGGTCTTCATGTTCATGAGAGTTCTTACAGCATTAAAGTCAGTGATCACTTGGAAAGTGGTTCCTTCTAAGTAATAGTGTAGCTTTTCTAAAGCCCATAATAGAGCCAAGCATTCCATTTGACTGGCTCCATATCTTTTTTCTGTATCTTTGATCTGTCTAGATATGAAGAGTACTGGTTTCTCCACTGGTTTTTCTGCTTCTATTCTTTCTTGATTTAGAGCAGCTCCTAACCCTTCCATACAGGCGTCAATGTACAGCTTAAAGGGTTTGGAGTAATCTGGTTGAATGAGTAAAGGAGTAGAGTTCATAGCTACTTTTAGTTCCTCATAGTTTTTCAATCTCTCATATGTAATCTCAAAAAGAGTGTTATTTTTGCATATTTCATACAGAATTTTAGTTAGCATAGCAAAATTTGGTATGTATTGTCTGTAGTAACTGAAAAAACTAATGAAAGACAGTAACTCTGTTTTATTTTGAGGCATGGGTCTGTTCATGAAAGCAGCTATCTTATTTTGATCAGCAGCTAGAGTTAGACCAGAGACTATATGCCCTAGAGCTTTCAATTCTCCATATCCAAAATTGCATTTCTTCATGGATACTTTTAATCCTTCTTTGGAGATAGTTTGGATTACTAATCTCATTTGGTTTATATGAGTATCCTAATCATCAGAATATATAATAACATCATCCATATTTACCATCATCCATCCTTGTCTGATGTAAGTAACTAGAACTGTATCCATTGTTCTCTGGAAGTGTGATGGGGCATTCTTTATACCAAAGGGCATCCTAAGATTTTCATATATTTCTAAATGACAGATTATTCTCATAAACTTTCTACTTTCAGGGCTTATAGGTATCTGGTGGAAAACTTTAAGCATATCCGTAGTAGTGATATATTTGGCCTTGGACAACTTATGTAGAGCATGACCAATCCGGGGTATAGGATAATAATCTGCCTGAGAATAATTATTGAGCATTCTGAAGTCTCCTACCATTCTTGACTTTTCATTATGCCAAGCTATGTTTACAGGTGTGGTCACATCTACCTGCCAATTGTGCCCTACTTTCCTTAATAATTGTAAGTCTATCAGTTCTTGGATATGTTCCTCAAGATCTATTCTAGACTTAGGACTAGAGGTATAAGCTGGTCTTGTTAAGTTTGGAGGATAAGGAGGCTTAATAGTCAATGTTAATACCATGTCATGTCCTTTGATATCACCAATGGGGTGATCTTTAGTACAAAAAGCATTTTGGTTCTCAAAGAAGACTTTAAATATATCTTTCTTCTGTTCCTCAGAAATTTTCATATTTAGAGCTGCTTGAGAGAAGTATTCTTGATTAAATTCCTCTAAATGCTTTTGATAAATGGAAGAGGAGAAGTTAGATTGAATGTTGCATATCTTAAACTTCTTGTCCCAATTACCGTCCAATGTAAAGTGTCTCCCTTTACTCTAGAACACATCTTTACCATTGAGACATAAAGCATCATTACCTATTATCAGGTAGTCACATAATCCATTGAGCAATACCACAAATTCCACTTGTATTCTCAAAGATCCTTTAGTAGGGGGTAATATAATAGGAGCAGTCCATACTCCAATATCATTCATGGTAGAGTTGCAAGAGCTAAACCTGGCTTTTGGGACGGGCAGAAGGTGTTCTTTTAAATTGGGATCCCATTTGTTTATGAATTAAGTACAGACACATGAGCAGAAAGCTCCACTATCAAGTAATAAACTTATAGGTCTGTCTTTATACAATCCTGTTACATACTAATTTTGACCAGTAGTATAACTCTTGCCACTCATAGGTTTAACTGTTAATGGTTTAACATCCGTGATATGTCTAGAAATTATGGTAGGATCCCATGGTTGGGGCAAACTAGAGTCCCCATGGATGTTATTGATTTCAATAGAAGTGCCTATATCTCCTTCTATAACATTAACAGGGTTGGTCAGGATTGATTCACATTCAGAAAGGGATCCTTCAGTATCATCTATATCTTCATAGTTTGAATTCCCTTCAACCTCCTGCTCTCCTTCCAAGAATGCTATCTTTCTTTTTGTTAATGGGCAGTCTTGTCTCATATGCCCTGTCTTGTTACAATTCCAACAAGTTGCAGGCATTCTCTCTTTGTCCCTGTTATCATTTGGTTTCTTATTGTCAGAGATATTTATCAAAGGGGGTTATTCTCTAGTTTTGTTAATTTTGAAGTTTTCTTTAAATCTAGAAGGAACCTTCTTGTCTAAGACATTCATGTTGATTACTTCTTCTAAAACATTGATTAGAGTTTGTAAGTCAGCATCCATACTCATCCTACATCTGACACTATGGTTAAGATTTCCAGGACACAAGTTGAGGAGTCTTTCATTTACTTCCTCTTTTTCAGCATCTGGATAGAAGCAATCTAGTTTTCTTTTTTGTTCCAAGCATTATTTGTGAGGCTTATACTTGGAGGGATCAAATGAGGAATTTTTTGAAATTTTTCATCATTTTTCTTCTCCACATTCTAGAACCTAATTGTTCTTTAATTAGAAGTTTCCAAGAATTCCATGGTAAGGATCCCACCTCCTCTCTTTTACTAATAAACCAGTTTAAAGCTACTCCTTGAAATAGTCTGGGAAACCTGAATACAGCTATAGCTTCAGGTAGGTCATAAGAGTTAATGGTTTAGTCAATAAATTTAATGAAATTTATATGCTTATATTCTCCTTCACTGGAGAACTTAGGCCATTCAGAAATTGGGGGTAAACGTTTGAGGGCTTGTTCCATTTCAGGGGTAGGACTAGGCCTGAATGTGTCACTGTCATAACCAAATTGACTCAGTCTCCTCCGGCTTACTCAGCCCTCAGCCAACCTCAGCCCAGCTCAATCACACTCCACTACTGAACATCCTGAAGTATCTCCCTGCATATCCTGCAGCCTTTAGGTAATCTCCCAGGCACACCCTCTACCTCTCTATGGCTTGGTGCATCCTCATCTCTCCTTCAAACCCTATCTAGCATGAGAAGTACATACATTAAAACCATAGTACATACTCCTGGCTGGACAACCCATACTCCAGCTCAGTACATGACCTTCCTGGACAGGCCCATTACTCAATCTGTCAATCTGCAAAATTCAACCCAATTGGTCCACATGTAATGCCATGGACCTCCCAACCCAGCACCAGTCATCCAATCCTCAAAGCCTCCTCTCAGCTCTCACATATACTGGCCACTCCTCTCCCCTTGGACTAATTCTCCCAAGGAATTAGTATACTACTTCTTATTGGTTAGCCCCTCATCCAATAGGTGTTATCTCAGCACAAGAAAGCCAATCAGCCTACCTTACTCACCTCACCTATCCCTCTGGTGTTACTCTTACAGGATTCCCTCATCAGATCCTTCAGAGCCTTACTCCTGGACTCATCTCCTCATCCTTGTCCTTACTCTACATCCCCTCCTCATTTGCAATCAACCTCTTATCTCTATCCTGAGTTCTGTGAGCAGTAGTGCCTGTTCCTTCAGCCCCTTGCACGCCAGGGGCAGTTGTGACATTATACTAATTCCTTCCCCTCAATTACTACCCACCTCTATATCCCAATAGAATCATTTCATCCCCTGGATAACACTACCTACAATATTTGTGGGCGTGCGTGGTGTAGAGCTAAACAGTGTGTGGCCTCCACGTTTCCAAAGTTACACCCTGCGGAATTTATCTGCCTCAACCCCTCTCCTGGAATTGGCCCTCAAACAACACCTTGACTTCGACCTTTGACTTTGACCTTCCACTTCGACATTTTGACTTTGACCTTCAACTTTGACCTTCGACTTTGACCTTTGACTTTGACACTTTGACTTCAACACTTTGACTTTGACACTTTGACTTTGACACTTTGACTTTGAACTTTGACTTTGACACTTTGACTTCAACACTTTGACTTTGACGGAACCTTGTACAAGTTCAAGACATATTTTCTGCTGCCAAATTTCCTCCCTCATTTTCTCTGGGTATTTTTCTTGGGTCACTCTCCTATGGCATACTTGGAAAACATGCCTCCTCGACGTGCACAACCTTCCATCATCACCAGTCCACCTCTTACCAGGGCCGCCCGAGGACGTGGTTCTACCATAGAAATGCAAGACCACAATCAATCTACTCCTCAAGCCCGTGGACAAGGGAGGACCTTTTCTAACCTCCCTGCACCAGCTTCCAACACCATGGAAGCTGGTATCCTTCCTCCAGCTCCTCCAAGAGCTTCTCTGTCTCTTTCTCCTCCTGTTGTCAGACCATTCATTAATTGAGTGATTGGTCAATATCCCCAAGCAGGTTATGAATTGGAATCCCCATTGTACAATACCAGTCTAATCCCTCTCCCTGAGGATGTGGAAGAGGAGGAAGAAAGCGAGGACTCAGGGTTCGACTTGAGGATCCTTAGCAATCTTAACTCACCAACCTCTGGACCTCAGGAAGAAGCCTCCCTACCTTCCGCTTCAACTGCAACCCCCGCCCCTCCAGTTCAACCTCCTCAACCTACCACTGTGGACCCTACTCTCCTAGCCTTGAAACAATTTGAAAACATCAAGCAAGCGTTTACCCAAGCTCCAGTCCTTCGCCATTTTGATCACCTTCTGAGAACCTATGTTGAGACTGATGCCAGTGACTATGCCCTGGGAGCGGTCCTACACCAGGTTACTGCTGATAACACTAAAAACCCTATTGCCTTTGACAGCTGAAAAATGTCCAGTGCTGAACTCAACTATGAAATCCATGACAAAGAGCTCCTTGCCATTGTTTTTGCCCTCCAGCAATGGAGGTCCTACCTCTTGAGCGTTACTGACCCTTTTGAAGTGCTAACTGATCATTCCTCTTTGAAGTATTTTATGTCTTCCAAGGTCCTTACTAGAAGACAAGCTCGTTGGGCAGAATTACTCTCTGAATTCAATTTTCTGATCACTTACGGGCCTGGAAAACTCTCAACCATTCCAGATATCCTGTCACGTTGGGACGACGTGTATCCACCGGGGGGAACGCCATATTCTGAAAAGAATCCTGGAAATTTTCAACAGCTTCTGAAACAAGATGAAGTTGAAGCTTCTAAACTCTTTTTTATTTCTGCTAATAAACTTGAAAATCAACTGAGTGAATTGACTTCTGGTCAACAAGCTGACAAGTTATTTCAGGGAATCATTAAAAGATTGAATAAGAATGAAGAAGTAACTGATTACTCCTTAGACCCCTTTAGTGGCTTACTCCTGTTCCAGGGTAAAGTGGTCATACCTGACCAAGCTAACCATCTTAAACAAAAAATACTCTATAAAAGACATGATTCTCCTCTTGCAGGTCACCCTGGCCAACAGAAGACCCTCAACCTCATCAAGAGATCCTTCTCCTGGAATTGAATGTCAAAGGATGTCAAGAACTACGTTTCAGCCTGCTACCTTTGCAACAGGATCAAGGCAAGGCATGAAAAGAAACTAGGACTTCTCAAACCTCTTCCAATCCCCGATGGCCCTTGGACCTCTCTTTCTATGGACTTCATCTCTCAACTCCCCCTCTCCAATGGATTTGATTCTATCCTTGTTGTGGTGGACCGTTTCTCTAAGATGGCCCTCTTCATTAAAACAACTGGTACACTTACTGCAGTAGAACTTGCTAACCTTTTCATCAGTCATGTCTTCTCCAAACATGGCCTACCTGCTGATATCATAAGTGACTGAGGCTCCCTATTCATCTCTTCTTTCTGGAAAACACTTTGTGAAAAATTACAGATACAAAGGAATCTCTCCACAGCCTACCACCCTGAAACAGATGGTCAAACTGAAAGAATCAATCAAGTACTAGAAAAATACCTCAGAATGTATATCAGTTACCATCAGGACGACTGGGATACTTGGCTCCCCTTGGCAGAATTCTCTTACAAGAACAGTGTCCACACTTCTACCCAGCAATCACCCTTCTTTACCCTCTATGGAAGGCACCCAAGCTTTGACTTCCTGCATGTGTTGGACAACCAACCTGCCAGTCACCACCTGGAGCAGATTCAGAAGAACCAGATTCAATTAAAGAAAGAATTAAAAGAGTCTATGGATAAGTATAAGTACTATGCTGACCGTAATAGAAAAGAAATTCCAAAAGGTATTGCTCCTGGGAATAAAGTTTGGTTATCTGCAAAGAATATCAATACTAACAGACCTTCCAAGAAGCTCTCTGAGCGTTGGTTGGGTCCTTTTCTCATTATTGAATGTATAGGATCTCATGCTTTCAAACTCCAACTCCCTGATCAATGGTCTTCCATCCACCCCATTTTCCACGCTTCCGTTCTCAGACCCTACTCCTCAGACCCAGACTCTCCTAACCACCATCCACCCCCAGAACCAGTGGGGATTGATGGCCAGGAAGAGTTGGAAGTGTCTCAGATCCTGGACTCCAAGATTAGATGTGGCAAACTCCTCTATTTAGTCAAATGGAAAGGTTTTTTAGAAGACTCTGAAAGAACCTCATGGGAACCAGTAGCCAATCTCACCAACTGTTCAGACCTCCTCCACGACTTCCACGCACTCTATCCTTCCAAACCCAAACCCTCATAATCGCCATTCTGGTTCCCCAACCAACTCCATCCTTTTCCTTGTGCTTTCTCCATAATTCAAAAAAAAAAAATCACTCCCACTCTCCCAAAACAATAAACCAAATCAAACCTATCTCCATTTCATCCATCTACATCCAAAAAATTAAAAGAAAACAAACAAATTTTCCATCTACCACTCCCTTTCAATCTTATCAATCAAATCAGTAATTTTATCTACCCAAACACTAGCCAATTTTATCTTCCTTCCCTCATATTCCTCCTTATCTTTAGCAGTAGCTCCCAACTCATATTTTACACCAGAAAAAGATAAAAAATCCTCTAGCTCTGCCAACACTTCCTTTTTTGCCTCCTTCTTCTCCTTCTTCTTCTCCACTTCTTCCCCATTATTCAAACTCCACCCAAAAATGGCATTGCTCCTGGAATCCTTTGAAAACCTCCCAAGACGTTTTTCAATCTCCTTCAAGTCCCCCACTGGATCATCTTGAATAGCATCCATGGGTCAAAATACTTTTCCTCCAGAGCAAGCATAAAAACCAATATCCCCCTGGGTCACTTTCCTATATCCCCCTATCAATCCATCCTCAGCCAGTAACCTCCCGACCAACTCTCCAACAGACTGAGGGCCGGGGGAATCATCCTCCAATTCTATAACTTCCTTACCCTTTCCCTTACCCTGCTCCACTCCACCTCCTTCCCTTTCCATGTTTCCTGTTTCCTCTTCTTTGTCCTCTTCTTCTTCCTCTTCTTCTTCCTCTTCCTCTTCTTCATCATCGTCAGGCTCTCCAGGAGCATCTTCATCCTTGTCCTCCTCTCGCCCCGCTTTGATGCCCTCCTCAACTTCGACTTCAACGGGTTCAACTTCAACTTTGATAGAGGCGGCAGCGGCGTTCCCGGCGGTTGGCTCCCTGGCGGTTCAAACCACTTTCGAATTTTGAATTTTGACGTCTCTTCAATGCTTTGACGCCTCTTAAATCCCCTCTCTGCTACCTCGCCCATGCTTCACCACCGCTTCGACCGCCCTTCTACGCGGCTCATTCACCTTGACCACCTCGCATCAAACTTTGACGGGTTCGACCCCGGGCCTTTGAACCTCAGCCGTTTTGACCTTTGACCGTCAAACTTCGACGGCACCGACCTTTGATTGTCAAACTTTGACGGGTTCAACCTTTGATTGTCAAACTTCAACAGGTTTGACCTTTGATTGTTGAACTTTGATGGATTTGATTTGGCCTTTTCAAACTTCAATCAGTTTGAACACCTTTTGGCTTGCTTCGACTGCTTTGACAGTGGTTTGACCATCTTTGACCGGGCCGGCCTGGCTTTGACAAAGGTTCAATTGAACCCCTACGCACTTGGAATCCGCGATTGAACTAATTGAAGATGAATAAGGGGTCCCCCAACACACGTCCATTGCGTTCAAACTGGTCGCTCCCTTCTTTGACGTACCGTCCAACGCCAGCTGTCCTTTCCTCCTCAATTCCGTTCGGCGCCTCTCCAGTCTTTTCATCTTCTCCTTCAGCGCCTCCACTACAATAGTAAAATCACGGCTGGAGTCAGCCTATCTAAACAACAAAAAAAAAGAGAGAAAAATTCACCATCTGAAGCCCCTACCCTACTCTCCCTGCCTAGCGACACGCTCAAATCGTCCGGCGCCTCCTTCACTTTGAAGTTGGGAAACAACTCGTCCTTCACCCAAACAACAGGTCCTAGTACCTTTCTTCCGTCGTTGTGAGTTCCAGAAAAGGGTCTTTTGTATCTTTGACAATACTTGCACTTCCCAGACTTAGGAGTGATGCTGGTGATGCAAATCTTGTCAGTCTCTTCACACTGGGAACAAGGAGGAAAATACTGGTTGACAGGGTGATAACTTTTGGTGATTTCCATACTGAATGAGGGGGTGGAAGATCTACTGTAAGGGGAAAGGGATGGACAGGTATCAGGTGGCAATGGTGATGGATATGGTGGGGGAAAAGATAGTTCAGTAATCTTGAGGATATCAAAATACTCTCACCTCTTCTTATGGGTATCAGGAGCTACCCCTTCCTCTTCTGGGGGGGTACTGTCATAACCAAATTGACTCAGTGTCCTCCGGCTTAATCAGCCCTCAGCCAACCTCAGCCCAGCTCAATCACACTCCACTACTGAACATCCTGAAGTATCTCCCTGCATATCCTGCAGCCTTTAGGTAATCTCCCAGGCACACCCTCTACCTCTATATGGCTTGGTGCATCCTCATCTCTCCTTCAAACCCTATCTAGCATGAGAAGTACATACAGTAAAACCATAGTACATACTCCTGGCTGGACAACCCATACTCCAGCTCAGTACATGACCTTCCTGGACAGGCCCATTACTCAATCTGTCAATCTGCAACCTTCAACCCAATTGGTCCACATGTAATGCCATGGACCTCCCAACCCAGCACCAGTCATCCAATCCTCAAAGCCTCCTCTCAGCTCTCACATATACTGGCCACTCCTCTCCCCTTGGACTAATTCCCCCAAGGAATTAGTATACTACTTCTTATTTGTTAGCCCCTCATCCAATAGGTTTCATCTCAGCACAAGAAAGCCAATCAGCCTACCTTACTCACCTCACCTATCCCTCTGGTGTTACTCTTACAGGATTCCCTCATCAGATCCTTCAGAGCCTTACTCCTGGACTCATCTCCTCATCCTTTTCCTTACTCTACATCCCCTCCTCATTTGCAATCAATCTCTTATCTCTATCCTGAGTTCTGTGAGCAGTAGTGCCTGTGCCTTCAGCCCCTTGCACGCCAGGGGCAGTTGTGACAGTCACTCCTATGCAATCCTAGTAAGGGTGGTGCATAAGGTGTAGTTGTTTTTCTGGGAGGTTTTGGTTCCTCTGTGATACTCCCCAAGGGGTATGTCAGACAGACTTTTAAGTATCTAAGATCATTCTTGATCAGATTGAGTTTCAGGTCCATTTTATTATTAAGAAGATCTAATTTCTCACTAAGGGGCAGAAAGGAGCTGTTAGTAGTATTTACCAATTCTTATTTTAAAGTTTGAAAAGACATAATAAAATATTCTTGGATACTTGATAACATATTCTCAATTTTCTGAGTCTTTCTAATTTTACCTTGATTAATTGTCTGCAATAATTGTTCTGTATGCTCTTTCATATCTTCCATTCCTACAGTTTTTGTTTGGTTATTAATTAATTTGGCTTTTACTGAGGTTAATTTATCCATTTGGGTATAAAAACCGTCCGAATTTCCACAAGAAATCTTGAAATTATGGCGCATATCATTATAAAAGGAAGTAATTACATCAGAGTTTGGTTTAGACAAGTTACTGGGTTCAGAACTAGAGGCTAATTGTTGTACACTTTTTTCCACTTTTGAGCTAAGTATATTATCTGATCCCAATCTTTCTTTCCCTTTGGCTTTGGATGAGAAGAAGATCTCTTCTTTCCTGATACTTTGCGTTTCAGTTGGGCTAATTGATCCCAAGGATTCCACTTTTCTACATAGGATTCTACCTCTTTCCTTGGAATCATTTTATGAAGAGATATCTGGGTAGCTTTTGCCTGTGAGATTGTCTTTTTTAAAGATAACATGTCCTCCTTGGCTTGGGCTTCTTTGAAATATTCCCAATATTTCACATGCTCTCTGACTAAGTCTTTGATCCTGGATTCCTTGGCCAGATTCTGCTGGGCTGGCTGCAGGGAATCTTCTTGTAATGGAGGGGGGCTTAATTCTACTACCTTCTCCGGCTCTAGGTTGGGGGAGGGCAACAGTACTTGGGGCTTTTCCTTGTCCACCAACATTTGATTCACGGGTTCCAGTCCCCTCATGGTTGTCATTATTGGTGGTCTCACGGTTACTGGGAGCTTCTGGCAAAGGTCCATAGGAGGGAATTCTCCCTGAGGCTCTTGTGTTACCTCTATTGATATTGAATAAAATGTTTATATATATTTTTCTAAAGAAAAATTCATAGAAATAAGTTTATTTGAAACTCACTTAAGTTGATATTCAAAGGTACCAGGACTTTGTTGGGATTAAATTGGTCCTTAATAGGTAATACTATGGGGTCTTGGTGTGTTCCAATGAGGTCTTCACCCGTCAAATCATTATATTCAGTGCTTCCAGAGTTATCTGGGACTGGTTGATCCAATAAATCAGTTTCAGTGGCGGTGGTGTCTGGTATGGGAGGGTTCACTGATGGTAAAAGGGTATTTTATTTATCAACAAAATATATTAATATTATTTTAACAAAAATAATATGGTAATACAAGTTTTATACTTACTTTTATATTTGAAAAAGTAATTTACAAGTTATTTCTTCCAAGCTTTGTGTTTCCTTAATAGGGCCTGGAAGTTGATATGCCTCTCAAGGTCTTCTTGTTTAAGGAGTTTATCTCAGTGTTTACATGCAGAAGATATATTAAGTTGCTCAGCTTGAGTTAAAGCTTCCCAACCAGTTGGTTTATAATTTTTAATATATTCTTCTTTTCTTATCATTAAAAGATTTAAATGATAAATTATTAATTCTGCATTGGCTTTTAAATCCACTGCAAAATAATTTAATGATAATTCACAGTTAAAAAGTCATAAATTTATCTTTAATTTAATTTTAGGTGAAATGTCTGGTCCAAGGTATTAAATATAATAAAATGGAATATTTCCCGGCCAGACCCCAAATTTTCAGCCTCCTGTATGCCAAGATTCTAGCTATCCTTTAGCTACCAGAATTGATAGAATAAATAATAAATATATTATTCAATAAATGTAGCAAAAATCAGTAAAATATTTGGATAGAGCTTATTGCAAGGTTAATTGGTTTGGATATGGTTTATTTTTATAAATCAATATAGATAAAATGATTATTCAATATTTTTATAGAGGTTCCACAATTATATTGGGGATCTTTAACACCTCTCTTCAGGGAATTCAGTATTAAAACATGTATACCTGGTTACTTTGGAACCTTTGATCTATGTTCTTAAAGGATATTTTCCCAAAGATAATATGTATATAAAATACAGGGTGGAGTGGCAGGGCTTTGTAACCAAGCTTCCACAACAGAGAAAGGATAATAAGACTCACTGGTATATTTTTAAATCCTTTGGGTAACTGTTTGGGATGTGCACTGCTGATTTAAACCTGTATACTGGGGTTAGAAGGTTGTTCAGCAGTTTAGATTGATAAAAAGGGTTGGGGACAGATATTATTAATCATACTAAAGCCATAAATCACTAACTTATCTCTTATAAGTATTTGATTACCTTGGAACGGTGTCTGGATGTAAATATAACTGAGTCTCTGGGTATCAATATCCTCAAAAGGGCTCTTTATTTATAGCTTTTTGAGTCCCAATATTGTCCTTCTGAGGGGTAAAGGGGCTCAAAGGGACGGACTCTGCGGCTAGAAGGGTAACCAGTGGCAGCCTGTCACGTTTTCTTGGTTCTTTAGCACAGGTAAAATCTAATTCCACAGGTTATGGGAATTATTCTACTTTATAATTTATGTTTGGACGTGTGAATAACACTAATCTTTCCTTTTTATTTTTTATTTAATTAAATATCCTTAGTAAATTTTCCCATTAAGTTAATAATTATTTTAATATTAATTCATACGGATATTCTGATTTAAGGTGAGTTCTCATTATGTATTAAATAATTGGATTAAAAGTCATGATATTGATTTTACTCCTTATTTTCGAATTTCAATTGATTTACTAAAATAATTACTTAAAAATATGAGTCATGGGTATTCATGTAATATTTTTACATCATTGGTTTTAATGATATTTCACAAAAATATTGATGTCTAGAAATTCTCATAATAGTATATTAAAGTATTTTAATATATTTTTAGAAGTAGTCTTTATCTTATTTTCGACATTTTTGGTACTTTGAATTATATTTAATAAAAAATGCGTAGAAAGGTTATTTAGGTATTTTTATATAAGTTTATGTATTTTTAGACTATCTACTATTCATGGGAATATTTATTACATAATTAGAATGTTCCCATGTAGGTTGTAGCATGTTTACGCCGTACCTAGGTTTCTCAGGCTGCCTGTCAATTTGTCAACCCGTAGTCCCCCGGCTGCATACTTGTCAGAGGCCCGGGGCTGCTTACAGGGCTTTGATAGGGTGACAGTGCTGTAGCTCAGCCGCGCGCGGGTGTATTGGCTTCCGCGGATGCGTGCAGGAATTGTGACAGAACACATTTCCGTCTGTAACTCCTAAAAAATACAAAACACCTCAATTCTTACTGAATTTTGGGTGTGAACCCTATACGTGACAATACATGTAAAATATTTAATTGGCCAAAAATTTCAATAGTGGTGCCGTGGTATTTTGGTCTTTCTTTCCTTAATTATTTAAAAATATAAGGAGTTGGATTTCAAGGGTGGGGTCAGTGAGTGACCCTACCAAATTTTGGGTGAAAAATCCATTTTTGCAATAATATTCATGTTTTTTTTACTCTTTCTTAGGTTAATTTTATTATTATTATCATTATTTTATGTTATTTCTTTTACTTTTGCAGCTTGCTCTGTAATATTAGCAAGCTGACAGCAAGGGTTCTGCCTTAAACTAGATCATTACCTTTCCACTCTCCAAAGAGCTCCCAATCTCTAAGCTAAAGATTTCTGATCCCTTAAAAGAAAGTCCTCCAACTTCTTTGTACAAGGTACTAGGCTTATGAAAAGAGGCAATCCTTGTGCCCTTATTGTTATCACCATCCCAGCTAAACAAGATTTGATCTTGGAAAGTCTCCATTAAGGACTTGTTCATTGTGTAGAAAAAGAAACTTATTGACAAATATCCAAATGATTCTGGTTGACTTCTTTGAAGAAATCTGTCTCTCAATGGTGCAAGAATTGTGAGTCCTGTCAGAAATGTGATCCTAGGGATCCGGCTGAAGTTTTCTATCCAATTGGAGATTCCACTGTCTTTGGAAGGATTGCTATGGATTTGTTTCACATTAAGGCTTGTGGAGCTAAGTACCTCATTGTGGCTAGAGATGATTTTTCTGGATGGGTTGAAGCAAAATTACTTAAGAACCTCAGCTCTGAATCAGTAGCAACTTTTCTCTATGAGACTTGGAAAATGCGCTATGGCTTGGCCCAATCTTATTCAACTGATGGTGGCTCTGAGTTTGGTGGAAAACTGGCCAAAATTATCCAATTTCTTATTGGCCAACATAGGGTTACCACTCCTTATTATCCTTAAGGCCAAGGAATGGTGAAAAGAGGCCACGTTCCTTTGAAGGCTGCTCTTGTCAAACTGGCTGGTGAAAGTGGGAAGAGTTGTCTCAGATTTCTTCCTCTGGTCCTTTTCTCTGATCAAATTTCAACCACACAAACTACTGGCTACTCACCCTACATAATTGTCTTTGGTCGAAGGGCTGTCCTTCCTCTGGATCTGGAAACAGAATCTTCCTTAGGTATTTCTTGGGAACAGGTTTCTTCTACCACTGATCTATTAGTTGCCAAATATAAGAAACTGGATCAGAGTGAGGATGTTTGCAGTGATGCTTATCAGAAGATGATGGAATCCAGATAAAAATTGGTTCATTATTGGGAAGATAAAAATTCAAAGCATATCAGGGACTTTTTGAGTCCTGGTGATATTGTTTAAGCTTGCAAAAAATCCTTTCAAAATCAGTGGGGGAAGCTTTCCTCTAATTGCTGGAATGGTCCTTATTGGGTGGTCCGCCAAGTCAGAGGTGGATCTTATGTTTTGGAAGAGCTGGATGGTACTCAGTTGGCCAGAAGGGTCTCTGCTGATCAAGTTAAGATGTTTTTTTGTTGTGGAGGCAACTTATCTAAAAAGTAAGTCCTCCCAATTGTGCACCACCAGGGTCATCTTCTGCGTTTTTTTGTGAAACTGTACTTTATGCCACATGCATGAGCACCTGGGACAACATTTGCTTTATCTCTTCTGCTTCTAGCGCTATATTCTGATGGATCAAGATATTTTTCAATTCTTCAATCACTCTCAAGATCAAGAAATGGCCTTTTTTTTTTTCTGGGTTCCAATCATCTTCCTTTTCTTTTCTTGATATATTTCATCAAACTCAGATGCAGACTATGGACAGTCTGTAAGTTGGGGAGAGATGTGGTGACCAAAAATGGAAGCCTCAGGACCAGTGCAGAAAATTTTAGAATTTTTTTATGAGTTTTTTAGCTATCTTTCATAATCAAAAAAAAAAATCAAATTCCTGTTTCTGAATCAGGTCCCTTCACCCTTCAGATCCTCCAGCTTCCTCATCTCCCAGAGGTTTAGGGATGGGTCCGTGGGGTGTCCAACTCCCCAGGTCTTGTGTTCAATCCTTGTCCTCTTGCTTTGGTCCTTTGGTTTTCCCAATTGCCCGGGTGAGGCTGGCTTGGCTTGGCTTGACCCTTTCTGGTTCTGGCATTGTTTTAGAAAATGACAGAAATGGCTACTCATTGGTCATCCCCCCTCTACCACCAGCTCTAGTTACCCTCTTCCCCTCTCCACCATAAGTGTCCACCCAGTCAACTGTCCTCCAGCCAGGAGTCATCTGCCCCCCTGTATCTCAACCTTGGTCCAATTGATCCTCATCATTCAGTCCAACCCTTGTTTGCTGGATTACCCATCATGATTCACTCCAGCACCTTTGGGTCCCAATACTCCTTGCTGCTTTGCCCTCAGAGTGTCAAGTCTGATTATTGTCAGCATGCCCCCTCCAATTGACCCGGGTTGCCTTCCCCCATGGAACCATCATCTTACTCTTCAAGTTCTCGCATGGCCGTTCTTCTCTTCTGATTTTCAACCAGTTCCCCTACGCCTCTCCTTCTCACCTTGCCCTCAACGCCTACAACCATCTCTGGCATCCATCAATCTACCCTCACTCACTCCAAGCCACCTCTCCCCAGCTAATCAGATCCTCCTCCTCCATCATTTAACCTACTCCCCCCCATCATCCATTCAATCACCTGCGCAAGATTGGTCACGGGAAAAACCTCCATCCCTCAACCCAATTGGTCTTTCCCACAACCAGTCTTGCATTCCTATCTCCCCCCATTGACCCAATCATCACCCCCCTGCCGTGTCTGCTTCAACTATCTCCTTGGGCCACTCTTGCGCCACCATCCGTGGGCCAGCAATTGCCAGGGCCCGTCAGACTGTCCACACGGGTCTCCTGCCTGTGGCCATTATGGCATGGGCTGGTGACTGTTCCATTCCTGCTCATTCCAGATTTTTTTATTATTTCAATTATTTTTTCTTATTTGTTTTCTCATAAGTTTCTCTTTTTATTCTTTTTTCTCATGTCCATTAAAAAGAAAATCAATTTTTTTTTATTTTCTGCTCTATGTGTGTTATCACCTGTACATAATCTATAGGGACCCATGGCCCATAAAAGGAGGGGATCACCCTTACCTTTTTCTGAATCATCCATCGGAGTGTCGGCATGTTTTCCCTGTTATCATAGTAATAATCATTATCCTGGGTATATCTTTTGATTTCCCCCTGATCCATTTTATCCTGAGTCTTTGCCCCTCTGATTCCGGATCCTTATCACCAACCAATAGCCTTGCTGGTTGAAGAAAATTCCGTCTGCTGGAATTTTAGAGTGTGTTACACCACTCTTTGTTCCTTCCTCTGACCATACTGGTCCCAATGCTTTCTTTATAATCTTTCCAGAGCCAATCAATTTGATTGAAGAGTTTTTATTAAGCTTAAAAACTTTAGTTTTATACCTCTTTTTTTTTCCAAAGTTGCATTCTGCCAGCCTACTCTTGAGTTCCTTGAGAAGCGTTGAGGTTATCTCTGTTCAAATTGGTTTTCTGTTTGCTTTTAGAGCTTCTCAAAACATTGTGCCTTGTATTTTATGGCCACCCTCAGTTATCTGGTACCCTTCAAGTGCTTGATTGCAGATATTTGGGTTGGTTCATTGAGAACCTGGAGGTTGGTTGGGGTTTAAGTTGATCATCCCCAATCTTTTGCTGACACCCAGAGTAATTAGCTTGTGTGTGTTGCTACATGCAACAGCTTTGTTCTTTTGAACTTTAAAACAAACTTTAAACTTTTTTTGTTCAAATATCTCCCATGTAATCTTGCCTCAGATATTGCTGTTCCATTACTACTGACTATTATCAAAATTTATTCTTAATACTTGATTCCTCACTTAAAATTTGTGGACCTTGATCTTGGTTACATTTAAAAATTTTTGTAACGCTCAGGAGGGCATACTAAACAGCACCTTTCCCCTCCACAGAACTTCCATGGCCTAGCACTGTTTGGAGTCTTACAGCAGTCCCAGCTTTTGTACTCCAGGCATGAAGCATCCTGATCACTTTACAGGGGAACATTCCCATAATCTTAGATCCTACCTACAGTCCTGTAAAATCATCTTCTCAAACAATCCCAACAACTTTCCTTCCACTAGACATAAAGTTATTTATGTTTCCTGCTTTCTAGGGGTAAGATCCTTGCAGTGTTTTGAACTTTATCTCAAACTATTATCCAATACTAGTCCTACCTGTATTCTCAAAAATTGGGACAAGTTTGAGCAAAAACTGTTCATCCTTTTTGGTGACCCCTACAAAGTGCAAAACACCAAAATGAAGTTAATAATCTAGTTATGAAAGAGAATAGTAGAGTTTCCATTTATATCTCCCATTTATAAACCTTGAGGTCTCACATCCAATCAAACAAGGTAGAACTTTTATTTCACTTTTGAAAAGTTTTACTGGCATGCCTAATCAAACAGCTTGCAGTTGGGGGACATAAGACAACCCCCTTCAGCATTTAATTGACCAGGTGATTGAGCTTGATAATGTATATCATGACAAAAACTGCTCCTGAAAAGCAACCATGGTTTCCAACCTTGGCTTCAAATGCAGAAAACTCCTCAAAGCAAAATTTGAAGAATCCAAACCACTCCAAACCAAATCCAAACTTGAACTCCAACCCAAAGGGGAAAGCCATTGCTAAAACTCCAAAATTCCTTAACAAGGAAATTGGGATGCTCCGGAACAAGGAATGGCAAAGGAGGGAAAATGAGGGGTTATGTAGTATTTTTGAGGGAAAAATGATGTCAATAGTTGGGCAAAGCAGCTAGAAATCAAAAAAAAGTTTGCTTGTAGTTTTTTTTCATACTTTAAAGGAAAACTTCAAATTATCTGAATTACAGTGACTCAATATTTGCACTTACTAGTTACTTGGTGCTAAAAGTTCAAGATTTGTCCTCTTCCATTCCAAAAGTACTTCTTATTGTGTTTTAATCAATACTCCCACTAATTTTTCTTTTATAAGTTTATCTTTTTCCACTTCCCAAATCTTATGCATTCCAAGATACATCATTTTGCCATCTATTCAGTAATTACTGCAACAAAAAAATCTCATTTGTTTTCCCAAAAGGCAAAATGGAACTTCACATTTTCCAGTTTCCCCAGCTTAAATTGGGATTTATTTTTATTGGATATCCCCAGATGGGAAACCCCCTCCTACTGGGTTTCACATAACAGACCTTTCAGATGATTACATAACCCTCCTCTGTTCTAAATTATTTAAACCCTTGTTCCCACATTCCTCACCTAGCTCCTTGTAGACTCTGACTTCCATCCTCTTTGAGCTAGGTGAGCTAATCACCTTTTCATTTCCTCATTCTCCTCACTCATCTTGTATTTATAGCTCCTGAGAGACTCTGACTTCCATCCTCTTTGAGCTAGTTCTGCAATTTATATACGCTATGGTGATCAAATCTGGACACCCTGGACCAGATGCAGAAAATTCAAAAAAAATTTTCTACAATTCTTTTATTTAAGTGTCATTTATCTTAAAAAAAAAAAATTGGAATTTTTTTGTATTGGTATCACTCCTCCAATTTCCTCATCCTTTCAAAAATTCCTCTGTCCCAGTGGTCTAGGACAGGCCTTTCTTGGTCTCATTACCTAGGAATTGTGTTTGATTCCTTCTCTCTTTGTTCCCCTCCCTTCCTTTTGGCCAAACGCACGGGCCGAGACCCGCTCGGCCCAAACTTCCTCCGCGCTCCCATCCTCTCCCTAATCATCAGGCATCATCCCTCTAATCCTCCTTCAACCCAATCTTGCTTGATTCCCTACCAACTTCAGATGACTCTACAATCAGAAACACTCCCTCCAATCTCAACTCAACCATCTCAAGACTAGCCTCTTACACCATCTTGCTGCCGTACTCGCACTCAGCCTCAAGCAATCCAAACATGAACTTCAATGGGCTTGTCTTGATCATCATAATCCCCATCCCCGCAACTCATTTGATCTAACCCTTCACCATCCCATCTCCCCAAGCCCTCCCGCCACAAGCGCTTCCACTTGCTCAACTCGTTTCAACTCCACTCAGAGGTTTGACGGTCCTCATCTCTTCCCAAACCATCACAACCCTCCCACTCATCACTCTCTCTCCCACAATCACCCCCACAAGACCAATTTATTCTCCCCTCCAACCAAGAACTCAATCCAATCCCTTGAGCTAATGATATCCTTGACGGTATCCTCCCCCGGCTCCTATTACATCAATCGTTTGCAACCCCTTCCATCTTTGGGTGGGGGTGGAAAAGCGTCGTCTACCTCCTGCGGACATCCGCGGGTGGTCTGGTTCATTTTTTTCCCACCCCTTCCGCCTTTGGGTGAGGTTGGGTGATCCCGGTGTTGTTGAGCCCGCCCATCTGTGGAGGGACACAAGAGAGGTGAAGGGATGAGCAAAGATTCCACCCCAGTCAGGGAGGCCGGATTTCCACTGGCCCGCGTGATCTAATTTTCTGATCATCTGAAATCAAAAAAAAAAAAAATTCTGCTCTATTTGTAGAATCACTTGTACATAGTCTGACAGGGCCTCTTGCACATATAAGGAGGGCTCTCCCCTGCCTTTTGGGGGGGATCAGGATAGGGTATCTTATCAGAGAATCATCATCACTATCACCTTGAAATAAATCATCTGTGGGGTCTTACTCCCCTTTATCTGAGACTGAATTCTGGGTATATCCATGATTGCCCCTTGATCCTTGATCTTCCATACTCAAATACCGATCCCTGATCTTGATCACCAACCAATAGCCTTGCTGGTTGAAGAAGAATTCAACTTATTGAATTCTTGAGTGTGTTACACCACCCCTGATCCCTTTATCCGACCATACTGGTCCTGATCATCCTTTGATTACCTTTCTGGAACCAGTCACATTTGACTGAAGAGGTTTTATTAAGCTTAAAACCTGGAGTGTTGAACCTCCCTTTATTTCTTTTGAAGTTGAATTCCGCCACACTACTCTTGAGTCCCTTGAGAAGTGTTGGGTTATTCTTGTTTGAATCAGTTATTGTTTTGATCCTAGAGCTTCATCAAACAATTAGCTTTGTCTTGTGCAGCCACCCACAGTTATCTGGTGCCCTTTTTTGAAATCTAGTCTTACACATTATCTTCATTCTATTTGAACTAGATATTATCATCCCTTCTTCTTATCTTTGCGGCCCTGCTATCTCTGATGGTCTATTCATTTCACGTGCTGTTTTCTATTCTTTTACTTATTTTTTTTATTTATTTTATTTCTATTATTATTTTTTTGTTGTTACGCACAAATTGCGCGGGGATGCTTGTCCTGCGGATACCTGTACTACGACCATGGTCCTTCATTGGTGCCCGCGCGGTTCCCTCAATACAAAAGGGGGATTAACACCAAAACCTCATCATCTCAATTCAACTATTACGATTCAATCTCAATACAATCAACAAACAGAAGAAGTCATTGGCAATGAAGACTCCATTGATAAATCTAACTACCAAGTGAACCAGCAGCCAGCTTGTCCAAAGTAAGGAAGATATTCAACTCATACATCAGTTGAATCTATCTGATTGCTCCTTCTTAGAACTTTCAAGGCGCATTGTTCAAAAACTTGTGGACTATTGAATCAACTCCAGCCGGACTCATTCTTGGATCAATAGGCTCTTAGTAAATCTACTCTCCATGATCATTCATCTGCTGTTCTCAACTGATTATTCTCTGTTCTAGAAATCTATCTGTACAAACCTTAATGCAAGTTGATTAATATTACTATAGCCTGTCATCTACCCGTTGGTGTTTTTCCTTCTTATTTTCTTTCTGCATGACTTCTTTCATTAACTTCATACTGTTCTTTGAAATAAAACTATATAGCTTGGTCTTGGTTACCATCAATTTTCTCAACACGGTTCAAAGCCTGCGCCATCAACATGGAAAGATCAGGAAATTCTTCGACGCCAGGACCACGGGGGGATTCTACGAATTACAAATCACTTGCAATCAAATCATTAATTGAATTGACACCACTGCTCACTGCTGACAACTAAAGCATGTGGCGGAAGAAGTTCAAAAAACTTTTCAAACTGCGAGGGATCTACGATGTAATGAACAATCCTGACTTACTCAATCAATTGGACAAGGAGATTAATCAAGAATTTGTGGCGTATATCATTGCAAAACTAGAAGCAAACACTTACAACAACATCATAGACAACCTTAACAAAGATAGCTCTAAAATCATCTGGGTGGCCACACAAACCCATTTTGCTTCCTCCCAATCAGCCAATAGGGCTAGGGTCTTCAACGGATTCTTGCACTTAACCATGGATTCAGACATTGAAGCCTTCTTCACTTCCATCAGAATATACCTAAATAAAATGACCAAGGTTGGCATTGATCTTCCTTTGGATATTGTGGCATACCTTGTACTTTTCAAATTCCCCTCCTTGATGTCTCAAATGAAGTCACAAATCATGCACTCAACAGGGTAAATGAAAATTGACTTAGTCCTCAATCATCTAATCCAACACCAGAATGAAGCAATAGCTCAAGGGAATCAGGCCAAACCAGTCAACGTAGCTCTATATAGAGGACCCAGATGCGAAAACGGAAAGCACAATCCAGCCATCATCTCTCATCCAGCCAGCTTGTGCTGGTTTGAATTTCCTGAATTGAAACCACCAAATCTTCACAATTGCGTTAAAAAGGCAAAGCAAAAGGATCGGCAGGAGGCTCATTTTTATTTGTTTTTCTGTGGTCTCAGCTCCTCAGATCAAATCTCCTCTGATAGATACATATTAGATTCTGGTTTTTGCATGCACATGATCTTCGAAAAAGATAAATTTCTCTCTCTGAACAAAAGTATTGGAAACCAGCAGATACTCACCGGAAAGAAGGATGTAGCCATAAAAATAGAGGGCACCGGGGAAGCTGTACTGATCACCAAAGACGCCAATTTAACTCTCTCAAATGTTGCTTGGGTGCCGGAATCAACAGTAAACCTCATCTCTCTGGGTGCACTCATGTCACGTGGTGCTGATCTGCAGGTAGAATGCAATGCCTCTCCCTGTACTTTCCAATTACTGCTGGACGGGAAAATAATGTTGTCAGGCCACATTTGGAACAACTTGTTTTTGATAGATATGCAATCCTTCTCTCATCATGCTCACTACTCTGACAACAAACTCCTGTCCATTCATTGGTCGTTGGGACACGCTAGCATTGGCTGGATGGAAAAATATCTCAATTCTTCAATAACAACAGCTCAAAGGAACAATTTTGAATGCATCAGCTGCGACAATGCAAAGATATTTCGCAAACCATTTGATCATCTACAACAAAAAGCCCACAAATTTTTCAAAAAGATCCATCTCAACTTAATAGGTCCTATTAATCCTGTGTCTAAAGGAGACTTCAGATACATTCTCAACCTCATCGATTCTCACTCAGGTTACATCTCATGCTTTCCCTTAAAAACAAGAGCAACACGACTGAAATTCTTATATTCATCATCAAAAATCAAAATAGAAAGTCTAATCGATATCCCAAAGAAGTATGCTCTGACGGAGGTAGCAAATTTGTCAACTCCAAATTTAAATTGTACTATCAATCTCATCATATCAATCAAGTGGTCAACAAGCTGTATCATTTGCAACATAAAGGTCGAGTCAAACGAGCCATCAGGACAATCATTGAATCGGCAAGGGCCACGATTTCTGAATCAAATCTGCCCAAATCTTGCTGGCACAAGGTAATAAGAGGATGCAGCCTAATGCTGAATTAAATTCCAAAAGAGAAAGGCAACTTATCTCCGTGGGAGAAAATGCATGGTAAATCTCTTCCAAAGGACTACGTCAAACCCTTAGGAACCTCCCTTACCTATCAACTCAACAACACCCAAATTCACTCAAAACTTGACGAAAAAGGCGCTCCTGGAGTTTCAATAGGATTCAATCCCTCTCTTCTCTTGTACAAGGTATTGTCCCAATCTGGAAGGATCATTGATACTAAACACGTGATTTTCAATCATCAGAAACCAAGTACAATACTCATTGAAGAGGATCAAAATACTCCGGTTGAGTCTCTCCCACCTATCGTCAAACCTCAGGAGACGGTTCAAAACTCCACGACCAAAGATGATACCACGGTTACTATCAAGGAAGAAGTGGATGATGGCTCGGAGTCTACCTCTGAAAGCGGCTCAGGGGTTGAAAACAATCTTAGACCCAATCTTCGAAATCGAGACACCATATCTAAGCCACAACGGTATGGATTTTCCTCAGAAAAGATACCCAACTCGCTAGAAGAGGCCTTAAGGCTCCCTGGCTGGAAGGAATCCGCCAAGAAAGAATTTGACAATATAGAGAATCTGGAAGTGTGGGAGGAGGTAGAAGACAACAAGATCGTAACAAACCCACTAAACACAGTTCCGGTATTCAAAATCAAACATAACGCCCACGACGACTCTGTTATCCTCAAAACACGACTCTGTGTCCAAGGGTTCAATCAAAAATATGGAATTGATTACTTCAATACTTATGCACCCATAGGAAAAGCGGCGTCATTAAGGGTGGCTCTCACCTATATAGCTGAAAAAAACCTTGATTAAATCCAACTGGACGTAAAAGGAGCATTCCTACATTCCGAACTCAACAAACAAGTGTATATCCACACACCGTTTGGATGCAAAAGAAAAAGCAAGTTCTTGCAATTGAAGAAATCCCTCTACGGACTTAAACAGGCCCCTAGAAACTGGTATCAAATGCTCAGTGAATGGATTAAGGATCAAGCTTTCCGTGAGTCTGAGTGCGACCCTTGCTTGTACCTAGGCAACAATCAAGTATCTGTTATCTACTTCCACGTAGATGACTTGTTGGTGGCAGGTAATGTTAAGGTGTTCAAAGAGAAATTCCTCGCCAGATTCAAAGACTCTACTGCCCACACTCCGAACACTCTCCTAGGAATGAAAATTGACAGGAAAGATGGACTCATACATCTGTCTCTTCCCTTGCATATCAAGAAAGGTTTAGCCAAATTGGATATGACAAATTGTAGGCCTGTATCTACCCCTCTCACGCCGGGACTTCACCTGCTCGCAGATGATAAAGAAGATCAACTCAAGTTTTAATCCATGAAAATCAACTATCGATCACCTATAGGCCGCTTAAAATTCATAGCTGGTCTGGCTTGGCCAGATATCAGCTTTGCTGTTTCAAGCTTGGCCAGACATTGTAATCAGCCGGGACTCAGTCATTGGAACAAAGTTTTACACGTGTGGAGGTATCTATCCAATACGAAAAACTTGACTCTCACTCTGGGTCCCAGATCTTTTTCTGACCGATTAGTCTGCTTTAGCAATGCTACGTGGGCCAACAATCCTGAAACTAGGGTTTCGCAAACAGGATTCTTGTGCTCCTTCAAAGGAAGCCCTTTATACTGGACAAGTCAAAGGCAGCAATGCATATCCCACTCATCAACTGAATCGGAATGCATGGCTCTATCTAGCTGCCATCTGGAAGCTCGGTGGTTACAGAAACTTATCAAAGATATTTATTGCAAGCTGTTTAGGAGTCCTATCCATCTAATTGATAATAAAGGCCTTGACGACAAAATCAAAAAGTTCGGATCCAACTCCAAGGCCAAACACATAGACCTCAAAACAAAGAGCCTAAGAGATGATCTCCAACTCGGACTAATAGAAGTCAAGCTCATCTTGTCTTTATCTATGACTGCGGATGCTCTTACAAAGGCCGCCAACAAAATCTTGAACAATCAATTGGTAAATGCCTTCAACTATTTGATCCACTGATGTATAAGTTGTGGGGGCGTGTTGAAATCTATTCTTACACATTATCTTCATTCTATTTGAACTAGATATTATCATCCCTTCTTCTTATCTTTGTGGCCCTGCTAACTCTGATGGTCTATTCATTTCACGTGCTGTTTTCTATTCTTTTACTTATTTATTTTATTTATTTTATTTCTATTATTATTTTTTTGTTGTTACGCACAAATTGCGCAGGGATGCTTGTGCTGCAGATACCTGTACTACGGCCACAGTCCTTCATTGGTGCCTGCGCGGTTCCCTCAATACAAAAGGGGGATTAACACCAAAACCTCATCATCTCAATTCAACTATTACGATTCAATCTCAATACAATCAACAAACAGAAGAACTCATCGGCAATGAAGAATCCATTGATAACTCTAACTACGAAGTTAACCAGCAGCTATCTTGTCCAAAGTAAGGAAGATATTCAACTCATACATCAGTCAAATCTATCTGATTGATCCTTCTTAGAACTTTCAAGGCGCATTGTTTGAAAACTCATGGACTATCGAATCAACTCCAGCCAGACTCATCCTTGGATCAACAGGCTCTTAGTCAATCTACTCTCCATGATCATTTGTCTGCTGTTCTCAACTGATTATTCTCTGTTCTAGAAATCTATCTGTACAAACCTTAATGCAAGTTGATTAGATAGATATAACTATAGCCTGTCATCTACCCGTTGGTGTTTTTCCTTCTTATTGTCTTTCTGCATGACTTCTTTCATTAACTTCATACTGTTCTTTGAAATAAAACTATATAGCTTGGTCTTGGTTACCATCAATTTTCTCAACACCCTTTAAACACTTGATTGCGGAGTGTTGGGCAGGTTCATTGAGAACCTGGAGGTTGTTTGGGATGGAGTTGATCTTTCCTAAGCTTCTGCTGATGACCAGAGCTATTAGCTTGTGGGTTTTGTTACTTACAATTGCCTTTTCCTGTTGAACTCTGAGCAATCCTTGACTTCCTCTATTCAGGTTTTCCCCGGCATCATCTTGCCTCAGATAGTGTTGTTTCCCCAGCTACCAACTACTATCATCTTTATCCTTTACTCTTTGGTCCCTAATTTACCAGGTTCTGGACTTTGATCTTGGTTACATTGAAATATTTTTGTAACACTCAGGAGGGCAGCCTAAACAGAACCTTTGCCCTCAACAGAACTGCCACGGCCTAGCAACGTTTGGAGTCTTGAATTTGGTCCCCCGGGCCGGGATCAAACCAGCAACCTTGGGATTTACAGTCCCAACAATCATCAACTTTGAAATCCAATCTCTTTCTTTTTTCTTTAGATCCTTCGAGGCAACTTGTTCTTGAAGTCATTCATCCCAATTGTGCACCATCTGGGAAACATACTTGTTGTTTTTTTTTTGAGAAACCCTACTCTTGCCACATTTGTGAGCCACTTTGGAAATCTGCTCCTTGGATCTTTTAGGAAACTTTTTCAAAATGGAATCTACCAGCGCCTCTTCTGCTTGTCCTAAGATTGTTAAGATCAAGCCCCAGAACAAGAACTTAGGATTCAATGGGACAAATGTGGAATGCTTCATGGACTTTTACAAGATGGCTGCTTTGGTGGGCGGGGCTAGCAAATTCTTTATGGCCCACCAGTTACAATTTTTTATCTCCTCTGATAAATTTATGTAAATCATTGAGTCATTTGAAGGTTTCAAATGGCATAACTCGCCCTGCTGCAGGAAGCAATGTTGGCCTATTGGGGAAAATAGATGTAGCTCAATTTACTTTGCAGGATCTAGATAACCATGTATCCCAGTGGATCTCCAATGGTGGTGTGGCTTCAGCTTCTGATTCTCAGTCCTTTAGGGAATCATGGGATCCCATCAAATCCTACATTGTCCAAAACAATCACATTGGCACAGTGGACAAAATTCAAGTCCGATTTTTCCAATCTTTTTCTCCTGGAGTGCAGGAAAGGATAAAGGGCAAACTGGTTGAGTCTGGATCCATGATCACTACCAGGGATAACCAATTCAAGCTCCATTTTTTCCTTATCCTTAGGGGAGTGGTGGATAAAGTTATGAAAGGTCAAACAGCCCTCACTTTTGAAAAATCTAAAACCACTGAACCAGTCCATGCTCCCTCTCTCAAAGAGTCAAACAAGATTATGAATAAAATGGAATCTGATTGCAGGCCCAAGAACCCTCAGCCTAACTGAGAAACTGCTACAATGGACAAGATCACTAAACTTCTCAAAGCCTTTGAGAACAAAATGGATCAAAAGATTTCCTCTCTTGTTGTTCCTAAACCTTCTAGTGCTGTTCCTAAAAATACTCTAGTGTGCTATTATTGCCACAGGGAAGGCCATAAAACGGGTTGGTGTCTCAAACTCCAGAAGGGAAAAGATGATAAATTGGTAGAGCAAAAAGGGAATAACTTTTTGCTTTCTAATGGTGCCCTAATCCCCTTTGATTTGTCTTTCCCCATTTGTCATGTGGTGTCCTCTTACCAGCCATCCCCTCCTATGAAGGCATCCTTGGCTTCTGTGGATTTCCAATCTTCTTGTTGTACTCTTCAACCCTGGTATCCCCCAGCTATTTCCTCCTCCTCTCTGGTTGGTACTTACCAATTTGATCCATCTAGGAAGCAACATGAGGAGCCCAAACCTCATAAAGCTCCTTCCTTGCCAACCTCGATCCTCCAAAAACCACCCAAACAACAATCCTCACCTGATCCTTCTTCTGATGTAGAAGACATGGAAGTGGTGAGGAAGATTTTCCTTCAATTTCTTAGGAAATAAATATTTTAAAACCAGAAACCTAAGGGTCCAGAATCAGAACAAAACTGCCGTAGCTCTGAGAAACAGTCATGAGATGAAAACCATACCCAAGCAGATAAGAAATGACATGAGAATAAATCGACTCTGAAGAGATGTTCAGCTACTCTTATAAAGACAACCACCACCGACAGCAACTAGCACGTTACGGAAAGGAAAGATCTGAAAGGAGACTGAAGAAACAAAGGTAAGATTCAGTTTGTCACAATGGGTTGTGAAAGGTTGCACCAAATTAACTTGAGTCCCCTATGATGTCCGGTACTTTCTGATTGCTGGACCTTGAAGGTTTGAGATTCCTAGACCGAATTCAAAAGTTTAAGCAGATAGAGACCGGCGGGAGAAGGGACCCCAAGGAATTGAGGATCCTGGGCAGTTTAAGTAGCCCGCAATCCACGAGTCTGAGGGTGAGATGAGTCTAGATGAATATGCAACATCTTGAAGAAGCACGTACTAGCACGTACTTGGCGCCTGACTAGTAAAATGAACAAAAGACCAATAGAACAAAGGGAACGGAACAAAAAAGGAAAAGGACAAGAAGAAAAAGGACAAGTGGGGGTGTCCACCATTCTGAGAATACCTACGAGTATGTGGGTCATCAGCCCAAGTTGAGTCAGTGAATATAGTTAGATCTTTTGTGTCCTTTCCAGGTCGTAGAGAGAGAGCAAGAGAAGATGTCCCGGCCAGGTATTTCCTTCCAGTGGTGCACTCCCGGATTTTGATTGAACTGGGAGAGAATTGATGCTGCAGCTGAGATGTCCGGCCGAGTCCTACAAGAGAGGTAATTTAGAATACCGGTATACTTCCTGAAATTTACGCCTAAGCTGGAAAACTCTGCCTGCTCGTCCAGAGAGGCTGGAACCAGCTGAATACCTGGTGTTAGGGGAGTCTGAACGGGCCTGCAGTCCACCAGATCTAGTTCCTTCAGTGTTTTGTTGATGAGCTTTTTCTGACTCAGCGTGATCGTGTCATCTTCTTTCTTAAAATCCATTCCAAGGATAGTGTTGGGTTTGTGCGCAGATGAGTGTGGAAATTTCTTTAGGAACTCTTCCTCAAACCACGTTACTTTGCCACTAACAACAAGATCATCTACTTGAAAGAACACAGAAGAAGCTTTGTTTTGATGGGTGTAGAGACAGGGGTCTGCATTAAATTGGATAAACCCAATGTGTTCTAGCCAATCCGTGAGCGTTCTATACCAATTGGCTGGAGCCTGCCGCAGACCATAGAGGGATTTTTTTAATCTGAGAAACCGCAACGACCGCTTGCTCTCTTTAGGCTTGAGGATGTAGATTTCTTCTTCCAGAAGAGCAAACAAGAATGCCGCTTTCACATCAAATTGTCGGATCTCCAGATTCATGTCCAGACTGCTTAGCATTAGTAACAGGAGCGTTTTAAACTTCCCCGTTGGTGCATAGGTGTCATTAAAGTCCACCCCGGCTGTTTGCAGATTTCCCATGATGCACAGTTGGGATTTCTTCTTTTCCAGAGAAAGACCCGTGGCCGGCTTGATCCTGTCCACCCACATAGTTCTAAGATATCAATTGGGTTCAAAATCAACCTCTTCCCACACATCTTGAGATTCAATTTGGTTGAGCTCAATCTGTCTTTCCTTGGAGTAGTTGAGAGAGGGATTCGAGGCAACAGACCCATAGGAGTATTTTTGTGGTTTTATGGAAGGGACTCTTTCACGCAGATTGTATCTTGGGGTGGATTCTTCTTGAAGGTCTTCCCCGTGATTGAGTGTTCCGGCAGGTTCAACCACCATATTCTGAACCATTGGACTGGTGGGTTTCACTAAAGGGGTCCTGGTGAGAGAAGTGGTTGTCTTGCCAGCGTCAACTTCCATCAATCCACTAGAGTCAACCACGAGGGAGTCATTGCACCAGTCACCTACCACTACATCATTTTCAAATCTTTTGAGATTGGCGTCAAATTCCAGAAGCGTTATATGTTTTGTGTCGACCAGTTTGTTGTCTGTTGTCAGAACCTTGTAGGAAAGAAGGTCTTTGTTGTAGCTGATTAGCCAACCAAAGAGCCTTCTCGGTTCTAATTTGGAGAAGGGTGGCCTGTCTTTGACGATATAACTGACCGGGTTCCCAAGAGGATGAAAATAACCAACATCCAATTTCCTTCCCTTAAAAAGCTTGTAAGGGGATAGCTTCGACTTGTGAGAAGGGAATTGATTGAGTGCCAAGGCGCACAACCGAATGATAACGTTCCAAAGACGCTTGTTGATCTGAGAATTGAACAGAACCGTTCTAAGTGACTCCAATATGAGTCGGTTAAAACGTTCCGCTAATCCATTCTGCTGTGGAGTGTACGCATCGGAAAATTGCTGCCTGATGTTGTTGTTTTTGCAGTAGTCAGCCAGACTGTGGTTCCAGAACTTGGTACCACAATCTGAGTGGATAATCATGGGAGTATAGTTAAATCTCTTGGATTCAACTTTGATAATGAATTTCAGAGTACTTGCCACGTCGCCCTTATTTTTTATGGGTATAACCCTGAAAAATCTGGTGCAGCTGTCCACGATGGTTGGAAAATAGGAGTCCCCGTTGATACTCAAGGGATGAATAGGTCCCACCAAATCGCAGTGAAGTTCTTGAAATGGTCTTTCGGCACGCGGATGTTTGTTGTTGAATGGTGCTCGACTTATCTTGCTGATTGCACAGGCCTCACAAATTGCTGATTTTTTTACTTGGAGTCCTAGTTTTTGTCTAATTCTCCCATAGCTCGCGTGACCCAGTGCCTTATGGATTAGTTCATCTTTACTTAGAAATGAAACTCTGTCGTAACTTGGCTTTGAAAGTTGAATAACAGGTATATTGCAAATATATGACCCTACTTTCCTCCAGTTGTCTCTCTGGATTACAACATCATTCGTGCCAAAGTTGACTTCGAAACCGTCCAGAACAAGACTCCTCAACGACAATAGGTTAGCTGTAGAGTCTGGAGAGAAGAGTACGCCTGATAGAACAATTTCCTTCTTCTGATCATCCAACAGATTAATTGATCCAACACCATTGTACCGCAGAGCATCCTTCCCTGACGTTGTTGAGATAAACCCCGTCACTGATTGGTCTAGATGTGAGAACAGTTTGACATCAGATATTATGTGCCTTGACGATCCAGAATCCACTACAAGACAGTCAGAAGAGAATAGCATGCTTGTGTGAAAGGAGCTGACTGAGGTTTCCTTGGCTACGGATTTGGTTCCTGCTTTCTTCTTTTTTGGAAAAGAGGGTCTGAGGTGCGGGTATAGCTTCCAGCACCTGCCTTCAGGATGAGAGGCCCTAGGGTTTTGCCACTTGTCGTTGCAGGGTTTGAGGGTGGTGGTGAAAAACGCGACTGAGTTGGTGCTGCTTTCCTCCCTTTTGTCCGAGAGAGCCTCATTATTCAAGAACCAATTGTTTTTGAACATTCAAAGATGATCAAGAACCTGGTCCGGCGTGATTTCTTTTTCCAAGTGCGTAATCTGCTGAACGACCGTTTCCATGGTGGGGGGCAATTTCTCTAAAATCAGGTAAGCAACAATGTCTGTCGGAAGATCAATGCCTACTTCGTGCAGTCTAGATATAGCGGTTTTGCTGTCTGTGATAAACCCCGGAATTTTTGACACAGAGAAAGGAGTTCTTAGAAATTCCTTGAAAATCCTGGCACAATTGGAAGTGTGATTGGATGCAAAGTATTCATTTATATCTTTCCAAATTTGATGTGCGTCCTTCTCGTTGTCAGGTGTGATGATGTTTGCTTGGACTGTGGTGTCTAATTTGGAGGTCAGAATCGTACAAATTCGCACATTCTCGACGGCAGTAAGCCCTATTGGGTTTCCATGAGGGTCCACACGTTTTCTTGTGAGTTTGGCGTAGAGATCCTCCTGGAGGTCCATCATATTGACTACTCTGTTCCGCCATATTGAGAAGTTGTCTGGTGTGAGTAGCGGAATTGCCTCCAGAGCCATTTTGAGAATTGTGGCGGTAAGAGAGTCTGTCATTGATGGATTTTCTGGTTGAAGATGACTTGACAGTTGCTTAACTTGACGCGCTTTTGACTGTTAATCGTGAGGAAGATTTTCCTTCAATTTCTTAGGAAATAAAGATTTTAAAACCAGAAAACTAAGGTTCCAGAATCAGAAAAAAACTGCCGTAGCTCTGAGAAACAGTCATGAGATGAAAACCATACCCAAGCAGATAAGAAATGACATGAGAATAAATCAACTCTGAAGAGATGTTCAGCTACTCTTATAAAGACAACCACCACCAACAGCGACTAGCACGTTACGGAAAGGAAAGATCTGAAAGGAGACTGAAGAAACAAAGGTAAGATTCAGTTCGTCACAATGGGTTGTGAAAGGTTGCACCAACTTAACTTGAGTCCCCTATGATGTCCGGTACTTTCTGATTGCTGGATCTTGAAGGTTTGAGATTCCTAGACCAAATTCAAAAGTTTAAGCAGATAGAGACCGGCGGGAGAAGAGACCCCAAGGAATTGAGGATCCTGGGCAGTTTAAGTAGCCCACGATCCGCGAGTCTGAGGGTGAGATGAGTCTAGATGAATATGCAACATCTTGACAAAGCACGTACTAGCACGTACTTGGCGCCTGAATATTAAAATGAACAAAAGACCAATAGAACAAAGGGAATGGAACAAAAAAGGAAAAGGACAAGAATAAAAAGGACAAGTGGGGGTGTCCACCATTCTGAGAATTCAACATTCAACAAGTGGAAAAAGAACCACTCATGGAAAGGTCTCAAGATCACCCTGATCCTCATCCCTCATCTATTAAACCTCCTTAATCCCCTGATCCTGTTCCTGCTTCACCCAATCTTCCTCCCTCCACCCAGCCCAAAGTTTGGTTTGAGAGGGGAATTTCCAAGGATCACCCCAATGCTGTGGAAGGGGTATTAAAGAAAATTTCTGATCTTAAAATTCCTGATCTATCTGTGGCTGAACTCCTGTTGATCTCTCCATCTGTTGCTGAAGGAATGAAGAAATGGGTTTCTTGTCAACGTGTGGAAATTGGTCCTGAGGAACTCAAGTTCTCCTCTGGAACTTTGATGGAGGATTCTGGAGGAACAGATCTTTCTTCTGAGTCTAGTTTTTACTCTTTTCCTCTTGGTTTTCTTCCCTTCTATTTTGGTGAATCAGCAAAAATGGTCTCACTCCTTGTTGACTCTGGCTCTCAGCTCAACTTGATCTTGGATGCTATGGCCTGCAAACTTAAACTCAGCCCTAGGTTCAGCTTCACCTCTTTAGTGTATTGAATAGGAAACCAGTCTTGCAAATTGTTTGGAATTGTTGAAGATGTTCTAATCTGTATTGGCCAAAACATTGTTGGAACTTGTCATTTCTGGATCACACGCCTGGATGGACCTATGATCTTGGGTCAACCTTTCCTAATTGATTTTGGAGCAACTCTTTTGTTTTCCAATCAAGTTGGGGAGAGAATCCTCCTCCCTGATTCTGATGGTAAAAAAATTGATTTTCCTCTTTTTTCTTTGGATTCTGGTCGCTGGGAAAGAGATTTCCCTGGTCATTTTCCTAAGTCATCTCTAAAAGGAAAACAGAAGGATAATTCTAGTTCCTCTCATTTTTTATGAGAGTAGTTGATCCTACTAATAGTTGTAGTTCTCTTCAGCCTCAAAATTCAACTCAAGGGTCAACTCTGATCCCAGAGGCTTATTTCTCTTTCTTTTCAACGTTTTCTTCTGATCTCAAAAATATCAAAAATAAAAAAGAAATCAAAATGGAAAAATCCAAAAATATTTCTTCTTCATCTGTTGTTTCTTCTTTTCCTTGTACTCTTATTCCTAATCAATCTCTTCTTGGTTTTGGTTTCAATCTCTGCAATGAGTCTAAACTAGATCCCACTCTCAATCCTATTTTTGGTGGCTTTGGTATGGAAGAATATGGGCTTCAGTGGAGGAAAATTGGGGTAGAAGTAACTCCTCCCAATTATGCACCACCAGGGAATGCTACTACTATCATTTTTGAAACCCTACCTTGTGCCACACATGTGAGAAATTTATTATCTCCTGGGACTTCTTTTATGGAAAAGGCACCTTTTGAAAACGTTGCGGAACATCAAACTTGAAAGGCATTAGAACTTGGTCTCAATCCTTGTAGTCAGATCTCTCTGGTCAACTCTTGGCAAAAACAATAACTGCTCTCTTTTGCCTCCAAATATAAACCAGTGGCTAGGAAAATCCAACCATTCAACCAACCAATGCCTCTCAATCTCAACCCTCCTCTTAGGCGTCCTCCTCTATCCCGCAATCCTTACTGTGGTTTACCTTGATCTCTCACTGGTCCATTCATCCCCTCTGGTTGTGTCACTTAAGAACGTCTGGGAGTAGTCAACTTTGGACCAGAAGGATGGCTTCTACCTGATGAGTTGTATTTTATCAAAAATTTCTTGGCTCTTACGGAAAAAGCTATTGCTTTCTGTGAAGAAGAAAGAGGTCTCTTGAAAGAGTCCTATGGTCTGCCTTATATCATTCCTGTAGTAGAACATGATCCCTGGCAAAAGAAAAAGATCCCAATCCCTGCTGCCAAAGTCAACAAATTCATCAAGTTGGTCCAGGAACAAGTCCAAACCGTTTATACAAACGGTCAACTTCTAGCTATTCCAGTCCTGTTTTCTGTGTCCTTAAAAGTAATGTTAAACTTGGAATAGTTCATGATCTCCAGTCTCTAAATAAGGTTACTATTAAAGAATCTGGTATTGCCCCTGCAACTGAAGAATTTGTTTAATCCTTCTCTGGGAGATCTTGCTATGGTCTAGGTGACATTATGGGTGGCTATGACAAACAGTCCTTACATCCAATTTCTTGCCCTCTCACTACATTCAATACTCCCCTTGATCATTTCCAACTTACTCGATTGCCTCAAGGTGCCACCAACTTGGTTGCAGTCTATCAGGCTCAGATGCTTTGGATCCTCCAGGATGAAATCCCTGATCATGCTGGTATCTTTATTGACAATGGCGGAATTAAAGGACCAGTTTCTGATTATAAAAATGAGCTCTTACCCTGGCATTCAGGAATCCATTGATTCATCTGGGAATATGCAACCACTTTGGAAAGGATCTTGTTCCGAATCCAAGAATCTGGCCTCACTGTCTCCGGATCCATATTGGCTTCCTGTGTCCCTGCTCTGGAAATGGTTGGTCATGTGGTCTGCAAGGAAGGAAGGAGGATGGCTCCATCCAAAGTTAACAAAATCCTCTCTTGGCATACTCCCATCAATCCAACTGCAGTCAGGGGTTTTCTAGGTGTTGTTACTTGTGTTCAAATCTTTATCCCATCTCTATCTGAAATCTGTACTTCTCTACTTTGCCTGACCAGAAAAGATGCTGAGTGGATCTGGACCCAAGATTGTGAACATTCTTTTCAGCTACTTAAAATGATGGTTGGCAAAGACATAGTCTTGAAAAAGATTGCTTATGGACCGGGAGCTGAAAAGATCAAATTGGCTGTTGATTCTAGTTATCAATCTGTTGGGGCTGTCCTCACTCAGGAAGATGAAAATAGTTGGGACCTTCCTGCTCTCTATCAATCCTTGTTATTTTCAGATGTAGAATCAAGGTACTCCCAACCAAAACTGGAGCTCTGTGGCGTGGCTCAAATGTTTAAGAAAGTCCAAACTGTCCTCCGGGGTCAACACTTTGAGTTACAAGTTGACGCACAATCCATCATCAAAATGATCAATGCTCCCAGCCTCCCAAATGCTCCTATGACTTGCTGGGTGGCCTTTATCCAACTTTTCTCTTTTGATATTTTTCATAGGCCTGGAAAATCCTTCACCATGCCTGATGGTTTATCTCAAAGCCCCCTTGGAAATGAAGAATCAGATGTTGGAGTGGAATTTGATGAGGAGGAGCCTTTAATTCTTCCAGTCTTCACCATTTCCTCCCAAGATTATTCTGGCTTCCAAAAAGGTTTCTGGCTAAAATTAGAGCAGTACCTTTCCACTCTCCAAAGGCCTCCTGATCTCTCTGCTAAATATTTTCAATCACTCAAAAGGAGGTCCTCCATTTTCTTTGTCCAAGGTACTAGGCTTATGGAAAGAGGAAATCCTTGTGCTTTTATTGTTGTCACTATCCCCTCTAAACAAGATTCAATCCTTGAAAGTCTCCATGAAGGCCTTGGGCCTTGTGGGGAAAACAAAACCTATTGACGTAAATCCAAACAATTCTGGTGGCCATCTTTGAAGAAATCAGTCTCTCAATGGTGCAAGAGTTGTGAAGTGTGTCAGAAACGTGATCTTAGGCACCCAGCTGAAATTGGTTATCCCACTGGAGAGTCCACTGTCTTTGGAGGCATTGCTATGGATGTGGTTCACATTAAGGCTGGTGGAGCTAAGTACCTCATTTTGGCTAGAGATGATTTTTGTGGATTGGTTGAAGCAAAATTTCTCAAGAACCTCAGCTCTGAATCAGTAGCAGCCTTCCTTTATGAGACTTGGACAATGCCTCATGGCTTGGATTGATCTTATTCAACTGATGGTGGCTCTGAGTTTGGTGGCAAACTGGCCAAAATGATCCAATTGCTTTCTGGTCAACATAGGGTGACCACTCCTTATTATCCTGAAGACAAGGCATGGTTGAAAGAGGCCATGCCCCTTTGAAGGCTGATCTTGTCAAGTTGGCTGGTGAAAGTGGAAAGAATTTTTGCAAATTTCTTCCTCTGGTCCTCTTCTCTGATCAAATTTCAACTAAACAAACCACTGGCTATTCAACTTACAAAATCCTCTTTGGTCAAAGGGCTGTCCTTCCTCTTGATCTTAAAATGGAATCTTTTTTAGGTATTTCCTGGGAAAAGGTTTCTTCCACCACTGATCTATTAGTTGCCAGATCCAAGCAACTGGAGAAAAGTGAAGATGTTTGTGACAAATCTTATCAGAAAATGATGGAGTCAAGGGAAAAAGCAGTCCAGTATTGGGAGGATAAGCATTCCAATTGATTCAGGGATCCCTTGAATCCTGATGATCTAGTTTTAGCTTTTAATCAATCCTTGGAAACTCAGTGGGGAAAGCATTTTTTCAATTGCTGGAATGGTCCTTACCAAGTGGTCCTTCAAGTCAGAGGTGGATCATATGTTTTGGAGGAACTGGATGGTACTCAGATGGCCAGAAGGTTCTCTGCTGATCAGGTCAAGAAATTTCATTGTCGTGGAGGCAACTTTGATCAGAAGTAAGTCCTCCCAATTGTGCACCACCAGGGTCATCTGCTGCGTTTTGTTGTGAAACTCTACTGTATGCCACATATGTGAGCACCTGGGATGCCTTCTTCATCTTATTGCAGTCAGCTCTAGGATCTTCTTTGGATGGATCAAGATATTCTTTTCAATCACCTTCAAGATCAAATGGCCTTTAATTGTGTTCAATCATCTTTCCCTTCTTTTTTTATATGACATCAAGCTCAGATGCAGACTAGGGACAGTCAGTAAGTTGGGGAGAGATGTGGTGACCAAATCTGGACACCCTGGGCCAGATGCCAAAAATTCAAAAAAATGTTCTACGATTCTTTTATTTAAGTTGCATTTATCTTAAATAAAAGAATTGTAGAAAATTTTTTTGAATTGGTATCACTCCTCCAATTTCCTCATCCTGCCAAACATTCCTCTGTCCTAGTGGTCTAGGACAGGCCTCTCTTGGTCTCATCACCTAGGCATCGTGTTTGATTCCTTCTCTCTTTGTTCCCCTCCCTTCCTTTTGGACAAACGCACGGGCCAAGACCCGCTCGGCCCAAACTTCCTCCACGCTCCCATCCTCTCCCTCATCATTGGTCATCATCCCTCTGATCCTCTTCAACCCAATCTCTCTTGATTCCCTACCAACTTCAGAAAACTCTACAATCAGAAACACTCCCTCCAATTTCAACTCAACCATCTGAATACTAGCCTCTTACACCATCTTGCCGCTGTACTCGCACTTGGCCTCAAGCAATCCAAACATGAACTTCAACGCGCTTGTCTTGATTGTCATCATCTTCATCCCCGCAACTCATTTGATCTAACCCTTCACCATCCCATCTCCCCGAGCCCTCCCGCCACAAGCGCTTCCACTTGCTCGACTTGTTTCAACTCCACTCAGAGGTTTGACGGTCCTCATCTCTTCCCAAACCATCACAACCCTCCCACTCATCACTCTCTCTCCCACGGTCACCTCAACAAGACCAACGTATTCTCCCCTCCAACCAAGAACTCGGATCCAATCCCTCAAGCTAACAATATCCTTGACGGTATCCTCCCCCCGCTCCTACTACATCAATCATTTGCACCCCCTTCCATCTTTGGGTGGGGGTGGAAAAGCGTCGTCTACCTCCTGCGGACATCCGCGGGCGGTCTGGTTCATTTTTTTCCCACCCCTTCCGCCTTTGGGTGAGGTTGGGTGATCCCGGTGTTGTTGAGCCCGCCCGTCTGTGGAGGGACACAAGAGAGGTGAAGGGATGAGCAAAGATTCCACCCCAGTCAGGGAGGCCGGATTTCCACTGGCCCGCGTGATCTAATTTTCTGATCATCTGAAATCAAAAAAAAAAAAAAATTCTGCTCTATTTGTAGAATCACTTGTACATAGTCTAACAGGGCCTCTTTCACATATAAGGAGGGCTCTCCCCTGCCTTTCGGGGGGGATCAGAAAAGGGTATCTTATCAGAGAATCATCATCACTATCACCTTGAAATAAATCATCTGTGGGGTCTTACTCCCCTTTATCTGAGACTGAATTCTGGGTATATCCATGATTGCCCCTTGATCCTTGATCTTCCATACTCAAATCCCGATCCCTGATCTTGATCACCAACCAATAGCCTTGCTGGTTGAAGAAGAATTCAACTTATTGAATTCTTGAGTGTGTTACACCACCCCTGATCCCTTTATCCAACCATACTGGTCCTGATCCTCCTTTGATTACCTTTCTGGAAACAGTCACGTTTGACTGAAGAGTTTTTATTAAGCTTAAAACCTGGAGTGTTAAAACTCCCTTTATTCCTTTTGAAGTTGAATTCTGCCATGCTACTCTTGAGTCCCTTGAGAAGTGTTGGGTTATTCTTGTTCAAATCAGTTATTGTTTTGCTCCTAGATCTTCATCAAACAATTAGCTTTGTCTTGTGCAGCCACCCACAGTTATCTGGTGCCCTTCAAACACTTGATTGCGGAGAGTTGGGCAGGTTCATTGAGAAACTGGAGGTTGTTTGGGATTGAGTTGATCTTTCCTAAGCTTCTGCTGACAACCAGAGCTATTAGCTTGTGGGTGTTGTTACTTACAATTTCCTTTTCCTGTTGAACTCTGAGCAATCCTTGACTTCTTCTATTCAGGTTTTCCCCGGAATCATCTTGCCTCAGATATTGTTGTTTCCCCAGCTACCGACTACTATCATTTTTATCCTTTACTCTTTGGTCCCTCATTTACCAGGTTCTGGACTTTGATCTTGGTTACATTGAAGTATTTTTGTAACACTCAGGAGGGCAGCCTAAACAGCACCTTTCCCCTCCACAGAACTGCCACAGCCTAGCACCGTTTGGAGTCTTACAACGCCCTGGTTCTAGAAACTTTCTCTCAAGCTCAGCTTGGTTCTAGAACCCCCTAACGCTCTGTCTGTTCAGTGAAGGGCTAGACGTAGCCCTTACACTTTTTTTTTCTTGAACCTCCCAACCTCACATGCCTACACAAGCAAATCCTGGCAAGATTCTCCCCCTTTCTAATCCAGAAACTATTGCCCGTGCAAGCCGTCAACAGGCTAGACTTAGAGCCACATTACAAGCAGAAAACTCAAACTTTGTTGATATGCCTGCGGATTCAAACCTTACTGCAGATTTACATCCAACCATGACCATCAATCCCAAGCCTTCCTCCTCTCCCTCAGAGCCCGCACCAAAGACCACTGTGAGGTCCCTCAATGACTACTTGCAAGGCCTCATCAAGCTGCAACATTGCAGCATAGATCAGCCCATTTCCAAATGTGCAAAGGCCGCGGCTGCCCGCCAAGCTAAGGAGGCCAGACGCCTAGCTGATGACTCCAGGATCAAACGCTTGGAGGAAGCACTTTTAAAACTCTCCATGAAACCTGACCAGACTGAAACTCCGGGCATAACCAAGGAGGGCCGTATTGACCTCCTTAAATTTAGAACAACTGATGGCCCCCTCTTTAATGGGCCGTTTCAAGAAGTGGAGCCACTCCTCAAATGGCTCCAAGCCTTTCAGCTTTTCTTTGCAGTGAAAGGTGTTACCCATGACGCCAATAAGATTAGACTGGTTGGTAGCCTTGTCTGGGAAACAAAACTTGTATCCTTTTATGCTGCAAATGTCAATGATTGGGCAACTGGAAGCTGGTCGGACTTCAAATCCAAATTGTTGACTCTTGCGCTGACCCCTCTCTGGCGCACAGGACTTTGAGTGAAGCTTTGAAACTTGAAGATTTTGCCTTCCAAATCCTATTGTGACTATAGTACTTGCTTGCGGACATTACAGTCCATGTTAAACTTTGACCAATCTTTGGTCAACAATTTTGCCTTAACCAAGTCAATGAACCTTGGAATGCCTGGCGAGTTGCAGGCTGAGGTTAAAAATCACCAGCTACTTTTAGCAGACCCCTTCAACTTCTCTATGTTTGATGGTTGAGCCAGGTTCTTCTAGGAGGGCATCAACAAACGGTCTCCAACAAGGGGAAAATCAACCAATCCCACAAGCGGCGCATTGAACAACTCGCGTCAAAACCCCCGCCCCTCTGAGGAGGAAACCATCTGGAGAATTTGCTCCTACCTTGATTCGGCGGGGCGCTGCCACTACTGCAAGAAAACTTGCGGCAGTGCCCCAGGAGCCTGCCCAGGGCCGTTCAACAGGTGGTTTGTGGCAATTCCGGACTCTTTCCAAAGCCCCCCCTAAGTGGGAAAAATATCAACGCCCTACTGCAAAGGGACCAAGTAATCAATTGGCCAGTGTAGGACAACCCACACTGCCTCTGGCAGGCCTTCCTTCAAACAGGGCTTCCACTGTAGCAGCAATCTCTGAAGGCCAGATGTTCCTGGAGCTTGATCAAGCGTTGCTGGCAGCCATTTCTGAGATGGAAGAAGAACTTCAACTAGCCCTGGAAGAAAGGTGTGTCCCCCCTCCCAATCAATGCCGTATTGTTCTACACCTGGCCATTGTAGACTTCCATCTCCTGGCCATGATAGACAAGGGCTCTGATGTCAATTTAATCTCAACAGATGCAATCTGCAAGACGGGCTTACTTCTTAAACCCTTAGTGAACCCAACGGTAGTAAATTTAGCGCTGAAAGAAACAAAGCAAGACCCCCTAGTGCTCCAACATTACTTCACGGCCAGCTTAGGCAAAAATAACTCCGGATTGCAGTTTGATGATGTTATGTTGAAATTGGGACAAGTGCATGGGAACCACAATGTGATCCTTGGGACCCCCTTCCTTTCCCGTTTTATGCTCTCTGTGTTGATAGCAAACGCCTCTGTTCTTTGTACCAACTTGGGAAAAAAAATGTTTGATTATCGCATTGAACCTTGCAATACTATTTTGGTTTTGCCCTCTTCTCCTGATCCGCAGGGATTACCCCCACCTCCTATCACTTTGGCCCAAGCAGCCAAGAAGAAATTATTGATTGAATTTTCCAACCTTTTTCCGGTGGATATCCCGGCTCTATCTGACATTTTGGACAATAATTCCACCCTGGTGGATGGCTCCTTCCCTGCAAAGATGCAACCCAAGAGTTCTGTCATCTGCCATAATATTGTTTTGACTAACCCCAATGCTTTGATAAACAAAAAGCAGTACCCTTACCCACAGAAACACCTTATAGCCTGGCAAACGCTGCTGGACCAGCATCTTGCAGTGGGGAGGATATGGCGCTCTAGAAGCCAATATGCCTCCCCCAGGATGATAATCCCCAAGAAGGACCCAGCAGCATTACTGCGCTGGGTCTGCAATTATTGCAAGCTAAACAGTGTGAAAGTCAGGGACCGCTCACCGTTACCAAATGTGGACAAACTGGTCCGCTTAGTGGCTTCTGGCAAGGTTTTCTCCATCCTTGACCAGACAAATGCTTTTTTCCAGAATTGCATGCGCAAGGCGGATATACCTTTAACTTCTGTAAAGACTCCCTGGGGGCTCATGGAGTGGTTTGTTATGCCCATGGGGCTCACCAATGCCCCGGCGACGCATGAAGCGTGACTGGAGGAAGCCCTTGGCGAAGTCATTAATCAGTTCTGCGTCATGTACCTCAACGACATTGTCATTTTTTTCAATTCCCTTACACAACATGAAGAACATGTACGTGTGGTGCTATTGCGCCTTTGCGCAGCCAATCTTTACTGCAGCCCGAAGAAGACTTGCCTTTTCTGCAACTCCATCAAATTTTTGGGCCACAACATTTCTACAGAGGGTATCACGGTTGACAACTCCAAAGTTGCCAATGTTCTAGGCTGGCCATCACCGCAATCTCCTAAAGGAATCAAGAAGTTCTTGGGCACCATCCAATGGATGAAGAAATTCATTTGGGGCTTACAGCGGTACATTGGGACTTTGACTCCTCTCACTAGCAGCAAACTTGATCCAAAAAAGTTTAGATGGGGGGATGCTGAGGAATGGGCTTTTTGCAACATAAAAAAAATCATGACCTCACTTCCTTGCCTCAAACCTATCGATTACCAGTCAAACAACCCTCTTTGGCTCTTCACCAATGCAAGTGGATTGGGCCTAGGGGCGGCCTTATTTCAGGGAAAAGGATGGAAAGGGGCCTTCCCCATTGCCTAAAACTCCCATTTGATGTTGCCAGCTGAGTGCAACTATTCTGTGCACAAGCAGGAGCTGTTAGCTGTTGTGCACGCACTTCAGAAGTGGCGCATGCTGCTACTGGGAATGAAGGTCAATGTTATGTCCAACCATCATTCCCTCAACTATCTCCTCAAGCAGCAAAACCTTAGTCAACAACAAGTGGGATGGACCAAGCTTTTGGCGGATTTTGACCTCCAATTCAACTACATTAAGGGGGAAGAAAATTCCGTTGCTGATGCCCTTTCCCGCAGGGATGTTAACAACAATGACCAGACATTCAACCTGCCAATGTAGCTGCAGTAGCAGCGCTGTCGGAAATCTCAACTGAACTAGATGCGGCCCTTGTGGCCCAACTTTGTGCGCTGTACCCATGGGACCCATTCTGTGTTGGTTTCAAGAAAGCCCTTCCCCTGAGGGAAGATTGTATTGAGCGTGATGGGCTGTTGTTCGTTGAAAACTGCCTGGTCATTCCAAATGACCAGGTCCTCCATTGTTTGCTCATCCAGGAATCCCATGACAGACTTGGTCACCTGGGCTATCTTAAGACATTTACTGAGGTGCGCCGTGATTTCTTCTGGCCTGGCTTAGCCAAAGACCTACACTCCTTTGTTCAGCAATGCAGCAACTGTCAGCGCACTAAAGCACCAACTACCGCCCCACTTGGACATATTCTCACTCCGGAAATGCCAAGGTTGCCCCTCAGGGACCTGGCCAATGACTTTGTTGGCCCGCTGCCAAAGTCCAATCATTATGACATGATTCTGACCTGCACGTGCCAATTAATGGCATTTACATGAGTCATACCGGTTTTCCAGACAAACACGGCGGAAAAAATTGTGTCGCGCCTTTTCACTCACTGGATAGGGATTTTTGGGACTCCTCAATCAATTCTGAGTGACCGGGATAAGTCATGGAACTCCAAGTTCTGGAAGAACTTGATGGACCGGCTCAAGATCTCTTTCCATTGCACAATGGCTTTTCATCCTCAGGTGGACGGTTGGAGAAAAAGGAAAAACAAGACGGTCACTCAAATTCTTTGGACATTCACAACTAAAAGGAAGGGTAAATGGCTAGATGCCATTCCCGCTTCCAAGTTTGCAAACAACTCCGCTATCAACGTTGCAACGGGTGTTTCACCGCTTGAATTATTATTTGGCCACACCAAACCCATTTTCATGGATGATTTGACCACCAATCCTTCACAAAGAAGCGTTCAAGACTGGCTGAAGCTTTGAGAATCAGCCTGGGCTAATGCTTGGGACGCTCTCTGGACCAGCAGAGTCCGCCAGGAGATACAATGCAAAAAACATTCTCGCTCCCCTCCACCTCTCAACCCTGGCGCGTGGGTTCCACTTGATTCTGGTGACTGGCAAGGACGCCACTGGGGCGGCATTGATAAGCTTAAAGAAAGGTTTGAAGGACCTTATTGAATCCGCGGCGTCTTCAAGTTGGGCCAAAACGTTGAGCTTGAACTTCCAATGGGGGATTGCCAAAATGCAAAAATGCATATCTCTAAAGTCAAACCGTTTGTGGAATCGGAAATGTTGGAAGGAACTCCAAAAGTAAGTTCCCTACAAGCAGTTGCACCTCCCAAGAATTCTATGTCTAGGCATGAACCAGCCACTTTGTGAGCCGCCAGCAATCATTTGGTTCTCTTCTCAGGGCTTGCCAATGGATCCAATTTGACAATCTTTGGGTCCTCTCCTCAGGCTTGCAAACGGGTCCCATTCAACTGACATTGGATTTGTCCTCAACTTTGACCTTTCCTTTTTTCTTTTGCTCCGTTTTGTCTTCTCCTTTTTTCATTCCACCTTTTGCATATCTCCCTGTCTCTGCTTTGTGATTCCCTTCCTTTTATTTTTGATAGGGGGGGAGACTGTGAAACTCCCTCCTACTGGGTTTCACATAACAGACCTTTCAGGTGATTACATAACCCTCCTCTGTTCTACATTATTTAAACCCTTGTTCCCACATTCCTCACCTAGCTCCTCAGAGACTCTGACTTCCATCCTCTTTGAGCTAGGTGAGCTTATCCCCTTTTCATTTCCTCATTCTCCTCACTCATCTTGTATTTATAGCTCCTGATAGACTCTGACTTCCATCCTCTTTGAGCTAGTTCTGCAATTTATATACACCCTGGTTCTAGAAACTTTCTCTCAAGCTCAGCTTGGTTCTATAACCCCCTAATGCTCTTTCTGTTCAGTGAAGGGCTAGACGTAGCCCTTACACCAGAATGGACAACACCATTCTAGGAAACAACTTCCCATTTTACTTGGATCTGGATGTAAATTGGCAAGAAGGATTGATTAAAATTTGAACTGTGCAACCCCAGGATGCTAATATTTCTGTCAAAAAGGAATTGAAATTCCTACCTTAAACTGTCATTGAGTTGTATGACAATTTTCTACCAGTAGATTTGCAATATTCTGACCTTCATTCCCAATTTCACTCTTCAGATTTAGGAGTTATTGCTTATCTGTCCGACTTACCCCTTCCTTGTTTCTTCAAAGAGAAACATGCGCCTACCAAAAGTTTTTTTTTTGAGCTCCCTAATCCTCTTGCATTGTGCAAGCACTTCAAAACAGGTGCTCAAAGATGACAAGATTTAATATTTAGAAATCATTCAAGATTATTTGCCTTTGGTTTACCATGACTTTGCTAACATCTTTTCAGCTGTAAAAGCAGATGAACTACCTCCTTCCCATTTGTATGATCACAGAATCAAACTGATTGCACCACCTCTGTCACCCAGACCATTCTACTCTCTCTCAAAGCAAGAATCAACTGCTCTTCAAGAATACATTGTGGAAAATGTATTGAAAGGACTTCTTTGACCAAGAAATTTGAACACTGGTTCACCTGTCTTATTTTTTCCAAAGAAATATTGTGGACTTTTCCTTTGTGTTGAATACAGGAAACTGAACCAAGTAACACAGATGAATGCCTACCCAGTACCTCCTATGTTTCACCTCCTTACTCTCTTCCATGGCGCTGCTTATTTCTCAAATTCAGACCTTTGAGGTGCCTATAACCTAATTTTCATTGCAAATGGTCATGAGTACTTGACACCAATGAGAACACGGTTTGGCAGTTATGATTATACCCTCATGCCTTTTGGCTTCTGCAATACTCCTTCTAACTTTCAACATTTTGTTAATGAAATTTTTTGACCTTGTGTAGAAATGCCTTGTGGTGTATCTTGATGATATACTTTTCTACTCATAAAAACTTCAGGATCACATTGCACATGTGCAAGAGTTGCTGCAGTAACTGTGAAAGAATAATGTCTTTGCAAAAGCCTTTAAGGGCAAGGTTTCATACCCATTCTCTTCAATTTTTAGATGTCATAGTCTTGCAGCAAGGACTATTGATGGACTCAGCCAAACGCCAAGGAATATTGGACTGGGCCACATCTTCTTCTGTCAAATCCCTTGAAATTTTCCTTGGCTTCAGTAATTTTTACAGGAGGTTTATTGAACATTATTCCAAGAAAACTGTCAATTTTACCAACCTTCTTCAGAAAGACACTCATTTTATTCTTACTGAACAAGTTGCCTTAGATTTTGAAGCTCTAAAGAAAGCTTCCATGACTGCCCCAATACTTGTTCATTCTAACAAGCTAGCTTGCACTATTGTGAAAACAGACACAAGTGACTATGTGATTGCAGGAGTAATCTTGCAGTTTTTTTCCTATTCCGCTATCTTTCATCCCATAGCCTTTGGATCTTACAAATTTCTTGCTGCAGAGCTTAATTAAAGAATTCATGACCTGAACTTCTTCCAATCATTTACTGCTTGAAGAAATTGCACTCATACCTTTTGATTATCATGGAACCCTTTGGGTTTTTAACTTATCAAAATTCTCTTAAATATTTTATGAGCTCAAGAGTCCTTACATGCAGACAGGCGCGTTGGGCCAAATACCTCTCCAATTTCAACTATAAAATGACCTAAAACCCCGGTAAACAAGTGGTAGACCCTTACTTTATCACATCAGGACAAAATTTACCCAGGGGGGGGAGCACCTTTGCAAATAACAAACCTGAAAACATTAGGACACTCTTCTCTAATCAGTCTGCCTAACTCAGTTCAATCATCACTCACCTTCAAGACATGGCTTCCAAACTTTGACAAGCTCAAAAAAACAATCCCAAGTGTAACAAAATTTTCAAGAGTGAAAAATTATAAGATAGTGACTATAGTATTGATGAAAATAACTATTTATTTTATAAAGATTGTACTGTAGTACTGGATAATCCTTGCATTAAGTTAGATATCTTTGAGTATTGGAATGACTCTCCACTCTCTGTTAATCATGGGCAGGAAAAAACCTACCAAGTGATTGCACAAGACTTCTATTAGCCTGGTATGACCAAGGAAGTAAAAGACTATGTTAGTGTGTGCTATGATTTCAATAGTAACAAGTCCTCAAAACACCAGCATTTTGGGCTTCTCCCGCCACTCCCTATCCTTCCTATTTCTTGGCACTTGTTTTTGATGGATTTTATTTCAAATTTACCTATTTCTAGTGGTGATGATTCTATTTTAGTAGTAGTAGCTTGCTTCTCAAAGATTGCTACATTTCATTGCAGTACTTTGAATGCCTCTTTGGAAGACCTAGCTAATTTATCTGTAGAATATGTATTTTTGAAACATGGCCTTCCCGATAATATATTTATTGATTGAGGATTGTAGTTTCTCTCTAGCTTCTGGACTTTGCTATTCCAGCATTTGAAGATAACTTGCAACTTATCAATGGCTTCCCACCTGGAAACAGATGTGCAAACCAAGCAATTGAATCATATTCTCAAACAGTACCTTCAAATGTTTGTTACCTGTCAGGAAAAAAACTGGTTGCAATTGCTCCCATTAGCCAAGTTTTCCTACAACAACTCCACTCATTCCTCCACCAAACATTTGCCCTTCCAGACTCTTTATAGTAGAAAACTTACTTTTGCTTCTATTCAAACAGCACCTTCTCAAACCACTACCAACTACCTTAATCACATTTAATCCCTCCAATTGTAACTCTGACCCAACCTTGAAGAAGCAACCCAGAGCTACAAGGAGAAAGGAGATCAAATTTGCACTACAGCACCAACCTTTGCAGTAAAAAATCAGGTATGGCTCTATGCCTGCAATATTTTCAGTACTTGCCCAACCCAAAAACTCTCTGAAAGAAAACTTGGCCCCTTCATAGTTTAATCAGTAATTTCTCCCAACACTTTTAAACTTACCTTACCTGCAAAGTAAAAAGGTATCCACCCAGTCTTTTATGTGTCTCTCCTAGAGCCAGCTTGATTCACATACACAGGCAAGACTCATCCCCCTCCTGAACCAGTCAATATCCAAGATTATTTAGAGTTGGAAGTAAGCAATATTCTTGATTCCAGGTTATTCAAAGGAAAAATTCAATACCTTTCCCATGGACTTGGTTCAATTCTGACAAAGATTGCACCTTGTTGGAACCAACCAATCACCTTTGCAACTCTCCTTATTTGGTTTGAAATTTCCATGCAAACTACCCTTGAAAACATTGCCAATCTTAATTCTATCACTTCCAATGCCATTCCAAATTTCCATCCTATTCCATCTCATCCAATTCCATCATACTTCTTATTAGATATCCTCTTTCATTTCCATTTCTTAAATTTGTTTCTCTTCTTCAAGGCCAATGTTAAATTTGCAACCTTGAAACCCCCGCATGACCAAAAATGGGTTGCATGGCCCAAATTGCAACCTGTCTTAGTTGCAAAAAGCTGCTCATGACCCAATTTGGAGTTTTGATCAGCTGCTCACAACCCACTTGCAAAAAAAAAATTAAAAAAAAAAAAAGAGGAAGAACAGAAATAGACGTTGAAAAAAAAAAGAACAGATGTTGAAAAAAAAATAAGAGATTTTGAAAAAATTAGATAAATAAAAATTACTAAATATGAATAAAAATAATGCCCAAATAAAAATTAATAAATGAATAAATAAATAAATAAATAAATAAATAAATAAATAAATAAATAAATAAATAAATAAACAATAAATAAATAAATAAATAAATAAATAAATAAATAAATAAATAAATAAATAAATAAATAAATAAATAAATAAATAAATAAATAAATAAATAAATAAATAAATAAATAAATAAATAAATAAATAAATAAATAAATAAATAAATAAATAAATAAATAAATAAATAAATAAATAAATAAATAAATCAATAAATAAATAAATAAATAAATAAATAAATAAATAAATAAATAAATAAATAAATAAATAAATAAATAAATAAATAAATAAATAAATAAATAAATAAATAAATAAATAAATAAATAAATAAATAAATAAATAAATAAATAAATAAATAAATAAATAAATAAATAAATAAATAAATAAATAAATAAATAAATAAATAAATAAATAAATAAATAAATAAATAAATAAATAAATAAATAAATAAATAAATAAATAAATAAATAAATAAATAAATAAATAAATAAATAAATAAATAAATAAATAAATAAATAAATAAATAAATAAATAAATAAATAAATAAATAAAGGGAAACATTGAATTCATGGCTCATTTGGCCATGTACACAATCACTCTGTACACAGCTCTTTGAGTCGTGTACACGGCTCAATGGTCCATGTGGCACCCTACACGACTCAAATGAGCCATTTGGCATGATAAACAGCTCAAATGGGCCGTGTAGCATGCTACACGACTCAAATGGGCTTTGTGGCATGCTACACATCCCATTTGAGCTTTACGGCACGCTAAACAACTAAAATCAAGTTGTCAAGCCTCCACTAAATAATAAATTATAAATTATGAATCTTAAATAATAGATAATAAATTATAAATTATAAATTATATATAATAAATGATGATTGATAAATAATAAATAAAAAATAATAAATAATAAATAATAAATAATAAATAATAAATAATAAATAATAAATAATAAATAATAAATAATAAATAATAAATAATAAATAATAAATAATAAATAATAAATAATAAATAATAAATAATAAATAATAAATAATAAATAATAAATAATAAATAATAAATAATAAATAATAAATAATAAATAATAAATAATAAATAATAAATAATAAATAATAAATAATAAATAATAAATAATAAATAATAAATAATAAATAATAAATAATAAATAATAAATAATAAATAATAAATAATAAATAATAAATAATAAATAATAAATAATAAATAATAAATAATAAATAATAAATAATAAATAATAAATAATAAATAATAAATAATAAAGAATAAAGAATAAATAATAAATAATAAATAATAAATAATAAATAATAAATAATGAATAATGAATAATAAATAATAAATAATAAATAATAAATAATAAATAATAAATAATAAATAATAAATAATAAATAATAAATAATAAATAATAAATAATAAATAATAAATAATAAATAATAAATAATAAATAATAAATAATAAATAATAAATAATAAATAATAAATAATAAATAATAAATAATAAATAATAAATAATAAATAATAAATAATAAATAATAAATAATAAATAATAAATAATAAATAATAAATAATAAATAATAAATAATAAATAATAAATAATAAATAATAAATAATAAATAATAAATAATAAATAATAAATAATAAATAATAAATAATAAATAATAAATAATAAATAATAAATAATAAATAATAAATAATAAATAATAAATAATAAATAATAAATAATAAATAATAAATAATAAATAATAAATAATAAATAATAAATAATAAAAAATAAAAAATAAAAAATAAATAATAAATATAAATAATTAATAATAAATAATAAATAATAAATAATAAATAATAAATGATAAATAATAAATAATAAATAATAAATAATAAATAATAAATAATAAATAATAAATAATAAATAATAAATAATAAATAATAAATAATAAATAATAAATAATAAATAATAAATAATGAATAATGAATAATGAATAATGAATAATAAATAATAAATAATAAATAATAAATAATAAATAATAAATAATAAATAATAAATAATAAATAATAAATAATAAATAATTGATAATTAATAATAAATAATAAATAATAAATAATAAATAATAAATAATGAATAATAAACAATAAATAATAAATAATAAATAATAAATAATAAATAATAAATAATAAATAATAAATAATAAATAATAAATGATAAATAATAAATAATAAATAATAAATAATAAATAATAAATAATAAATAATAAATAATAAATAATAAATAATTAATAATAAATAATAAATAATAAATAATAAATAATAAATAATAAATAATAAATAATAAATAATAAATAATAAATAATAAATAATAAATAATAAATAATAAATAATAAATAATAAATAATAAATAATCAATAATGAATAATAAATAATAAATAATAAATAATAAATAATAAATAATAAATAATAAATAATAAATAATAAATAATAAATAATAAATAATAAATAATAAATAATAAATAATAAATAATAAATAATAAATAATAAATAATAAATAATAAATAATAAATAATAAATAATAAATAATAAATAATAAATAATAAATAATAAATAATAAATAATAAATAATAAATAATAAATAATAAATAATAAATAATAAATAATAAATAATAAATAATAAATAATAAATAATAAATAATAAATAATAAATAATAAATAATAAATAATAAATAATAAATAATAAATAATAAATAATAAATAATAAATAATAAATAATAAATAATAAATAATAAATAATAAATAATAAATAATAAATAATAATAATAATAATAATAAATAATAAATAATAAATAATAAATAATAAATAATAAATAATAAATAATAAATAATAAATAATAAATAATAAATAATAAATAATAAATAATAAATAATAAATAATAAATAATAAATAATAAATAATAAATAATAAATAATAAATAATAAATAATAAATAATAAATAATAAATAATAAATAATAAATAATAAATAATAAATAATAAATAATAAATAATAAATAATAAATAATAAATAATAAATAATAAATAATAAATAATAAATAATAAATAATAAATAATAAATAATAAATAATAAATAATAAATAATAAATAATAAATAATAAATAATAAATAATAAATAATAAATAATAAATAATAAATAATAAATAATAAATAATAAATAATAAATAATAAATAATAAATAATAAATAATAAATAATAAATAATAAATAATAAATAATAAATAATAAATAATAAATAATAAATAATAAATAATAAATAATAAATAATAAATAATAAATAATAAATAATAAATAATAAATAATAAATAATAAATAATAAATAATAAATAATAAATAATAAATAATAAATAATAAATAATAAATAATAAATAATAAATAATAAATAATAAATAATAAATAATAAATAATAAATAATAAATAATAAATAATAAATAATAAATAATAAATAATAAATAATAAATAATAAATAATAAATAATAAATAATAAATAATAAATAATAAATAATAAATAATAAATAATAAATAATAAATAATAAATAATAAATAATAAATAATAAATAATAAATAATAAATAATAAATAATAAATAATAAATAATAAATAATAAATAATAAATAATAAATAATAAATAATAAATAATAAATAATAAATAATAAATAATAAATAATAAATAATAAATAATAAATAATAAATAATAAATAATAAATAATAAATAATAAATAATAAATAATAAATAATAAATAATAAATAATAAATAATAAATAATAAATAATAAATAATAAATAATAAATAATAAATAATAAATAATAAATAATAAATAATAAATAATAAATAATAAATAATAAATAATAAATAATAAATAATAAATAATAAATAATAAATAATAAATAATAAATAATAAATAATAAATAATAAATAATAAATAATAAATAATAAATAATAAATAATAAATAATAAATAATAAATAATAAATAATAAATAATAAATAATAAATAATAAATAATAAATAATAAATAATAAATAATAAATAATAAATAATAAGTTATAAATTATAAATTATAAATTATAAATTATAAATTATAAATTATAAATTATAAATTATAAATTATAAATTATAAATTATAAATTATAAATTATAAATTATAAATTATAAATTATAAATTATGAATTATAAATTATAAATTATAAATTATAAATTATAAATTATAAATTATAAATTATAAATTATCAATTATAAATTATAAATTATAAATTATAGGGAGTAGTTCATGGGCCCCCATGCGTTGAGGGGCCCTACACCACTCCCACAGGTTGTGTTTGGCCCTAGACCACTCCCACAGGCTGTGTGGGGCCCTAAACGGCTCCCACACAACTGGAGCGGTGTACAGGGCCCCCACACAACTGGAGCCGTGAATTTAACATTAAACACAAGTAGATAAATAAATAAATAAAATTTTTGTTTGTATGGGTACTCTTTCTCTTTCCCAGCTCCCAACTTTTTTTGTCCTAGCGGTCTAGGAAGGGCCTTCTAGGAGGGATCAAATCACCAGCATCTTGTGTTCAACTCCTCCTTGTTGCACTTGCACCCTGGATTGTTTTTTTTGGCCAAGTGCGCATGCAATCATCATCATCAATCATCTCCTCCATCCTTATTGAGCATTTTCTCTCTTTTCAATCATCATTGCAACCTTTTTCCATTTATCACCCTCATCAATCATGCACCTCAATCTCCCCTTCTGACTGATCTCATTGCCTCCCGGCACCCATCCATTGATCAATCATCCACCCCACTTCCACCCCCATTGCCTTGCGCCAATCATCCCATCCTTTTTGCCCCATCAACCACACTTTGCTCATCTGACAGACTGCAAGCTGTCACTTGCAGCCATCAGTACTATTGTCCATCAACCTGAAAAATGTACAACATTCCTTTCTCACCAACGGACCAGCAAGCTGTTGCTTGTGGCCATTGGTGCAGCGGTCCCCTCAATCCTCCAACCTTGCGACTGATGTTGCCAACAGCCTTGATCACCTTCCCCTTTGGATCAATCATCTCCCACCATCACCGCCGTTGCAACTGTCTTTCCAACTGGCCGGCAGCCATCAATTATCCACCCATCAGCAACTGCTTGCACCTCCCTCATCTCATGCTTATCTTCTGCCCGCTTTCATCCTTGACATGGGCTGGGTGCCCTTTTTTTTCTCTTCATCTTTTTTGTTCACATTTCACTTTCTCCCTCTCACCATTTTGTAATTTTTGTTTACTATTTACCCTCAATCTTTTTTTTGCAAAAAAAATTCAAAAAATTAAAAATTAAAAAATTGAAAAATTGAAAAATTGAAAAATTAAAAAATTAAAAAATTAAAAAATTAAAAAATTAAAAAAATAAAACAAATAAAACAAATAAAAAAAATAAAACAAATAAAAAAAATAAAACAAATAACACAAATAACACAAATAAAACAAATAACACAAATAACACAAATAAAACATATAAAACAAATAAAACAAATAAAACAAATAAAACAAATAAAACAAATAAAACAAATAAAACAAATAAAACAAATAAAACAAATAAAACAAATAAAACAAATAAAACAAATAAAACAAATAAAACAAATAAAACAAATAAAACAAATAAAACAAATAAAACAAATAAAACAAATAAAACAAATAAAACAAATAAAACAAATAAAACAAATAAAACAAATAAAACAAATAAAACAAATAAAACAAATAAAACAAATAAAACAAATAAAACAAATAAAACAAATAAAACAAATAAAACAAATAAAACAAATAAAACAAATAAAACAAATAAAACAAATAAAACAAATAAAACAAATAAAACAAATAAAACAAATAAAACAAATAAAACAAATAAAACAAATAAAACAAATAAAACAAATAAAACAAATAAAACAAATAAAACAAATAAAACAAATAAAACAAATAAAACAAATAAAACAAATAAAACAAATAAAACAAATAAAACAAATAAAACAAATAAAACAAATAAAACAAATAAAACAAATAAAACAAATAAAACAAATAAACCAAATAAAACAAATAAAACAAATAAACCAAATAAAACAAATAAAACAAATAAAAAAATAAAAAAATAAAAAAAATCAAAAAAATAAAAAAAATAAAAAAAATAAAAAAAATAAAAAAAAATAAAAAAAATAAAAAAATAAAAAAATAAAAAAAATAAAAAAAATAAAAAAAATAAAAAAATAAAAAAATAATCAAAAAATTAAAAAATTAAAAAATTAAAAAATTTAAAAAAAAATTAACAATTAAAAAATTGAAAAAAATATAAAATATAAAATATAAAAAAATAAAAAAATAAAAAAATAAAAAAAATAAAAAATAAAAATAAAAAAATAAAAAAAATAAAAAAAATAAAAAAATAAAAACATTCTGCTTCATTTTTGTTATCCCTTTTTAAGTAGTCTACAGGGCCTCTAGCCCATAAAAGGAGGGGCTCTCCCCTGCCTTTTTCCCAGAATCCTATCATCATCATCACTATAATTGCTCAATAAATCTGTCGGGCCTTTCCCCTTCAGCTGAGCATTTTATACTGGGTATATCTATGATTTCCCCCTGAACTTTGAGCCTCCATACTCAAATCTTGATTGGTCCTTCTGTGGCCTTGTTTGTTATCACCAACCAATAGCCTTGCTGGTGGAAGAAGAATCCATTTCATTGAATTCTTGAGTGTATTACACCACTCTTTGTTCCCTTTTTCAACCATACTTGTCTTTATCATTGTTTGATTATCATTCTGGAACCATTCATGTTTGACTGAGAGGTTTCTTTAAGCTTGAACCTGGAGTTTTAAACCTCTCTTTATTTCCTTGAAGTTGAATTTTTCCACACTACTCTTGCGTCCCTTGAGAAGTGTTGGGTTATTTTTGTTCAAACTTGTTACCATGTTGCTTCTAGAGCTTCATTATAAAATTGCTTTGTTTTTTACAGCCACCCACAGTTATCTGGTACCCTTCAAGCGCTTGATTGCGGAGAGTTGGGAAATTTCATTGAGAAACTTGAGGTTGGTTGGGATGTGGTTGATATTTCCCAATCTTCTGCTGACAACCAGAGTTATTAGATTGTGGGTGTTGTTACTTACAACTGCCTTGTTCTATTGAAATCCAAAAAAAACTTAACTTTTTTGTTCAAGTCTTTTCCGACACCATCTTGCCTCAGATATTCTTGTTTCATTGCTACCAATTACCATCAAACTTATCCCTCCCCATTTATTCCCCATCCATAAGGTTCTGGAATTTTTTTTTGTTACATTTAAATATTTTTGTAACAATCAGGAGGGCAGCCTAATCAGCACCTTTCCCCTCCACAGAACTGCCTGCGGCTCAGCACCTTTTGGAGTCTTATATAGTCCTATTTTCCTGACTGATTTGTTTTTAAACATGCTCAAACCAATATGGTTCTCTCTGCATGTCTGTCAATTTTGGCCAACCCCTATTTGATCAAAAGAATTTATGTTCAAGTCTTTTTTATTTACAAAGATTTCACAATCTTCCAAATCATGTCCTTCAATAACCCGCCCTCCTCATGATCTGGAGATTCCAAGATCATTGCGTTAAATCTTTTATGTAACTGAGGATTGCTCAGCATTTTGTTGACGTTGTACTTCCAAAATTCAACAGGATAAACCATTAGTAAATTAGAAATAATTAATCAAAATGAATTTCCTCTGAAGACCAGTTGTATCCCAATAGTAACAGTTCAGGGGGAAGAACTGTTCTCATTTTAAGTTAAGAGTTATAAAGTGACGCATGAACCAATTTAATTTGATTCAAAACTGTTCCTTCAAGGTTTTTCCAAACATCCAGCATGTTTCCCAAAGAGTTTGCAAGGAATTTTTTGAGAGTGGCATGGGCCCCTTCAATCCAAGAAGTTATTTTGTTTCCAACTTCTGGGTTGATACATGTCCAAGCTGTCACAAACCTCTGTTTGATAGGGACAATTTTATTTTCCATATACTCAAGCACATCCTCATGTTCTTTCAAGAAGCCCTATAAAATTCATAATGTCAGCTCCCAAAACTAGGAAGAATAATAAGCAGTGCTTTGGACCTAATCTGAGTTCCGCATCATTTACCTCTGCCTCCTCCTTGGTCTTTGAGGCCCTATACTTTGCCCACAGAAGCATAAATATTTTCCATCCTTCAATTTCATTAAAAAAGCATGCTTTGAAGTTTTCTGGTATGTTTTTAGACAAGTTATAGGTGTAAATTTGTCTTAATGACTCAGGGAAACTAGATTCAATTGCATCAATCAGAGATTTTTCTCAGTCTGTCACAAAGACTTTTGGAAGTCTCTCAGGATCATATGCCAACTCATTTAATGAATTTTCAGACCAACTGTAGAGCTCAAAAGTTTCTTTTGTTATGAAAAAAAGACCTTTTTTGAAAGTCTTTTGGTTGGCTATCATTCCCACAACATGCAAAGCAGGATTTTGTACTTATTTTTTTATAAGTACAATCCAACATAGAAATATGATATAATTGTTTAGAAAGCTTTAATGAATCTGGGTGTGCTAAGTACAGGGCCTCCAAGTGACCCTCTCCACTAAATTTTGACCAATGAATCCAAATTTTTTCTTCAATCTGTTCATAGAGTACATCCATAACACCTTTGCCTTCAGTTATGCAAGCCCTACCTTCTGCTTAGGTTTATAGATTGTTTGGTCATCAAAATAATCGCCTCCATTGATCTTGCTCAATTTTTGTTTCAATTTTAGTGTATTGAGCCCATCTTTCATTCCTTCTTTTAGATTTTCTAAGGCTAACCCAGAGATTATCCTCATTTGAGGATGCGTAGAGGGATGTTCTGATGGTTGATGGTTATTTTGAGTTTCTTTGGAGGAGATTTGCCACAAGGGGTCTGCCTTTGTACAACTTTCACTGATCAAAAAGTTGCACCAAACCTTCCTTGTTTGAGTTTTCCTGGACCATTTGGTAAGGAGTTGCCCCAAGTAGGAAACATGTCTATCACCAGATAAATCCACATATTTATCTTTATTTGAGTTCAAAACTGTCAGAGCGTAGCCATGATTCATTGCACATTTTTGAAAATAATTTTTCACCTCTTCCCTAGTAGGAAAGGCTCTCACAGAAGGTGGTTCAAGTGGATCTAGTAAACATTCATTGGTCAATTCATAGTTTCAGTTACATGCACCCCATTTGTTTTGATCAAATTAAATCCAAAAAAGACCTCATTAAAATAGAATGTTACTCATGAACAGAGGTCAAATCCATCTGTGAAACATTTTGTTCCTCAATTGTAACCCTAGATGAGGATGCAATTGGGGCTTCAAATGATTCATTACCCAAATCCTTTTTTTAAAAAGCTTTATTAATGGAACTATTGATGTAGTCCTTCAACTCAGCCAATTCATAAGGAGGGCTTGCCACTGTTCCCATGCAAAAAATTTCAACGGTATACTTCAGGATTCAATCCAACATTCAATTGAACAAACAATGTTTTCTCACTTTTGAGTTGAGAAAGAATTGTTTTCAGGTTTTTATATGATTTCAAATTTCACTTTAATTTCACTTTGGTTTTGCTTCAATTTCCCTGTTGGTTCTCAAATTTCACTTTACTTTCACTTTGCTTTCACTGCGGGTTCCCTAGGATTCCCACATAGTATACATTGATGCCAAATTTGGGTTGAGGAAACCCATATGTGGTCCAGGGGTTGCCCAAAACACTGGCACAACGTCTGGGGGGTTGTGTACCCCCAAAAATGTCTCCTATACAACCCCCTGGGGATTGGGCGTGTTTTGAAAGGCCTTTTGTAGTTTTTTATGTGCCCCCATGGCTCAAATGGGCCGTGTAGGGCCCTACACAACTCCCACACGACTCGGAGTAATGAATTTATCATCACCCTTTCCATCACCAACCAGATCCCAAACCCAACCCCTAATCTCATTCAAGGAATGACCACTCACCAAACATGAGCTTCTTTTTGACTCCTCCATTGTGTCTGCTTTATCCTTTGAAAAGTAATCTGATTCCAATGGCACCAAACACAATGAAATTTCAGTCTCTTCCACTGAACTATGAAATTCAGATGAAGAGCCATCCTTGCAGTACAAAAATGGTTAACCCATTATTTCATTAAACCAAAAAAATGCACATTTCTCAAAATCAAAGACTTACTATCTTTGGTCTTTCTGTTCCCCTTTTAAGTGTTTCTTCAGTCTTTTACTCTGAACTATGAGATTCAGATGAAGATCTATTTTTGCACTACATGAATCATTTTCCCATCAGTTCATTAAACCATCAAAATGAACATTTCTCACTCACAATAAAAGACTTACTGTCTTTGGTCTTTTGGGTCCCCTTTTAACCCTTTTTTCCCTCTTAATTGATTTTTCAACGTGTTCAAATTTGGAATGCTTAAAAAGGGTTGCTTTCAATTTTTTTCAACCACTGCTTGACCTTAACAAATTTGTCTCAAGCCTTTGCTTGGCAATCAAAAAGGCTGTATTCTCAAGCATTGACCTTAGAATCTCCAACCTAACTTCTTTAGGTTGTTACCTATACATAGAATTCCACTTGTTTAACATTTGAGATTCCTCATCAAGCCCTGGATTTGTTTCAAACTGTCAAAATAAAAAGAATTATCAATTTTTAAATCCAATAATTAATATTTGAATCCAATAATTAAACTTTCAATCAAATAATTAATCTTTCAATCCAATAATTAATTTTTCAATCCAATAATTGATCTTTCAATCCAATAATTAATCTTTCAATCTAATAATTAATCTTTCAATCCAATAATTAATCTTTCAATCCGATAATTAATCTTTAAATCCAATAATTGGTACCCCTCAAAAAACCCCACTTACTTCATTTGAAGGGTCATAGTCTAACTGCCACTGAGGATGAAAATCCTCAGGAAAAATGGATCCTCTTGATGCTATTATTTCACCTAAAATTTGGGAAAAAGGCAAGCCCATTTTTTTGAATATGACTTGGAGCAAACCTTGCCATCATGATTGTGCTTTAACTTCTTGAATTGTTCCCCAATGAGTTCAATTGCCTGAATTGACAATTTTTAACCCATAGGTAATATTTCTGTTGGAAGGCCTGTTCCCAATTTTATTCAATCTTTTTTAAGTGCTGCATGGACTTATTGGATTTGAATTTCAATATTTTGTCCAAGGTGTTTCCACACATCCAAAATGTTTGCAAATGATCCCACAATTCATTTTTTGAACGTAGAATGTGCCCCTTCTACCCAAGCAATTGTTTTGTTTCAAAAGTCTGGGTAGACACAATTCCAAGCCATTACAAACGTCTGTTTGATATGGAAAACATTCTTGTCCATATACTTGTGTAAATCCTTGCAGCCTTTCAATAAACACTTTATACAAGTTTCAAAGTAAACAATGCAAGCAGAGATCAATAGAAGAAGCAATAAATTGGCATACTCTGAGTTCCACATCATTTACTGCTGCCTCCCCCTTGGTTTTAGAGGCCCCATACTTGGCCCAAAGAGTCACAAAACTTTGCCATCCTTTGTACTCATTACTGCAGCGCACTTTACAGTTTTCTTGGATGTTTTTAGACAATTTTCCAGAGCACAAATTTTGGGCTGACTGAGGGAAACTGTGTTTAATATCACAAATAAGAGATTTTTCAAAGTCCCTCACAAATACCTTTGGAAGCCTCCTGGGATCATAAGCCAAATTGTTTAAAGCTTTCAAAGCCCAACTGTAGAACTCATACATATCTTTTTTTATAAATAAAAATCCTTTGTAAAAGTCTTTTTGTTGGCATTCATTCCTACAACATGCAATAAAGGGATGTTGTACCTATTTGTTTTATAGGTACAATCCAACAATGCAATATGATGGTATTTTTGAAAAGTTTTATAGACTCAGGATGAGCCAAGAAAAGGGCCTCTAAGTGACTCTCTCCACCAAATTTGGACCTGGAAACCCATTGAGATTCCTTGAGAATTTCCAACAGAGCATCTATAACACCTTTCCCATCCATTCCAGCAAGCTTTACCTTTTGCTTAGTGTTATAGATTGTTCTATCTTCAATTTCTTCTCCACCATCAATCTTGCTCAATTTCCTTTTAAGTTGAACCGTATTGAGCCCATCTTTCATTCCTTCCCTAAGTAAAAATAATGCTTGACCTTCTATTCTCCTCAGTTGAAGATGCACTGGAGGATTTTTCAATGGTTGATGATTGTGTGGGCCATGTCTAATGGAGAGATGCCACATGGGATCTGCTACTTTCCTACTTTCATGGATCATGAATTGACACCTAACCTACCTAGTGTGAGTTTTACTTTGACTTTTAGTTAGAAATGGCCCTTCATAAACTGCAAATCTGTCACAAGCTAGATCAATCTATTTTTATCTCCTCAAGTTGAAAGTCATAAATGCATAGCCATGCATGGCTTCCCATTTCTTACAATAAATCTTGGCTTCTTTCATAGTATCAAAGGCTCTCACAGGAGGAGGGTCAAGTGGTTCTGGCACCCCTTTGTTACATTATTGTCTGTCAAGCAAAATCTTTCTCAGTCCCATGACATATGAAATGGGACCCACCACCTTGAGTCACTTCAAGCTTTGATGGAAAATCTTTTTCCAGTTGTGAATAAGCATCTTTTTCCTCAATTTTAACTCTGGATGAGGATGCAATTGGGGCTTCCAATGTTTTCTTTTCCAACTCCCTACCCAAATCCCTAGATTCCACCAAAATCTTTTTAAGTAAAGTTTTAATTAATTCCTTTAACATAGCCTTGTTTAATCTGGGAGGGCTTGGGCTTGCCACTGTTCCCATAAACAAGAAAAATTCAACGGCAATCTAGTATTCCATGAAATTTTCAATCAAAGAACTCCAAAAGTTTGCTGAATTTTGGGTTGAGAAAAATTAATTGATGCATCAGAAGTGTGGTGTGTGTGTACATGGTGTGTGTCAAGAGTATTTTCTAATAGGCAGAATTTTTGATTTCCAAGTTTCTTTGTGGTTGGATAGTCCCACATAGTATGCCAGATCCCCAAATTCACTTTGACAGCACTCGGATGTGGTCCAGGGGTGCCTAGGTACCCCAAATCCCCCCTCAAATGGCCCAAATGGGCCAGGAAAAAGCGCAAAACCCCTGCTTGCAACTTGCGCATCTCCTGGGGGGTTGCAAATCCTTGATTGCAACCCAAAATAGGTTTGCAACTCCCCAATTGCAATGCAAAATGGGTCGCAAATGGGGGTTTTCAACCCCCCAGGGAATGCGCAATTAACTAGCAACCTGGCTTGCTACTGGTTGGGGGGTGATTGGCCACTTGAAACCCTGAGGTTGTGAATATAAAATTTTCCCTTCTTCAATTGCAATTATTTATTTCATTATTCCAAGTGAAAAAATTCTTTATCTCTCAAAAAAAATAAAAATAAAAATAAAAATAAAAATAAAAATAAAAATACACAATAAATAATAGGATGATGTTAAATTCAGGACTCCCAGTAGTGTGGGAGTTGTTTAGGGCCCTACAATTCCCAATGGACGCTTGGGGGCCCATAAACGCTTCCAAGTCGTGCGTGTGGGCAAAAAAACCCGTCTAGACCCGCCCAAGGGGTTGTCTCAAACACAGGAAAACCTTGGGGGGCTGTATACACCCCGTACACAGAGTATTTGAGCCGTGTACCCCTGTACACTGCGGTTTTGAGATGTGTTTGGGGGTTGTGCCAAACTTTTTTTGTCCCCCTGGACCACATTTGGGTTCCATCAACCCAAATTGGGGATCAACACATAGTATGTGGGACTGTTGAACCACACCCAGCAATCCCCAAGTGAAATCAAAGTGATTATAAATTGAAATAAATTGAATCTGTGAACCAAATCATTGAAACTAAAGTGAAACTGCAAATAAAAAATCCAACAAAATTGATCTTTCTCAACTCAAAATTGAGCAAACTTGGTAGTTGTTCAATTGAAAGTTGGATTGAATACTGAATAAGCATTGCATTTTTTTTCATTATGGGAACATTGCCAAGCCCTCCTTTTGAAATGGCTGCATTCAAGGACTACATTGATGCAATGGACAAAGCTGCGGAAAAGAAGGATTTCGGTAATGAATCATTGGAATCCCCAATTGCATCCTCATTGAGGGTGAAAATTGAGAAACAAAATGTTTCACAAATGGACATGACCTCTGGGGGTTAGTAAAATTTCATGTTACTGGTCTTTGCCATATTTAATGTTATTGAAACTGATGGAGTGCATGCAATCAATATAAATATGTAACTATGACAGATCCACCTGCCCCACCTCCTGTGAGAGATTTTCCTACTAGGGAAGAGGTACAAAATTATTTTCAAACATGGGCAATGAAGCATGGTTACGCTTTAACAGTTTTCAACTCAAAGCATGATAAATTAGTGGATTTAGCCTGTGATAGACATGGTTTGTACTCTGGGAAATTGCTCACCAAATGGTCAAGGCAAACTCACACAAGGAAGGTTGGGTGGAATTTTTCAATCTGTGATAGTTTCACAAAGGCGGATCCCTTGTGGAAAATCTCCTACAAGAATGATCAACATAACCATGAACCATCTCCACACCCCTCAGTGCCTCCTCACCTGAGGAGAATCTCTGGGGTAGCCTTAGAAAATCTCAAAGAAGGCATGAATGATGGGCTCAATACAATTCAACTCAAAAGAAAATTGAACAAGATCAATGGTTGCAAATATTTTGATGACCAAACAATCTATAACACTAAGCTTAAGGTAGTGCTTGAAGAACCAAAGGGAAAAAGCGCTATGGAGGTCCTCTTTGAACAACTTGGTAATTCAGGTTGGGTTCATCAAGCAAAATTCAGTGGATAGGGTCACTTGGAGGCCCTATCCTTGGCTCACCCACAGTCATTAAAGCTTTTCAAGCACTTCCATCATATAGCTATGATGAATTGTACTTATAAGACCAATAAGTAAAACATCCCAATATTGCACATCATGGGAATTACTTCCAACCAGAAAACTTTCACAAAAGCTCTTGTTTTTATAACAAGAGAAACATTTGAGTTCTACAGTTGGTCTGTAAATGTGCTAAAGGAGTTGGCTTATGATCCTGAGAGACTTCCCAAAGTCTTTGTGATGTACCATGAAAAAGCTTTGATGCATTCTCTAGAAAAAATATTCCCTGAGTCAACAAGATAGTGCAGTCAATGGCACCTTTCTAAAAACATACAAGCAAACTGTAAGGTGTGCTTTAATAATGACATTGAAGGTTTTCAAAGCTTTCTGTCTCTTTTGGCTAAGTATGGGGCCTCAAAAATCAAGGCAGAGAAAGAGGTCAATGATGCCAAACTTAGAGTAAGTTCCAAATCACTGCCTCTACTGTTAATCTTCCTAGTTTTGGGTTTCTTAAATTATGACTTGTATAAAGTGTTTTTTGGCAGACTTTGAGGATGTACTCAAGTATATGGATCATAATATCTTCTGTATCAAAGAGACATTTTTAAAGGCTTGGACTTGCAAAAACCCAGAATTTGGAAATAAAACTGTTGAAATTACTTTATAATAAAAGGAATTAAAGAACCAGGCAATACTGTAAGTGGGAACAGTATGACGGACTAAAGGACTGAAGAGAAGAGTTGGCTAGAAGTTGAGATCTTAGTAATGGAAATCACACCAGAAGAAGATCAGGACACTAGTTACGTCTCAAGTCTAAGTTTTCTCATTCCTTCTTACCAAACAGGAGAATTCGTCGTTGGTTATTAGCGTTGACTTTGCGTCAGTAGTTCAGTGGTCAGTGGTTGGAGATGCTGATTTGATGAGCGGTGTGTTGAGGGAGTTGAGGTTGGAAATAGAAAGTAAAGAAGAAAAAGAAGACGGAGAATGGCGGAATAGGAGGGAAAGAGAAGGGAGAAATAGGAAATGAGTTGGTAAGGTCGGTGTTGAAGTTGTTTGTTTTTTGTTTTTTTTTAGAGCAAGGGAAGAGGACCGGAAGAGTTGTCAAGTTCGAGTCTGAGAGTTGAGGGTCTGAGAGTTGAGGAGATGGTTCTACGGTGACATGTCACAGACAATTGAAGCGCGCATGCACTGTGGGCTCATTCAGTTATTCCAACACCCCAGGATGTTTGGTGAGAAGGAGAATTGATGATCATTGGAGGCAGTTGTTTTTGAGGCATCCTAGAGATCCAGCTGAGCAGTTTTTTGAGAGAGCATCAGCTACCATTTCAGAGGAGGAAATGAGTTGAATGACAATTTTGTTTTCTTCATATAGTTGCCGGATGTATTTAAATTTTATGTCAAGATGTTTGGTTTTTGCGTTTGATCCTATATTTTTAATTTTTTCTAGCAGACCTTTGTTATCAATATGAAAAACAGTTGGATTTGGCTCGGCTTGCCAGAGTTCTTGAATCAGAGAGGTGACCCATTGGTTTTCTTGAATGCCGTCGGCTAGTGCACTCAGTTCGGATTCTGTGGAGGACATGGAGATATTCTTTTGCTTTTTACTTGTCCATGACACAGGAAAGTCTTTCCAGGAGGATATCCATCCACTTTGTGAGGTTCAATCCAATAGATCATCTCCCCAGGTAGCATTGGTGTAGTAGGTGATGTTATTGTTGTCCAATGCCGATGGCTTGAGTATGAGTGCAAGGTGCGACGACCCCTTTAGATACTTCCAGCAGTGGACAACTTCCTTCCAGTGGCTTAGGCCCGGATTGGAGTTTAATCTAGACAGTATCGAGACGGCAGCTGAGAGATTGGGATGGGTTCTGCAGGACAGATAGTTCAATAGGCCAGTAAACGTCTTGTAATTATACCCCAGAGCCTTGAACGCGCAAGAGTCTTCCTTGGAGGCGGGCGTAAGTTTGATGCCAAGAGTTAAGGGAGTGTTGACTGGACGGCAATTGGTTAGCTTAAGCAATTCCAGCCCTTTGCTGATCAGAGCAGGCTGAGATAGAGAACACAATTTGTTGTCAATGTTGATCTCCATTCCCAAAAGGGTATCAGGCACGTGAGCGGAAGAATCAGGATATTGTGAGAGGAAGTGTTTTTCAAAGGTTTCCACGTCGCCGGCCACTATGAGGTTGTCCACGTGAAAGAACAGGAAGGTTTTGTGATCGGAGTGGATGAATAGGCAGGCATCGGAGTCGGATTGGAAGAATCCCAGGGACTTCAGCCAGGTGGTTAGGGTATTGTTCCAATTGAGAGGTGCTTGCCAAAGTCCATAGAGGGACTTTTTTAGTTTGAGGAAGGGACTTTTTTGAGAGGATTCAGAGGGAGTCTTGATGAAGAGAGATTCTTTTAGGGGAGCATAGAGAAAGGCGCTTTTAACGTCAAATTGCCTAATGGGTAAGGAACAATCAAGAGCAAGGATGAGGAGAAGAAGAAGAGAAGGAAATTTGCCCGTAGGGGCATAAGTTTCAGAGAAGTCCAGACCCGGCGTCTGCAGGAACCCTTGTATGCAAAGGCAAGCCTTTGTTTTAGCTGGTGCGGAAAGTGTAGCCGGCTTATCTCTTACAGCCCAGGTGGTCTTAAGATATCTGTCGGGAATAAATTTGACATCTTCCCAGACATTGTGGTCTTCAATGTTCTGAAGCTCCACTTGTTTAGCTTCCATTATTTTAGGTGATGAGTTGTTGTGCGCCAGGTAGCTGTATTTAGCTGGTTTGACGGCGGAGGTTCTTTCTCAAAGAACTCTGCCTGATGGAATGACTTCTGCCTCTACATTCAAATCTGAGGCTGAATCTTCTTCTGACGGGATGTCGGAGGTGTTTCCGATGGTTTCAGAGGGCTCAGGGGACTCAGACTTGGTATTCTTTGAGAGTTTGAGTGGTGAGTTCATTTGAACAAGTCTGGGAGTGCTGACAGTGGTGGGCGTTAGCTCGTCGTAGGAAGAAGGAGGGTGGGTGGATGATGATCTGGAGGAGAAGGACAGAAAGGTGACACTCTTGGTGTTAACAATCTTTCCAGAGGCCAAAAGAATTCAATAGGATAGTAACTCAGGATTGTAGCCGATTAAACAACCAGGTTCACCGGGTGTACCTAGTTTGTTTCCAGAGGGCTTTGGCTGAGTTAGGAAGGAGACAGTGTTACCAATTGGTTTAAAATAAGAGAGGGGAAGAGAGTGCTGTTTGAACAATTCATAGGGACTCTTCTTTGACCTGTGAGAAGGGATTTGGTTGAGGGTAAGTGTGGAGGATTGAATAATTTTGTGCCATAGGTACCAAGGCAGGTCAGAGTCATAGAGGATTGTTCTAACTGATTCAAGAATGGTGCAATTGAATTGCTCAGCAAGGCCATTCTTTTGAGGTGTGTGTGGATCCGCAAACCGCTGTTTGATGAGGTTGTTCTTGCAGAATTCAGACAGCGTGGATTTTGTGAATTCAGTTCCGCGATCTGAGTGTAGGATGGAAGGGTAGTATCCTAGAAGTTTTGCTTCAAGACTTAAGCTGTAAATAAGCGCCGATGGTATAGCATCCTTGGATGAAACAGGAATGGCCGCGCAGTATCTTGAAAAGGAGTCCACCACTGTAACCATGTACTTGTGCCCACCGGATGAGAGAGACAGAGGACCGATAGTGTCTAAGTGAATTTCCTCAAATATACGGGTGGCTTGGGAGGATCGGATTTTGAAGGAGGCTTTGGTGATCTTGGATAGAGAGCAAGCTTCGCATTTGTTTTCCTTAGAGATAGGCAGGTTCAATTTATGTCTCAGTCGGTGATAGCTGATGTGTCCCATGGACTTGTGGATTAACTCAGCGGACAAGAGCAGTGAGGGGAGAGAGAGTGGCAAGAGCCGCAGACAGGGAATGTTGTTGTGGTAGCAGCCCCGGAGAATGAGTTCATTGCTTTTAAAAAGACTGAAGGAATCAGAATAGAAATCAACATGGAATCCTTCTAGTATCAGTTTTCTCAGAGACAGAAGATTAGTAGACAGGTGGGGTACACAAAGCAGGTCGGTGAGTACAATTTTGTGATTTCCTGCTTTTAGTCTAACAGTCCCGTATCCGCTAATGTCCAAGGTATTGGCCTTATTGCTGGTCTTGATTACTCCTTGGTATTGATTGTCTAGTTCAGCAAATAGGGCTTCATCAGCTATCATGTGGCAGGAGGAGCCGGAGTTGATAACAAAGAAATTTTTTCCAAGACTGTTTAACAATGAGAGAAGGCTAACTTGTTGACTGTTGTTAGGAGGATTCTTTGGTTGCAGGTGAGGATACAGCATCCAGCACTTATTTTTGGGGTGATTGGCCAGAGTGTTGTGCATGCGTGGTTTGCATTTGCCGGACGCCTCTGTATATAGGGAGACAGTGGATCCGGAAGCGTTGCCGTTCATCTTCAGCTCATTCATGTGGATTCGGAGATGATTGAGTACCGCGTCTGGAGTAACGTCCAATTCTGCTTGCAAGTGAGTGATCCGTTGCTTGATATTCATCATGGAGGATGGGAGCTTATCTAAGATCATGTACGCAAGGATGTTGGTAGGAATAAGAATACCAATTTCCAAAAGGCGGTCGACTCCGGTTTTGATGTTGGTTATAAATTGCTGAACGTTTGACTCATTGAATGTGATAGAGGAGAAATTGCTGTAGATGCGAGCGCAATTGGCAGGTTGAGATGAAACAAAGTGCGTAAGTAGGGCCTTCCAAATCAGCGCAGCATTTTCTTTGTTGTTGGGAGTAATGATGTTCAAATGTACAGCCGGCGAGAGTTTTGAAATGAGGATGGACGTGAGGATTGTGTTTTCCTCATTGACAAGCGGAATGCCAGCCGTTATAGCATCTTTTAGTTTGGCCAAGTTGAGTAGAGAGTTGATTCTTGTTCTCCAGATAGTGAAGTTCTCTTCAGTCAAAAGGGGGATAGCCTCAATGGTGGTTTTGAGGATAGTGGGATTTATAGAGTCCATGGTAGGGCCTGGTTCTTTGAGGATATTGGATAGTTTGTTCCGCTAGTATTTTGACTGTTAATTGTGTTGAAATTACTTTATAATAAAAGGAATTAAAGAACCAGGCAATACTGTAAGTGAGAACAGTATGACGGACTAAAGGACTGAAGAGAAGAGTTGGCTAGAAGTTGAGATCTTAGTAATGGAAATCACACCAGAAGAAGATCAGGACACTAGTTACGTCTCAAGTCTAAGTTTTCTCATTCCTTCTTACCAAACAGGAGAATTCGTTGTTGGTTATTATCGTTGACTTTGCGTCAGTAGTTTAGTGGTTGGTGGTTGGAGATGCTGATTTGATGAGCGGTGCGGTGAGGGAGTTGAGGTTGGAAATAGAAAGTAAAGAAGAAAAAGAAGACGGAGAATGGCGGAATAGGAGGGAAAGAGAAGGGAGAAATAGGAAATGAGTTGGTAAGGTCGGTGTTGAAGTTGTTTGTTTTTTGTTTTTTTCTAGAGCAAGGGAAGAGGACCGGAAGAGTTGTCAAGGTTGAGTCTGAGAGTTGAGGGTCTGAGAGTTGAGGAGATGGTTCTACAGTGACATGTCACAGACAATTGACACGCGCATGCACTGTGGGCTCATTCAGTTATTCCAACAAAAACAACTTCTTGGGTTGAAGGGGCGCATGCTACTCTCAAATTATTCCTTGCAAACCCATTGGGAAACATTTTGGATGTTTGGAAAAACCTAGGGGGCACATTTTCCAATCAAATTAAATACTTTCATGCTTCCCTTTACATTTCTCAAATAAAGATTGGAATATTTCTTCCTACTGAAATGTTACCATTGGGATACAAGGTGTCTTTACAAGCAATCAAACTTGTTTGGGATCAATTAGGGAGGTTAAAGAAGAAACATGATGGGGAAGTGTGCACCAAGTCATACTCAATGACTATGGGTTTGCCCTGTTCCCACCAAATAGGGGACCTACTAGTGTCAAGAGGCTCCGTTGCGCCTGAAGATGTTCATCCTCAGTGGAGGTTGGATTATGAACCTTGCAGTTCTAGTTCTGTAAGTTGGTTTAAGTTGGATTTTTCAAATCACTATGTGATTAATGCTTTTTGAATGATTATTCCTACTTGACTAAAATGATGATTCCTACTTGACTAATATTTGATCCTTTTGAATGTTTAAAGTTCAATTTTAATGAACTGCTCAAAAATTCTCAGTTAAATGTGAAGCTCAATGCAATTATCTTTAATCATCCTGATCAATATTATTGTGGGCTTTTGAAGCACTTGATGAAGGAGACGGCCAATTATTGATCAAAGCCAATACTTGAACCTAAAGTCTTGCAATCAAGCAGAGGCCATCCAAAATTGACAGATACCCGGTGTCACAAGCGCTGCTGAATGCAAGCAGGGCTTGGAACAGAGGGGACTCTACTCTTGGTAGGCTTGGGGGCAAGGATACTGGAAGATGCTACAAGGAGCAGAGTAGGATTGAACTGGATTTAAGGTTCTGAATGACACTTGCTGGGATGGATTCCTAGTAAGAAGTAGTAAACTGATTTCTTGGGGTACAATCAGGAGGAGGAAGAGAAGGGCTGCTTAAATAGACAGGAGGCTGGACTGCAACAGAGTTACAAATGCTTGGGGCTCAGGCTACGTATTTGATGACAAGGGAGCAGTCAAGGTAACAGAGAGGTCTGATCAGGTATGCTACTACATTGGGTTTAGGCTGCTTACTACATTGGGACTAGGCTGCAGGTCTGGCTGTCTAAGTTGGGAATGTACAGTGAGAGGATGTAAAGTTTGCATGGAGGTCATTACACTATGTAAAAAGTATAGAGAGTATGTGATACAATCTGCAAGAGGATGTAAATAAGGATTCCCAAAGGACAAACCATAATGAAGTATGGGATAGACAGAGTGAAGAAGGTTAGAGGATATGCAGAACCTGAGAGATTAAGTATGTGCAAGCCTAAGGAGTCTATATGTAAAATGCATGAGTTAAGACTATATGTAGATATGTAAGGCATGAAGATCCTAAGGATATGTAGTTGAAGGAGATATTCTGTTAAAGTCCCCAGAGCCCTGAGGTTGAAGTTCCTGAGGTAAGTAGATTAGACTGATGTTAGACTGAGTTTAGGTGTCACTATGACACCTGGCAAGATCCTTCTTGATCTGAACACATTGAAAAGGAACTTAAGCGTGCAAGGAGAAGTAGAAGGGAACCAAAGAAGAAAAAACAAATGATTTTAAGTCTTTTCTTCTGTGAAAGGTTCTTTTTTTTTAATGAACTGATTGAGAAATTTTCATAGTCCCAGTCAGGCTCTTCATCTGAATTTTATAGTTCAGTGGAAGAGACTGAAATTTCATTGGGTTTGGTGCCATTTGAATCAGATTCCTTTTCAAAGGATGAAGCAGACGCAATGAAGGATTCAACAGAAGCTCATCTTTGGGGAGTGGTAATTCCTTTAATGAGATTAGAATTTAGGCTGACTACTTTTTTATTTTAGGAATTAAATTACCTCAATCAAATACCTGAGAACTTACATAAGTTCTTGGGTGAGATTTGGGACCCTGTTGGTGACGGAAATGGTGGTTTTGGAGTCATTGCTAAATCACTTGGGTATGATGAGGATGGATGGTTTAAAGTTTGGAAAGAAATTCTTGAAACATTGAGGAAAAATAAAGGGTTCTATTCTCAGATCCTTGGTGGCAGTAAAGATTTTGAAAAGTTAGAACAAAGAATTGATTTCAATGACATCAATGAAAAGATTCCATCTTTGAAATTCCTTTCAAAGCTTGACATGGGTTAAATAATAGCTGATACTTATGCAAGACCAATATGTTTCATTTCATTGGAATCATGTTTTTCTTTTACTCCTATTAAAATGGGTGTAAAAGAACAATAAGATCCTATGTTCATTTGCTTTGTTCACAATAACCATTGGGTCCAGCTTGTACTTAAGGGAGATGTGATTCCAATCCCGCCCATAGTTTCCAAACCACATTCCATGATTTTGAGAAAAGCAGCTTGTTGGGTCGATCATCTCAAAGATCAACTTGATTTGTATTCTAACTTATGGATTAATTTCATCATTTGGGTTGCGTCTAACGTGCTCATATTTCAATTCTATTAAAATAAAGGGTTATCACATTTTGAACATCATTATTTTGAGTATTTTTATTTAACATCATTATGATAGTGTTTTTGAATGAGATTTTAATGGTAAGTCAGTTCAACTTTTGTTGGGCTGATCCCATCACAAGCTTAACACAAGTTTAATGTGCTTTTTTTTGGTGTTTTTACTATAGGGCTGGTCAAAAGACTTGTATTTTTTTTGAAACTTTTACTTTATGGCTGTTCAAAAGACTTCTTGCATTTTTTTGGCCCTTTTACTTTAGGGCTAGTCAAGTTGAAATTGAATTTTTTACTTGAATGTGAAGACAACCTGTTGGTTTTCTTCAATGTTTTATTTATTTATTTATTTATTTATTTTGACTTATTTTTATTTTATTTATTATTTCTTTGTTTTCTTTAACCAAAAAATCAACTTTTTTTGATCTTTTGGTTGATTTCTGTTTTTTTTTTGTATTTTTATTTAGTTTATTTTGGCTTGTTTTATACCCTTTATTTTTTTCAAACCAGACTTGTAGCCGTGTGGCATGGCTACACAACTACATTTGAGCTGTGTAGAGCCCCAAACAGATCAAACGTGGTCAGGCTGGCTATGTGGCATGGCAACACGACTACATTTGAGCCGTGTGGGGCTCCACACGGCTCAAATGTAGTCATGAGGCAACCACACGGCGGTCTGGTGCTGTGTAAAGTACAGCCTGACCACACTCAAATAGCCTGGAGCCTGCACAGCTCAGGTGTAGCCAAGTAGCTGCAAATTTAACATCACCCTAAACAATAATGATAAAAATTATAAAATTATAAAACACATAAAAAATTACAAATTTTCCTTTATTTCTTTTTCTGCTTCCTCCCAATTTTCAGTCAACTCAATTAACATCAATTTTTATTCATCCAAATCCTCATAATTTATCATGCCCAACATTCTTTTCAAAACAAGTACCTGCATAACTAAATGCTTCTCAAAGATCTCCTTGCATTTTTCAGTCCAAGCCCTCTTTGGTTGGGCATTCCATTCATCCTCCTCCAAGAGCTCTTCATAGGCTCTCTTCCTTTGAACTAACAAGGAAACTCCTCCAACATTGTCAGTTAGCGGCCTTACATCAGTCTTGATTGGCACCACAACTTGCACTTGGTTCCGCTTGCTTTGGTTTTCCATCCCATTTCCTTCCACTCCATCCCTTTCTACCTTGCCTCCAATTCCTTCCTCTTTTCCCACCTTTTTCCCTTCTTCCTCTCCATTCCTTCCATTTCCTTCATTTGCTCCTTCCTTTCCTGTTTCATTTCCTCCATCTTTTTCATTCTGTTCTCCTCTTTTCTCCTTTGTTATTGCCACAACTTTTTCTTCACCTTGCAAGGCCTTTTGCATCTCAGAATCCATCTGGATTGTTTGGAACTTGGTTGAAAGCCCAAAATATGATGGCGGTGGTGTATTAGTTGTGTAACCACGGAACCTTCTCAATAATAAGCAGGAAACAGTTGCATTATATTATTTTTATCTTTTTCATTCAGTCAGTCTCTAGCGTTACTCACCTGGATTCCATATTCCTAGGAATTCAATCTCCAGCACTGGTTGGATGTGATAATTCACACGTGGAGCAGACCTTTAAATTTGGACTTCACTCTTTGATACCCCTGGAGTATTGACCAACAGCTCTCTATTTAAGGGAAACAAACACAAGACTTCTTGAAGCCAGCATTTCTTGCACTTTCCTTGGAGACCCCGGGAAGCGGTACTAAGGACACATCTTTCATTTTGAAAAAAGCAGTTTTTTAAACAACAAGAAGACAATGACATAGTTAATTTAAAATTTTATTCAAGCAATGAAGTACAGTATTGCTTAAGGGTATAAATTATTAGGTAACAACTTTTGGAATCAATATTGAAATCATCCGAACCCTTGCAGGAGCTTGTGGCTTCATAACCGGGAAACTGTCACGCTCCAAGGTTAAGGGTTATTGTCTTCCCCACTTTTAAATATCCTTTTCCTCAGTACCACCTACCTTTGTCCATAAGCATGACACAAATAAAGCACAAAATCAATGGTGCCTTCTGCTTACTACCTTTGGCTTGTGTAACAAACTTCCAATCTTGGCAACTCAGTATATACTTGCAAATCTTGCATTTGTCTCTAATACTAGTTGAGCATCCTTTCAAGCTTTTCTCTTCTACCCTGGGTATCATCAACCCTTTTACTTCCATTCTTGGTCATGCACTCACACCAGTTTTCACTGATGCCTAGATAGCCCAATCAAGTTTATAATTTTAAAATGGACTAGTTCCTTACCCTGAATAAGCTACATCTTCATACTTGCATTGTCCTCACATTTCATTCCTTCCTGTCTCATCTATTAAGTCCTTGTACACTCACATTCTATTGTACTGCACCTACACTACAACCTTGGAAACAACTTTACTGTTATTTAATTTTCCCATTCCATTCCTCTCATTCATTGCCTCATGGCTCTCTAGATGTCGTTGACCATCCATAGGGTTGGATCTAGTCACCTTTGGATTGTCTTATAAAGGCTGTGTTGCCTGCCTGAAGATTTTCTCCTCAGTTATTTAATTTCATACATTCTCACATTTTCTTAATCCAGTAATCAAATTGGTCTTGGCTTTAGTTCCTTTCTATTGGAACACTCCCTCCTTCTCTTGCTTTTTGTTGAGCCATCAAATCATAATTTTTCACTTTGCAGTTATCCTTGCTACCTTGCATTGTTCCTAACACTCAGTCTCTCCCTTTGTGCTCACAATCATCTAAGATTGCCCTATAGTACATGGTGTGTTTGTGTGACACTTTGGAAGCTGATGGGGGGGATTGTTGGATGTTGAGCTCCTGGGTGATGTTTTCTTTGGTTGAGGGGACTTGCGGGGGGGTTTGCTTAGGGGCCACTTAAACGGGTTTTAAATGCAGATTTGAGTTGAAACCCGTTATTTAAAAATGGTGGTTTGCTTAACTTTGATACACCCTATGGAAGTGGACTTACATTCCTCTATTTTGGGGTTTTATTGATTTACGTTTTGAAATGATAAAATGGAATGATATGAATTAAATTTATTTATTTTTTAATTTAATTTAGTTGATTTTTTTAATTCAATTCAATTTCTTTTTTTGATATACAATGAAATTTTTCTATTTTATTTGATTTTATAATATTTTATTCAAAAATTATATTGTATTTTATTTTATCTCAGAGCTGTATTTTATGTATATTATTCTTTTTTTCAATTTTCCTTTTTTTTGCACAGAAGTTTTTTATTTTTTTAGACTTTTTGATTGTTTGATTTTTTTTCTTCATAGGGCCGTGAATGTATATTCATGATCCTTGAGTTGAGAAATTTCACAATTTTTTGGTAATTGTTTTTCATTTTTTTGATTTTTTATGAACTTTTTTTGATGTTTTTGTTTTTGTTTTTGTTTTGTTTTTTTTGTTTAATTTTTTGATTTATTTTTATTTTTTTAAATTATTTTGATCTTGAGTTTTTTTTGCTCACAACCCTGGAGTTGTGAATGGCACACCACAACCCATCTGAGTTTTGAACAGCTGTTCATGACTTTGTGAGCCCTGGAGAGCCATGCACAACTCAAATGGGTTGTGAACCATGCCAGAGAACCCATTTTGAATTTTTTATTGGTTTTTTAGAGTTTTGAATTTATCAAAACCCTTTTTTAAATATTACATTTACTTAATTGGCATCCATATTTCATTTCTCCAAGACATTCAACCACAGACAGACCCAAAAGGGGGTCTGAAGCCCTTAATTTATCCCCAAGGGCCTCCTTTAATTTTTTCAGGCCTTTGTGTGCACAAACCACCACACAATGGTTTGTTATCCCATCCCAGGAACTCCTTTAAACCTTACAGAGACTGCATGCCTTCGTGGGGTGGTAAAGCACACCAATTGGCATGATTATAGTAAAGGAATTACTATAAACATTCCAATGATGCCTTCTAAAGTCTGCACACCCTTCTGGGGTTGGAAAGAACACCAATTGCAATTAATAAAGTAAGAAAATCACTATAGTCATGGCAATGATGCATTTTGGCTTCATTTTAGAAAAAACAAATCCAAAATCACACCAATTTTTTTGGGGGTTAATTTAGCCTGGCCCTTTTTTAATTTTTATTGGTTTTCATTCATTTTTTTTTCTTTCATTTGAGTTGGAAATTTGTTTTTGATCCAATATTTTTATTCAGGAAAGTCTATTTTGTACTTGTGGAGTGTTGATTTGTTATTATTGAGGTGTGGTGAGTGATAATTAGTGGTGTGGCAAGTGGTGTTGATTGGTTGCAGAGGTCTGTTGGGTGGTGAGTGGAGTTGACAAGTGATTTTGTGGTTGAGGAGAGAATTGGAGTGCTCCAGAGGGTGATCAGGGACCTGGAAATAATTCAGATCAATAATATTTAATATTGTAATATGCAAGAGGGGTCAAAAAGTGGACCCCAGTGTGAAGGGATTTTATTTCACTCCTGTTCTATCCTTTTTTGGTTTTATTTTTGAGGCAAAAATAGTGCCTGAAAAATTGAAACCTTTGAAAGAATATATTCAAAAATAGATACTCAAATATTTCACAATTGAGAAAATTAGTTCACAAAAACAAAACAAGAATTCATGAGTGCAGAGCCCCCCACTTTTGTATTGAGCTATGATCATTGTGACCAATAGTTTGGTGTGTGAAACCCCTCAAAAAAAATTGTTTTTTTACCCTCTGATTTTTTTTCAAAATACCTAGAAATCCAAATTCAAAAAAATGATAAAGCTTAATGTTCAAAAATTATATTGAAAAGGAAATTGCATTTTCCCTTTTCTGGGGTGTTGGTTCTGATTGTACAAGGCCAAAAAAAATGCAAAAAAATATTTTAGAGCTCTTAAATTTATTAAAAAATAAATCAATTAAAAGTTGAAAAAAAAAACAAAAAAACCCAAAAAAAAACCCAAAAAAAAACCAAAAAAAAAACCAAAAAAAAATAAATAAATAAACCAAAAAGGCAAAGGAAATGGTAAAGAAATGTGTTTCAGTTTTTTTTCATTTTTTGGATGGAATTTTGGAAGCCTAAAGATACTTTTATACCTCTGTATTACTTTTTCTTGAGTTTTAAGACAACTAGCTATGCAGCTGCAGTTTCAGCTAGGCAAAATTCAAATTTTATGAAACACATGTGATTTGAAAGAATCAACCATTTGAGTATTTTTATGTTTCAGAGATTTATTTTACACATGAGTTTGAGGATAGGGGATGTAAAAAGAATAATTACCAAAATAATCAACAAATTAAAATTAAATCAAATAAAATGAAATGAAAATGAAATGAAAATAAAATAAAATCAAAAAAATAATCAATAAATAAATAAGGAAATTCTTTTGTGAAGATATGTTTTGTTAGTTTGAATATTGATTTGGCATCAGAAATCATGGCTGATCCCATTGAAAACCATTCTTTTCACCCTGGTTCAACAGGTGTGATTTGCTTAAAATCATGACATCATATTCTAACACAATCATTATGCCTGTCTTCAAGGAAACTAATCTAAAAAACCCATTGAACAAGGTTTACTTATTCTTCATACTTTTTGAATAGTAAAATTAGTATTTATATCAATGTATCATCCAGCCTTGTCATTGTGAGAGGTTCCACAAAACACATTTTCCTCAAATTTTTTAGGGCCTGTTTTTCTGCTTCCAGTTCTTTGAATATTAATTGTAGCTACTTGATGCACCATGGGGCCCTTCATCCAAACATCCCAGGGGATGAGGGCCTTCAAAGTTTCATTTTAGCTGTGTTAAAGTAATTGAAAAGCCAATAAAAACATGTAAATTTCTGAAAATCATTTTTTTAGAGGGAAGAATGGGTTTGTAACTTCTTTTGAAGTTAGACTTGAAAGGTTAAAGTATATGCCACAAATACAAAATATTGAACTGTAACTTTAAACCCTTCTTAACTTCTTTAAATCTCATTTAGAAGGGGTAGGAGGATTTCAAGTTGCAAATAAACTGGGTGTAGAGAATAGAGATTTCTGAGAAACTTAGACCAGGATTAATTTCCAGAGATAGCAACAATAAATGAGCAGACATAGAAAATAGTCATGTACAAGCCTGATAGAGTGAAGAAGGAAAGAAAATACCAACACTGAGGAGAGTTCTTCTGGCGGGGTTATGGCCAACGGCATGACTGGGCAGAACCTGACTGAAAATAACTGACTACAGTGAGAGAGAGAGGAAATGAGAAAAGGTTGCTAGTGAACGTAAGTAGCCAGAATAGTTGAAAGGCAATTTACAAAGCTCTTTTTTGGAACTCTCTAGATAACCAGCTACTGATCTGACTTGAGAAATAATTGAGCTGAAGAGGTAAATTGCAATTGTGAATAGGTATTGATGTAGATTTGAAGATAGTCAAGAAACCTACAGGAACTTTTGATGCACCGTGATCAAGTATTTGTTTGGAGAGGTTGGAGAGTTTCCAAGCTTGTTATAGTGAGCAGCAGGAAATAGTTGTAGGGGGTTGTCAGAGTCTGATCTGTTGAGATAGAGGATTCTTGGGTAGATGTGGCATGTGAAATTCTAGGGGGTCCTGTGGGATGACTGGGTAGGTTTGGGGGATGCGGCGTAGGCTACAACAGGTTCTCTGAGAGTTCAGACCAAAGATAAACAGCAACAGAACCAACAGGAGTAATGGAAAAAGATAGGAAGCACAGAGATGAAAGTAAACAGAGAGTTAATGGAAGAAGCAATGGAAGAATTAACATGCTGGCTCAACTCTACATCAAGAGAGTTTAGGAGTTAACATACTCAGCCAGAAATTTTACAGCAGCTTTGCTAGCAGCTTTTGTAAGTTCATTTGCCAGAATGTCTTGAGAGACAACTAGTTTGAATTTGATGGTTCCATTGTTCAGGTTTTTGCAAAGACTTTTGAGTTTGATTTGATGTGTTTTGCATGAGACTTTTTCCAAATTTTTTTAGCTTGTCTTCAAAGCATTTATTATCCATGAGATGTACTGGTGGATTCAGTAGCTCGCGCCATATATCACTTAGGAGATGGTGAAGCCATTTATGTTTGAGATGGCCAGTTGAGATAGAATTACAATTGGATTTGGTGGATGAGTGAGCTATTTTGCATTTTTGCTGGCTGGTCAAATAAATGGGGCTCCCCTTGAAAAGGCACAGGAGACCAGATGTTGATAAGCAGGTGTCAGGGTCATCACCCCAAGTTGCATTGCTGTACATTACTAGGTGGTTTGCGGCCAATTTGCTTCTGATTACAAGCTTGAAGTCAATGTTTTTAGTAGGTATTACCAAACATGAACAACTTCATTCCAGTTTTTTATTCCAGGAAGTTTGGAGAATCTTTCTAAGCTGGATACCGCAAAGCTGATGTCAGGTCTAGCAAGGTTTTCTATGAAGTAGAGTTGACCAATCAGGGACCAATAATTGATGTTGAGCTCTTTAAATTTCTCAATCTCATTGTTGGTTGCTGGTGTTAGGTGCAGACCTGCTGCACAGGGATTGATTAGGGGTTTGGAATTGGTCAGCTTTAGTTCTTCCAAGCATTTTTTGATGTGATTGGGTAGTTAAAAACTGATAAAGTTTTTGCCTTGGTTGACTTTCATTCCTAGGAGTGTGTCTACATTGTGGGCAGAGGAATCCTTGAATTTTTCCAAGAAGGCAGCTTTGAATCAGTCAACACTACCTAATACAACAAGGTTGTTGACATAGAAGAGGAGACTGGTGAATGAGTTGTCATGGAGGTATAGGAAGGGATCAGAGTTGCTTTCCTTGAAGCCTTTGCTTTTAATCCAACCAACTAATGTTTTATACCAGTTTAGGGGCGCTTGTTTTTGGCCGCATAGATATTTCTTGAGCTTCAGGAACTTGCAAGATCTCTTTGATCCAACAGGAGTTTTAATATAGATGCTTTTTTTCAAGAGGAGGGTGGAGGAAGGCACCTTTCACGCCAAATTTAAGGATGGGTAGTTTCTTGTCAACCAAGTAAGATAGAAGAGCTCGGAGGGAGGCAATTTTTCCGGTGGGGGAAAATGTTTCCAGGTAATCTATCCAGTACCTTTGATTGAAACCCTGGACTCAAACTCTGGACTTGAGGGTAATAACACCGGTGTGCAGGTCTTGCTTGAATTGGAACATCCACGTAGTGTCTAGGGGATTAGTTACCTTGGATTTGTCAGCTTCTTCCCAATACTCAAGGTCCTCAGCTGTAGTCAGCTCTTTTTCAATAGAGGGAATCCATTTGGGGCGTTTAAGATCCTTGTAGATGTTGGAGGGGACTTTGTTTGACTGAAAGTAACCGTATCTGTCAGGAGGTTAGAGTAGTTGTCATTCTCTCAATCAAGGGCAGAGGCAATTTTGGATTGTCTGATTGGAATTGTCAGATTCAGATTTGGAAGACATAATAGTATCAATAATCAAAGGTTTTACCTCTTTGGGAGATGGTGATCTTTTGTTTTCAGGGGTTTGAGCTGATTGTGACGAAATGGTTGCAGTAACATTGAGAGGTGGTGCCTCAAGGTCACTGGTTGATTCTAAGGGGGAGTGGTTGGTCTTCAGGAACTCTACATGTTTTGTTTCAATTATTTTTCCCAACCTAGATATGAGTTTTTAGGACAGTAGCCAATGATTTTAGCCAATTAGAGTTCCTTCTGCAACTTTTTCAGATAATTTTGAGAGAATTTTAGTGTTGCTGAGAAGGTAAATGGCTTTGGATCCAAGGGTTTTGAGATACTTAGCTGGGATGCTGGCTTTGTGCATCAGTTCCCAGGGGGTTTTGTCTCCTTTGGTTGCAGGGATTTGATTCAGAGCAAACCAGAAGCTTTGGATGACAAAGTTCCAGTAACTTTTGGGGATGGATGAATTTCCAAAGGAAGATCTGAGTGATTCCATGATGGTTAAATTAGTGTGTTTGGCCTTCCCATTGTGCTGGGGATGATAGGGCTTTCTAATTAGATGGTTTATTGATTTAGAATTGAAGTAATTGGAAAAGGATTCATTCACAAATTCAGCACTTCCATTGGTTATCCCCTCTATTTGATAGTTCCCTTGTCTTATAGCTTCATTGCCAATCATGAAAATGATTGTCACTGAGGCTGCATCCTTTGAGGGCAGGGGAAATCTAGATAGGTAGCCAGATTTGTTTTCATTTATGGTGAGGGAGTATTTCATACCAACTTTTCTCATTGTGTTCAGAGGTCCCGTTAAATCCATGTGGAGTCTATCAAACACTCTGTTTGCAGGCGTTTTTTTTCACCAAAGGTGGATCTAGTGATTTTGGATTCCTTGAAGGCCAGGCGTTCAAAGTTGTTGTTGATCTCTTGGTTGAGAAATTGTCCTAGATGCTTTTCAATCCTTCCCAGGCTGGCATGGCCAAGTTTCTTGTGAATATTGAAGATTTTTGACTGATTCAAATAACAGCTTTTGTCATAGAGTGTGGGCATTTGATCTAGAACAAGTAATGTGTTGTGAATGGTCCCTTTGAGGATGCTCTTTTTTTGATTTTTATTGAAAAGTTTGGAGTGTCAGTTTTGGAGGTTAAAGAGAGACTGCAGCGTTTCTTCAGCAGAGAACCCATGGAGATGAGCTTTACAGTTGCTTTGGGAACCCAAGGGGAGTTTTCAAGGCTGATGTTTTGTTTTTTATGAAGATTATAGCAGTACCAAAGCCCTGGATTGCCAATCTGTCCCCCTTCTTTCCAGTTTTGATTTTTTCATTGCTGGACTGAATGGCAAGATGGCTGAAGAATTTTTTGTCTCTGATCATATGAATAGAGCAGCCGCTGTCCAGGATGAATTGGTTTTTGTCTAGTTGACTTTTGTGGTTAAGAGCGCAAAAAAATGAGTAGAAGTGAGCTTCTTCCTTCTTTTTTGCGCCTTGTCTGGCTTTATTTGGAAGGTTCTCAGGTCGCAGGTCTGTTAATTCTACCCAGCATGAGGACTGAGAGTGCAACTTAACCAGAGGGTTGTTTTTTCCATTTTTTAACCTTGGTGCGTTGGGTTCTCAATAGTTTTGGTGATAGAGCATGGCAGAGGTGTCAGAGGATTCTTGATTTTTTGACTGTACTTCATTCTGGTGCTGTACCAAATGATTTAGAACTAGGGTGACCGTTAGATTAGCGCCAGAGTGCATAATCTGAGATTGTATTGATTTTAGTGAATCTGGTAGTTTGAACAGAATAAGGTATCTGAGAATGTCAGAGGTTAGTTCTATTCCTACTTCATCAAGTTTACCAAGGTTTTGTTTCACGGAGGTGAAAAAAACATCTATGTTGTTTTGGTCAAGCCCAAGGTACAAGAAATTGAAGAACATCTGGGCCCTATTGGCAGCTTGACTGCAGGCAAAGTGATATGTGGCAGCAAGCCAAGTCTTTTTTGACAATTCCTCATTTTCTTGAGTGATGATGTTAGTATGGGTAGCCGGATCAAGCTTAGACATGAGATGGCCAGCCATTTAATTGTTGTTAGGGATCATCTCAAGAGGTTCACCTGAGCTCATTAAATGGAGAATACTGTGCATTTTGAATAATCAATCCATCTTCTTCTTCCAGAATGAGTAATTAGTTTTGGTGAGAAGAGGAGTGGATTCCATGAGAGACTTGAGGCAAGATCCTTGAATTTTCCTTCTCCAGCTGGTCCAGGTGATTCAGATGAGGGTGCCATGGTTTTTAAGCTATCAGAATCCTTCATCTTTCAACCATTTAGAAAATAGAGATGTCTGAGAAAACTAGACCAGGCTGAATTTACAGAGATAGAAACAAGAAATGAGCAGACATAGACAATAGGCATGTACAAGCCAGATAGAGTGAAGAAGGAAAGAAAATACCAACATGGAGGAGATTTCTGCTGGCAGGGTTATGTCCAACGGCATGACTAGGCAAAACCTGACTGACAACAACTGACTAAAGTGAGAGAGAGAGGAAATGAGAACAGGTTTCTAGTGAATTTAAGTAGCCAGAATAGTTGAAAGGCAATTTACAACACTCTGTTTTGAAACTCTCTAGATAATCAGCTACTGATCCAACCTGAGCAAGAATTGAGCTGAAGAGTTAAATCGCGACTGTGAATAGGTACTGATGTAGATTTGAAGATATTCAAGAAACCTACAGTAATTTTCAAAGCATGTTAATTGAGTATTTGGTTGGAGAGGTTGGAGAGTTTCCAATGTTGTTGTAGTGAGCAGCAGGAAATTGTTGTAGGAGTTTTTCAGAGTTTGATCTGTTGAGATAGAGGAGTCTTGGGTAGATGTGGCATGTGAAATGCCAGGAGGTCCCTTTGGATGACTGGGTAGGTTTGGGGGATGCCGCATAGGTTACAACAAGTTCCCTGAGAGAGTTCAGACAGAAGAGACACAACATCAGAAACAAAAGGAGGAATGGAAAAAGATAGGAAGCATGGATATGAAATTAAAAAGAGATTTAATGGAATAATCAATGGAAGAATTAACACTGGGAAGTCAAATACACCCTCAGGATGAATTTGGCAACATTGTGGTCCTGTAACTGTAGCTGCTTTCTACACCCTGTGGCCCCACAGATTCTTAATTTCAGCCTTTGATATTTGGGTGGGGGGTGGGAATAAACCACATCAATTCAAAAGTTCAAAAACCTGTAGTATGGTTTGTTCACTCAGTTTGGTTGGTTTTACAATTTTGTATCCAAATCATCTCATGAAAAAACTAGAAATAGAAAAAAATCATGGTTCTGCTAGGAGAGTTCCATCCAAGGAAAAAAAAAATTACATGGCTTCAAAAATCTCTTGAATTTCTTGCTTGATGTGATGAAAAATCTCTCTCTGATCAGTTTGATGGATTTTGTGCTTGAATGTACTCCTTGATTGCATGGAAGGAGGACTCAATTTGGTTGAGAAATGGTGAGTGAGGAGGCAGGAATTTTATTTTTATTCCATTTGAAACCTTAAGGTTCTCCTTGATCCCCTCAAACCACTTTCCATGGTCAATTTTCACATTTTCCATGATACTAATGACATTTCAGGAGGGAGTATTTATCCATGGCTTCCCAAAAAATACAAGCAGAAATTGTTGGCCATAGTCCCCTTAGCCATCATTCCATCAGTTTTCAACAGTTCATAGTGAGCTCAAGCCTAATCAGAAATGACCCCAATCAGGTTTACTTACTTTGATTTGAGTAGGAATCTGAGAACAGATGGCTGGCCTAAAAAAAAACATAAGAAGAAGAATTAAGAAAGCAAGAAATTAAACCAAAATAGGTATAAAAAAACAGAATTTTCATAACCAGATTCTCAATTGATTCTGAATTTGAATGTAGATTCATCAACAAACACAATTAATCATTCAAGATTCAAACCTCAATCCCCAAAAAAGTTGGCTCTTTGTTCAAGAGAATCTGGTTGATTTCAAGACACTGGTATGTTGGATACTTGCTTGCAGGTGCAATTGATCTGATTGAAAAACTTGCGGATGGCTTGAGGGGCAACCAAGACTTTGAATTTCTCTTGAAGAAACTTAGATCCTTTCAGAAAATTTGTTGATGACCCTTTGAGGTTGTCCAAGAGCTCAGTGAGACCATCTCTAGGGAAATCCTCCATTCTGTCTTCTTGTTGAACTTTTACCAGGAATGGGTCTTCCTTGATGATCCTTTGAATAATTTGGATTGTTAAATTTAATTTTTTTTGTTTTTTTTTTTTGTTTTTTGGCTGCTTGATGGTGGGGTATTGAGTCTTCTAGTACCTTTATTTGGGTCGGATGCCTAACCAGTTTGGTGATGATTGCGTTTGGATGGTGGTGGTCTCTGTGATTGAATTAGTGATTTTGATGAGTTTCATCTAATTCCTCTTCTGAGTCTTCTTGATGGTCTTTCGATGAAACTTCGTCTTTTGATTAGTTTTGAATCCTGATCGATGGGCCAGTCGTCACGCCTCAATTGATCATGAGCCTGGTGGTCTTCAAGCTCTTTGAGATCGATGGAGATGGTCTTCTTGAACTTTGCACTGACACCCAATCGCGCGTGATGTGATGGTGGCTGCAGCCGAGCTGTGACAGCTCTGTGATGGGAGCACGTGAAACTGAGCACGATCGGGCAATCGAATCGATGTGGGTGTGAAATGGTTGAGCATCAAATTTCGAAAGACATTAATTAGATGGATACTGACTTGGATTGCCATCACCATTACCATTACGATCTGGATAACCTTCATTCACTTCGACCGTATCCAACACTAGAGAAGCACTACCACAAACCCCTCCGAAAAGACTCATGGCCAGCTTGAATCGAATCAAGTTGCGAAGGATCGTCAGATCCGATTACGGGAAACTAGCCTTCAACAGATTCTTCTATACCACCCAGCCATCCTCGAGCCCATCGAACGCTGCACTCGATCAACCCGAACCACGACCACCTCATCTATTGACCTTGGCGGATCTCTCGATCAAACAAATCCAGTCGCTCGTCTCGACGGCCATCAACCATAAGAATCTCGTCAAACGATCAAATCAATCGGCTCCGACTCATTCGTACAAGATCGATAAGTCGTTGGACGGTAAATCGATCGCTCTGATCTTTGGTAAACGTAGTACCAGGACTAGGGTCGCAAGTGAGACTGCCACCGTCCTACTGGGTGGTCATCCCATGTTCCTCAGTCCCAGTGACATCCAACTCGGTGTCAATGAGTCCCTCCACGATACTGCCAAGGTCGTCAGTAGTATGGTCGATGGAATCATGGCCAGAGTCGGTGATCATTCGGACGTCGAAGTAGGTCATCCACTCGACAGCACGGCTCCCATCAGCTCTAACTTGGCTCACTCGACACCTGTTTGATTTTTTTTTTTTTTTTTTTTTTTTTTTTTTTTTTTTTGGCACACGCCCCTGGGTGCTCTTGGAGTAGATGCTTGCCAAGAATTCCACCGTCCCGGTCATCAACGCACTTTCATCACTATACCATCCCACTCAAATCTTGGCAGATTTGGTGACCTTACTCGAGACATTCTTCCCACATTCGAGACATTTGAGCTCCTTGAACGGTCTCAACGTCACTTGGATCGGTGACTCTAATAATATCCTAAACGATATGATCGTCACTTATCCTAGGTTGGGCATCAATCTCAAGATCGCCACCCCAACCGGTTATAGTTTGGAATCGAAAGTATTGGAGCGAATGGAATCGGGTATTCAGAACGATAAAGAATCTCATAGGGGTGGTCAATTGGTTCACGTCCATGACCCTTTGCTAGCCGTACAGGATGCTGACGTCGTCGTCACTGATACCTGGTAGGTAGAAATTTAGTTTCACTGGCTAAAATACCTTTGGACCATTCAAACATCATCTTCCCCTCCCCCTTCACCTTCACGTAGGATCTCTATGGGACAAGAGTCAGAAATGTCAAAAAGGTTGAAAGACTTTCAAGGTTTTCAAATCACTGAGCAGATGTGCAAGAATGGTAAAGCTAAATCGGATTGGAAATTCATGCACTGCTTACCTCGACATCGAGAAGAAGTGGATGATGAGGTAAGTGCTTGGTAGATTTTTTTTTTTTTTTTTTTTTAGCTCGTCCATCGGATCCATTCGAGTCAAAGAGTCGAGCTCTCCTTCAATCTTCCTTTTTTTTCAAATACCTGCAGGTATTTTACGGACCCCGTTCGCTGGTCTTTCCTGAAGCTGAAAACAGAAAATGGACGATTTTGTAAGGGACCTCTTACCCCTCCCTCCCTCTTTTTGATCAATCTTTTAAAAGCTTGATATAACTAATCGACATTCCACTCAACGCTTCCCGGCTCATACTACCATCGTTTTTTTTTTTTTTTTTTTTTACAATGATCGTCGTCACGTTTAACGTGCTGGTTGAAAAACCTGGCTCGTCGCCTCTATAGGAGTGTCTTTGAGTCTTACTTTGGAAATTGGAAAATTTAGACCTCAAGCTCATCATCTTCCCCCTCATGGCATATTCATCAAGTCAATAATTTTCGATCATCTCGATTTTTTTTTTTTTACTTTCTGGAGTCAAAGTAAGCACCAAAGAACAAACAAACCTGGCCCGGCTTGCTTGAAGGAATAGTCAAACCAGAACAAATGACAATCATGTCCATCGTCGTCGATCTTCCGGCAAGTGTCTTGACAACAGAATTGGTGCTCCGACTAAAACGTTAAAGTTCTTGAGGGATTAAATGATTGAACAAGGTATCTTTTTTCTTCTCGACCCAAGATGTGAGACCATCCAAACGCTATTACACCACACGCAGAGTTTTGGATCATCATCGTCGTCGATTCGATAGCGGATGTCCGTCCACACATGCTTATCAGCACACTGATCTGGTTGGGTTGTATTCCCTCCAAACAAAGGAGAAAGGAAAGGAACTGCGGGTCGTTCAATTACTGACCTTGACCTCGAGCCATCTCAGAGCTACACATCGTAAGATATGACATCTTACCGACTTTAGAAAAGATGGTAGACACCGTGGCAATGAGCCCAGAGGGATATTGGAGTACTGTATGTGCGTACATACTATCCAGAGAGGGAAAGAGGGGGATAGAGAGAGAGACAGACCAAGCCTTGACCCCATCGGAATGACTTTATTGCCGATTAGCGGTATTTTCTAGTTTCGTTTTTTGCTGACTCGGTCTCACTCCGGTCCCTCCGTCCTCACATCCTAAAAGAAGCGTTGGTAGCGATGGGTGTGTGAATGGAGAGCGACTAGGATTCTCAATTTTTTGAATGATGAGAGGTATGTGTTCATGTACGTACGTACAACACGAACGATAGGATGAGTAGACTACCGTTCATCGATACAAGTACATACCTGCTGCCCACTTTGGTTGAACTTGAATGTTGAAGTACCGCACCCTGGCCGCTACCCCTTCTACAATGGCCAGCTACACGAACCCCATTTAATCTTTCGACACCCTTGACTAGCGGGTCCTTGGGCATGTGAATGGATCATTTTCAACTTTCAATACCCCGTTGCCCACTGGAAATGACCCGAAACATGGCCGCAACATCAAGGTCCCCCCCTCTCACCTTTGCTACAAAGACTTGTCATGCATTTGTGGCTCCCCTCAAGAAACCTACAAGATAAGCTTGTAATTCACCATGCCACAGATGGTGCTGCTCCCTAGTTGTATGGCCGCTGGCCCAACGCCGTAGTTAAATTCATAGTGTGCAATGTAATATGCGAAACAGCACTTTTTTTTTTAAAAAAAAAAAAAAAAAGTACCGTAGGTGCGTAGTGCATGTATTAACGCACCTACTGCATGGACTCTCTTGGAGATGGACTCAAGATTCGAAAGCCGTTGTGACAGATTTGATGGGCGTCTTCTTGTGAGCCGATAGCACCGGCGGTTCTTGAGACAATCCGTCGCATCGATCGACAGCGCGAGATGATGATGATCAGATTAGCTAGGAGAGGATGATCCGACGGGTTAGCAAACTTGGTCGATGCACGCATAAGTCGTAGGAGGATGTGGATCCAGATGATCAGATAGATCAACTTTGAGTCTCAAACCCTTCAGGATCCTTGAACCCCCACCCACCCCTCCCCCCCGTTTCATACATGAGATAACTGATGATTCAGGTCCGCTACTACTCACGATCTCATTCGAGTCAATGATGATGATAAAGGTATGTGTGTGCTTTTTTTCCAAGGGTATGTCTTGCCATCAACCCACTTGGTCTACAGAATTAACCAACACTCAGGTCGGTCAATCAGGATCCACTTTTGGAATTAACAAGGTGTCTGGCTCAAGGTGATCAAAGGTACGCTAAGCTTGGAATGAATTTTGATCTGTCTGTCAAGTACACACATACATACAGTGGGTAGAAAAAAATATTGGGGCTGGTTGAACTCAAAAAGGAAATTGATTTTCAGGCATGTTTCAAGCTGAATCCATTGTTCAAAAAGAGGCACGTATTTACTTTGATTCATGGGATTAGATATGTATTTTAGCATCTGTACTTGACTTATAACACCATTGAAATTTCAAAAAATTTAAAACAATCCTTTTTTTTTAAAAAAAAAAAAAGCACAAAACACTCAAAAAAAAAACCATGCTGGAGGGAAAAAAGAAAAGAAAAGAAAAAAATCAAAAAAAAAAAATCTGTACCCTTGATGTTTTTTCTTCTTCATGAGGGTGTGAGTGAGGATTTAAAGGAATGATTTCCATGAAAGAGACATTAATATTGAGAGTTTCTGAAAAAACAATCAAAAATCAATTTGGGTTTGGTGTTGATTTTTCATAGGCTTGGTAAGATGGTGATGATACTATTGAAGGAGATAGGTTGGAAGTCATGAAAAGCAACAAAAATTCTTCATTCAAGCTTTTTATGCATCTGATGTGTATATCCTTCAAGTCTTCTACTTTCTGTCAGCTTTGAGGTGCCTTGAGCTTCTGGAGGTTTTTTTGGGCTGAGGTTATGTTTGACTTGGGCAGATTCAAATTGTTCTGAAATTGATTCCAACCATTGAAATTATACTCTCATCCAAAGGTTTGATCATCTTGATCTTCTGAAACAGCCCATTTCTCAAGGGAGACTATACACAAAAGAATGAACCCATGAATCAGAATCAAAGATCAAGAAGAATATTTCAGAAGAATCACTGACCATGTTTTTTTTTTGAATTGATTGAGTAGTCATACATTGAGATCAAAAAACCTGAGATGGTGGCAATGTGGAAATTGTTCAACTGGACTGGGATCCCAAAGATTGGTTGGTCAACATCAAAATCAACACACCTTGGGCTTCATCAACATTTTTTGAAGTAACTGGGTGTGGCTGCTTTTTGAAACAGTCCCACAACTTTTGGAAAGCCACTTTACAGTACAGTGGGTGAACAAAAGTTGTGGGACTACTACCTCCTTTTCTGTCCACCCATTTTTCAGAAATTTTTATTATTTATTTTTTCTCTCTCAAAATAGATGGTGAGAAAAAGATAAAGGGAAGGGGGGGGGGGAAGAGAGAAAAATAAAAGTTGATTTGTTTCATTAATTTATCCTCTTATTTTTTGATTTTTAGCTATTTTTAGGATCTTTTAAAGAAGTTTAAAAAATTGAAATAGAAATAAAAGATGTATAAATAAATAAATAAGAGAAAAGGCATGGTTTTCCTGGCAATTACTGATGGAACCCCCCCCAAAAAAATGAATCCCTTATCAAAAAAAAAGACTTTTCTCACAAAATTTCAATCACTATTCAAAGCTTTTTCACTTCAGATGAGATTTTAAATTTGAGACTGTGGATATTTCCTAATCTACACCTAACAACTGTTTATCTCTGCAGTACATAGGTAAGTTTTGTGAGAGTAGATTAAATGAACCCAACCAAAAAAAAAAAAAAGAAAAGAAAAGAAAAGAAACCTTGGAAAGCTCTTCTCTCATTTGGCAGGTTGATTGTGATTTTTTTCAAGAAAAAGCTGGCATATCCTATCAAAAAATGGCCTGGAAAAGATTGTTTTTTTAGGATAATTTACAGGAGTTTGAAAACCTTCTTCTTCTTCAACTTTGAACTGTATGTAATATTTTTTATCATATATTCATAGAATACCAAAAAATAAATAAAAAGCCTCTGGATTTCCAAAGGAGACAATCAGATTCTCTCAGAAATCAAAAAGGGACCAATCCCAGGCTTGCACCCCCCCCCCAAAAAAAAACAATGAAAACATGCTCACCAAGACATTCATTCAGGTGCTCAAACTATAATTCTAAAAACAATTGTGAAGTGTTTGTGTAAAAGTTTTGAATTCTTGGTCATGCAAAATCCTGATCAATTTGTTTCACAGAATTCTCATGATTGCTGATGTTATCTAAAATCCTCAATTTTTTTTTAAAGTAAAAAAAAAGTTCATCTGCATAAATTTCAAACTTTTGTTCAGGATGGGGTTTGGTATGGATATTCCTTTGAATAAAATACTTTAGATCTGTTTAACCCAATCACAAATTATTCAATGATCACCACTTCTGCATTTATTATAAACAACTGTGGCAGGTTTTCAACATTGGTTTTTCTAAGTTTTTAGAGATAAAAAAAAGATAGACTAACAAACTTTGCTATTAAGAATGGATGGGTATCTATTGAATCAAATTTTAAATATTTCAAACTGTTCATCAATCACCCACTAAATCAAGCATGATGACCTATATCTTCTCAGCATTTCAAGAGTCTCATCAAATTTCCTCACCAAAAGATTCAATATGAGCATCCAAAACAAAATTTCCAATAAAAAAAAAACTCAAATCAATTTTTGAATAAATTTAGTTTAAATACCAAGATAAAAACAAAATTTCAAATCTGTCTCAAATCAGAAGACTGATTAACCAGTCAGAATACCAAGATTCATTGAAGAAGGCACTATCCCCCCCCTCAAAAAAATAAAATAAATAAATAAAATAGGAAAAAAAAGAAGAAAAAAAAAAAGAGGAAAAAATGATCAAAGGAGACAGAATAAATTTCTGTGGATTTATTTTAGAGGGAAACATCATATTGAAAAATTTTTTTAAAACATTGGAAACTTAAAGTTTTGAGCCAAAACAAAAAAACACTGTAGTTTTCCTGAAAATTTCAAGGAACTTCCACCATATCTAAACTTGCAAAAACTTCAAGTTTCAATTTTATCATTTTCTAATTAACCAAAATACCTTAGAACCTCTCACAAAGATTGGATTGTCATAGTTATTTCATGATCTGAAAATTTATCAACTTTAAAAAACCTTGGATGGTTTTTGGATCCAACTAGGTTCCAATCTAACCAGTAACTATCAAATTTATGAACCATCTTACTTGATTTGCCCATGTTTAAAACTAGGATTTGGAATTTAATTGTTTTAAAAACTTTGGGTTTGATTTATCTGAACTTGATATCCCCAGATTTCAAAAAAAAAAAAAACACAAAATCCTTGAAAAAAAATCTTGATTTGGTTGTAAACCTTATATTAAATAGAAATAATTATTAATCAAAGCCCAAAAAATATATCAGAGAAAACTTTATTAGTTATCTAAGCATCAATCATAAATTCTAAGTATTTACTTGAGCCAAATGAAAATTTTCCAAAACTATACTTGCAAAAACCTAATCTTTATCTTGAAAATAAATCTTTGAATGATTTATTTTTCATCACTTATTGATATAGAATATTTATTTCTGTTTTATTTGAAGAAACTTTGACCCATTTGAAAAGTTTCATCTTGATCCATGTTCATAACTAATGAGCCCTCTACTTCAAATCACATCCTCAGAGATGAAGATGAGATAGAAGTTTTAGAAAAGAGATTCTTTTATTTTGATTTATATTTCATTTGATGATGTATCTAATTTTTTTTTATCCTATGAAACACTCCCTGATTATTATGATGAACATGATATTGAAATTAGGATACTATTAACTGTGCCAAATCAGGTTTATTACCTCTTGAAGAACAAATGTCATTTTTTGGTCCTAAAATCCATAAAATTTAGAAGAATAATTTATTTGAAGAAAAAATCTTAATATTGGTCCTCCGGTTGTAAATTTAGACTTATGGGAATAAGAACAATTGTTAAATTCACACAATAAACTAAAATTTTTGAGTTAACTAACAAGAACTCCTATCAATTTTTCCAACTTCACAAATTTTAAACTTCACATAGAAAATTAAATAAATTCAAATTGCATGAATTAATCAATTTTTGAATCCCCTGAGAATGTATTTTGGAAGCTATTTATATTAAAAATACTTCTTCTGATATTTTAAAAGAAATTTCAACAAAATATTTCCTGATATTTTGGAGGATTAAATTTATTCTAAATTGCTTATTTACTGCTAAACCCAAGAAAACTGAAACCTGAAAGTTTTCAACTGCAAGAATAAATTTTAAATAACCAAACAAAAGACCTGGACTCCAGAATAATATTGAAATGTTAATAGTAAATGATTCCAATTTCTTGGTGTGGTATTTTCAAAATATGCAATCCAGCATCTACTGAGTCATATTTGAACATATTTTCAACTTGAAAGAACAAATTAAATTTTTAAAAGCTAAAGTTTTACTGGGATTCAGTGAATTTAATTTTCATTTGATCAGAAATTAATCCAATAAAAAATAGATTTGACTCATTTTATTCAAAGATACATTTATTTATTTTTTTACCAAAAATTACGCTTTGCAGTGAGAATATCACACCAAGGAATTCAATTTTAAACTTATTCTTGAGTAATTTGATGGCTTGGTTTGAAGCATCCTTAAAACATAGTAAGATATAATAAAGAATTTTTAATTTTACTATTCCATTTATCATGATGAAATATTTTTTCCAAAAATACAAGAATATTCAATCATAATCCTTGAATATAGGTTGATACCTTGGAATTTTTGAATCAAGCCTTGATATGGTGTTTATTTTGAGGATAAAACCTATGATTTGATATCAAAAAGATGTTTTTCATCTGTGATTATTACCAAGGAAGTGGAATATTATGTTAGAATTTTCTGTTATACAAATAAATAAGGGAAAATCCCCAAATAATTAAGATTCTGGTGTGCTTCAGTTGATTCAAATTATTTATACTCCCTGGAATAAAATTTCTATGAAATTAATGGTGGAAATTTCTATTTCCAATTCCAAAAATCCTGTTCTGGTGATAATACATTTATTCCAAGATGATTTGTTTTTTGTTTGAAGCAAGATTCATGCCCCTCTAGCAGAACCGGAGACTCCCTTTGTAAAATACTTAATTCTAAAAATATTTCATTGATTTCCAACTCTATTTTGTATCAATATTTGGGAATTGAATTGTAAAAACATTGCAGATTAATCAAAATATATCAATGGCTTCTCAAACTGAAGAAGAAGAAAAACTCAAATGATTCACAAAGGTTTGGAAACAGTCAATTTTAATTCATTTCAAATAACAACAAATTTTCATATAAATTGGTTACCTTAGCTAATTTTTCACACCACAACTACAACAATTCTTCAACCAAATATTTCCCCCTTAACAATCTCCATCAAAAGACTCTTAATTTTGAATCTATTTTTTATGTAATCTTTGAAATTTTTATTTTTTATAGTATTCTCAAATTTTTCCTAAATATTCTTCTATAATCAAGTAATTCAAACCAAAAATTTCAAACAACATTGAAGCTTAAACAGAATTTTTCAAATAACAAGTTGAAAAAATTTGAATTTTTTGTGGTATCTTCCAGTTAGGAAATACTATATGACTTGGTTCTTGAAAAATAAATGTGAAATCCTTTTTTTCATATTTCTCTCCTAGAGCCTTTCCAAGATGTATATCTGGTAAAATTTACATGCCTTAAGGAAAGTTGAGGATTGAAGATGATCTAGAGTCTGAATTAAAAAATTCTCTTCATTTAAGTTTAAAGAAAAACTAAAAATAGATTGGCCTGTAGAATAAACTGGATGCAAATCTGAAAAGTATTGAATCTCTTGAGATAAAGCTCACCTTCTCCCAAATTGAAGTTCCCTTTTTCAATGATTCATTTCAAATTGAATCAAGAAAATTCTTCAAGCCTAATTTTCTTGAACCTTCTAAGTTTAATTATTTTACATTAATTCCTTTCCTTTGTTTATCTACCAATTTAATTTTTCTTTTATTTTAATCCAATGATTGAAAGAATAATAAGGGACCAATCAAAGGCAATAGAATATTCATAAAAAAAATCAATCATAAAAAAATACTCCTAGTCATAATATTTCAATTATCTATAAACATAAAATTACTGCTTTTTCAAGAGTTGGAAAATACAGGTTTTGACCTCCTTTCACAAAGCATTTAGTAGACGGTTTTGGTTTTTCTGAAACCATCATCATTCTCAAAAACCTTAGGGTGCCCCTCTGGTAGCTCTCAATTGGTTTGGTGGCCCTTTCCCTCAAGGTACACTCTGTTGAGTAAATCTGCATGGGTGAACTTTTTTGGGGGGAAATTCATGCCTTTCCAGACACATTTAAATGGGTAATGTTAAATTCACAACTCAATGGGCCATGTGGCACCCTACACGACTTAAATGAGCCGTGTGGAATGCTAGAAAACTCAAATGGGCCGTGTGGCACGCTAAACAATTAAAATCAAGTTGTGTATCCTCCACTAAATAATAAATAATGAATGATAAATAATAAATTATAAATTATAAATAATAAATTATATATAATAAATTATATGTAATAAATAATAAATAATAAATAATAGATTATAAATAATAAATAATAAATAATAAATAATAAATAATAAATAATGAATAATAAATAATAAATAATAAATAATAAATAATAAATAATAAATAATAAATAATAAACAAGAAATAATAAATAATAAATAATAAATAATAAATAATAAATGATAAATGATAAATGATAAATGATAAATAATAAATAATAAATAATAAATAATAAATAATAAATAATAAATAATAAATAATAAATAATAAATAATAAATAATAAATAATAAATAATAAATAATAAATAATAAATAATAAATAATAAATAATAAATAATAAATAATAAATAATAAATAATAAATAATAAATAATAAATAATAAATAATAAATAATAAATAATAAATAATAAATAATAAATAATAAATAATAAATAATAAATAATAAATAATAAATAATAAATAATAAATAATAAATAATAAATAATAAATAATAAATAATAAATAATAAATAATAAATAATAAATAATAAATAATAAATAATAAATAATAAATAATAAATAATAAATAATAAATAATAAATAATAAATAATAAATAATAAATAATAAATAATAAATAATAAATAATAAATAATAAATAATAAATAATAAATAATAAATAATAAATAATAAATAATAAATAATAAATAATAAATAATAAATAATAAATAATAAATAATAAATAATAAATAATAAATAATAAATAATAAATAATAAATAATAAATAATAAATAATAAATAATAAATAATAAATAATAAATATAATAAATAATAAATAATAAATAATAAATAATAAATAATAAATAATAAATAATAAATAATAAATAATAAATAATAAATAATAAATAATAAATAATAAATAATAAATAATAAATAATAAATAATAAATAATAAATAATAAATAATAAATAATAAATAATAAATAATAAATAATAAATAATAAATAATAAATAATAAATAATAAATAATAAATAATAAATAATAAATAATAAATAATAAATAATAAATAATAAATAATAAATAATAAATAATAAATAATAAATAAAAAATAATGAATGATAAATGATAAATGATAAATGATAAATAATAGATAATAAATAATGAATAATAAATAATAAATAATAAATAATAAATAATAAATAATAAATAATAAATAATAAATAATAAATAATAAATAATAAATAATAAATAATAAATAATAAATAATAAATAATAAATAATAAATAATAAATAATAAATAATAAATAATAAATAATAAATAATAAATAATAAATAATAAATAATAAATAATAAATAATAAATAATAAATAATAAATAATAAATAATAAATAATAAATAATAAATAATAAATAATCAATAATAAATAATAAATAATAAATAATAAATAATAAATAATAAATAATAAATAATAAATAATAAATAATAAATAATAAATAATAAATAATAAATAATAAATAATAAATAATAAATAATAAATAATAAATAATAAATAATAAATAATAAATAATAAATAATAAATAATAAATAATAAATAATAAATAATAAATAATAAATAATAAATAATAAATAATAAATAATAAATAATAAATAATAAATAATAAATAATAAATAATAAATCATAAAAAATAAATAATAAATAATAAATAATAAATAATAAATAATAAATAATAAATAATAAATAATAAATAATAAATAATAAATAATAAATAATAAATAATAAATAATAAATAATAAATAATAAATAATAAATAATAAATAATAAATAATAAATAATAAATAATAAATAATAAATAATAAATAATAAATAATAAATAATAAATAATAAATAATAAATAATAAATAATAAATAATAAATAATAAATAATAAATAATAAATAATAAATAATAAATAATAAATAATAAATAATAAATAATAAATAATAAATAATAAATAATAAATAATAAATAATAAATAATAAATAATAAATAATAAATAATAAATAATAAATAATAAATAATAAATAATAAATAATAAATAATAAATAATAAATAATAAATAATAAATAATAAATAATAAATAATAAATAATAAATAATAAATAATAAATAATAAATAATAAATAATAAATAATAAATAATAAATAATAAATAATAAATAATAAATAATAAATAATAAATAATAAATAATAAATAATAAATAATAAATAATAAATAATAAATAATAAATAATAAATAATAAATAATAAATAATAAATAATAAATAATAAATAATAAATAATAATAAATAATAAATAATAAATAATAAATAATAAATAATAAATAATAAATAATAAATAATAAATAATAAATAATAAATAATAAATGATAAATAATAAATAATAAATAATAAATAATATTGTTGTGTTTAGGGGTACAAAAATCGAAAATTCCCATTATGGGGGGTATATGCCCCCCCAGGGGTTGCACATGCTTAGAAAAACTTTTTGGAGTAGTGTATGGGCCCCCACGCGGTGAGGGGCCCTACACAACTCCCACAGGTTGTGTGGGGTCCTACAAGACTCCCACAGGTTGTGTGGGGCCCTAAAAAACTTCCACAGGTTGTTTGGGGCCCTACACAACTCCCACCCAACCGGAGCTGTGAATTTAACACTACCCCATTTAAATACATAAAATTCCTCAAAAAAATATGTAAACCGGCCTAAAGATTTTCAACCGTAATTTCATATCTGGTATTCCAAGCTTGTTTGGGCACCCACTCAAATTAGCCATTTTTTTCTAAAGCGCCCTGGGCGCCCCTTCAAGCCCCTGTGGCCCCCCACAAATCCTGCTTGGTGCAAAGCCAATTTTGGGTGGGTTGGGCCAAAGCTTGACTTGGCCAACACCCAAGCCAATTGGACATGCCCACCAAATCAATGATGGGGGCATTTTTTTAGATAAATATTTGTTTATTTTATTTTATAAAATTTTAAACAGGGTAATGTTAAATTCAAAAACCATTTGAGTCATGTAAAAAACTCACATGGGAAGTGTGGCACGCTACCCAAATGTTTGGTGTTTTGTGGCACCACACATGACTACAATTGGTTTGTGTAGCCTGTACACAACTTCATTGTAGTTGTGTAGTGTGCCACACAATTGTCAGTATTCTGTGTAATTTCAATTTTGTCCCTTTTCATTTTTTCTGTAGTTTGTTTAAAGATGGAAACATTGGTTGAATGAGAGAGAAAAACAACAAATTCAGATAGAAAACTGAAAAGCTGGGGGTCTTGTCATAAGGATAAAATGAAAGAAGATTTATAAGGATAATGATCATGATCTACCAATGAAATTTGAGGAAACCAGCATAGAGAAAGAAGAACTTAACTTCAAAGCATCAGATAAGTTGATATCCGTAGGAACTTACGGTATTGGAAAGGAGAGATTAGCAATTGAACTGGCCAAACAACTTGGATCAAAAATTTATGGGGATTCCAGAAAGATATTGATCCTAAGGTCAACCAAAGAAGGTGATTATTTTCAATTACTGAAGGATAAACTCCTGAGCTTGGACCTGTTCAAAGCCAACATTCATCTCATCAAAATGTTTTCCATCAATTCAAATTCTTAAAGTCTTACTTCAATTGATTCAAGGGCTTCTTTGCATCCGGTTTGCCTCATTCTGACCCCCATCTTGCCATTTTTTCTTTTTTTGTAAAAAAAGAAACAAAAGACCTAACCTTGGTATTTGATGGTGTGTTATTCATAGGAATCAAGCCCACCAGTTGGAGTTTCAAGCCATCCTCATCCTCATCTAACAAAAAATTCCTCAAAACCTTTTCAATAAATCAAACTTTCTTGATTTCATTCAAACCTGAAATCAAGCAAGTTTGATGCAGCTCAGCCCTAGGCCAAAATCTAGCCAAGGTGGAGGATGATGACAATCATATTTTCATCTTTCCCATTCACCATGATTTTTGATTGATGATTGACAATCATGATGGTCATCTTGATCTGACCAATGTTGAATATTTTGGTGTCCCCTATTCTGAACATTCAGTTAAGCCCATCTTTTCCCTTGAAATCATGTTTTTTATTTTTCTCTATCATAAATAAGTCCATCTTTTGTCATAATCATTTTCAATTCACCCGTGGCTTTTGAAAACTAAACTGAACATGATTGTGGATACATTTCCAATTGACCTGTGAATCAAATTACAAACACTAAACATTTAAATATCAGTTTTTCTATGAATTCAGTTGTTTCTGCATCTTCATGAATTGGCTCAAAATGATTCCCACCGTAAACTGTGGAAATCCTGCTTTGAGGTAATCATCAATACATCTATCCATTAACGGATTTTTTTTGCTCTTTTTTTTAAAAAAAAAACCATTATTGGATGTTGGAATAGAGGCTTGACAAGATAAACAAGGAGGAATTGGGGAGGAGAGGTGGATGATGGAGGGGATTACAATTGCACTTAGGGGGTCCAGAAGGGCCTCAGTGAGTGGGCCTAGACAAGAGTAGGAAGAATCTGATGATTTTTTATTCAAGAGATCCATAAGGTTAGAGAATTTATAGATGAGGGAAGAACCACAAGTTAGGCCTTTAAACAAAGAGAAATATTCAATAAGGTAAGATTTGATGAAATGGTTGAGGTTAAAAATGTAACAATGATATCACTTGAGCTATGGTTAATGACATTTGTGTATCTGGAGCTTGTGACATGAATCAGATAAAAGTGGCCAGCAGAATATAAGTACCGGGCATACAGTATAATAGGCCTAGATAAATAAAGGTATCAGGACATAAAAAGGTGGGTGAGATAGCTAAAAGTGTCTCATACATACAATGACATAGATAAGTTGGTCAAGATCAACTATATGTATCTCAATCATGCATAATGATAACTAACTATACAATGGTGCTGAAAGTGGTGGTGAGCAGTCAAGATGATGAGGGCCAAAACTCAAAATTGGAAGCCTTGATCCAATATCATGTTCTCTTACTCCTTTTGATGAACCCATGAATCTTTCATGTCACCCCATCATACCACCTGGGGGTTGAAAACTTTTGGAAAAAACCTTGAAGTAGTGTATGGGCCCCACAGGTCAAATGGGACATGTAGGGGCCTACTCAACTCCCACACAGCTGAGGGTTGTTAATTTATCATCAACCTTTTAAACATAATTACGCATCATAAGAACTTATCATCAACCAACTTGTGTGGTCACATTCCTTTAAATTTTCAGCACATAAATCCTATTCTCCACCCCTTCATTAATTTCCTGCACAAGTCTCTTCTCATCATCTTCATCCAAATCTGGAATGAAGCCCTGGGGATGGGAAGAAGTACTGAAGAAAGCGGCTAGTAGATCACTATTGATTTTAGTCCTAGTCACACATCAGGATTCAACAAGGGAGAGATAAGCCAGCAGGGGAGAAGGAAGTGAGGGGGGAGGGGATGCCAACAGCTTGGCTCCGGCCAATTGGATTTTGGCTGTGTGCCAAGTTCTGCAGGGCAAACTGATGCAGAAATAAAGATTTCTGGGAACTGTGCCAAGAAGTACTTGGGAGTGTGCCCAAGTGTTCCCAGATAAGCTTGAAATACCATATTTAAATTCAAAAAAAAAATCTCTGTGGTACATGTAAGATAGAAGAAACATAAAACATGTACCAGAGAAAATTAACTTCTGATGAAATTCACTGAAATTATATCCTTGATTTTTGGAAGATTTCTAATACTTTTTCAGCATTGAACTTTGATATATAAAAATTCTGTTATTGAAATTTTAATTAATCCCACCTCAAACCAGAAAGAAGCAATTTTAACATATTATTAAAAATTCTAAATTCTAAAAATAAATGAGTTTATTCCCAAGTGAATTACACACAAGGAGATTTTCACTCTCATCTTTTGTGATTCCAAATTCACCTCATAAACCAAATTATTCTCATTACCATCACCCCAAAACATAACAAGATTATATCATGATCAAGCTACAAATTACCAGCTTGAACAACAAAATTTCCCCCCCTCAAATTTAATTTAATCACCTTCCTCAATGTAGAAGACACAATTCCTCCCACACCATTACAGGTCAACAAAACCTCATTACCCACCTCTCCTCTTACATCTCAAAAGAATTCATCATCATTCTCACAGGTTCCCTGGCCCTGGTCATTAAAATCAATCCCATAGCCTTCAAAACATCCCACACCATTATCCTTATCAAAATAATTTCCCTAATTCTCAAATTTCCAAAATTCCCATCTCCATTGAATCTCATCAAGAGTCATTTCAAATGAATTTTTTCTATGAGACAGGAAATATTTCCAAAATAAATGGAAATGGGTCCAATGTTCCTATTTCTTTTAACCACATCCTTACTCCTTTTGCTCAGATGATGGCTCTGGTTCCAATATTATTATACCTGTAGATAATTGTCCCCAAATTTTCCTCAAAAATACTATTTCTATTAAGCCCCATCCCCAATATTTCCACAACAACAATAATATGAATTTCTCTTTTGAATCATTTGTAATCAATCAAAATTAAACCAATTAAAAAAATCCAAAAATGGAACAATGAGAATGATTATGGTTCCCAAAATCTTCTGATCTTTAGCTTGAACACAATCTTGAAGATCAACCTCAAGAGCACATTGTTAAAAGAGATCTGATGGAGTTAATAACCTTGGGAAAAAACCTCATCATTTTTGAAGATGAAGCTGATGAGACCATTCCACAAGCACAAAGTTTAAATAATTTTGAATGAGGGTCAAATGAACTCCAACAATTCAAAAATTCCTTTTTACATCCAGAAATAATTCAGAAATTTTGGAGAAATAACTTTAAAAAGTGAGACATTCTCCCCATGCTTTAGCAATGGGTAGGTTCTGATACCACAGGAAACACTAGCAAAGGATTTGCTCCATATGTTCAAAATTGCTACTAGAGATCATCATTCTCATGAGAATCAAATTTTCCCCAATTTTAGGCCAACAAAATCTAACTTTTCTGTAACATCAATTGGTGTTAACCAATATACTCACAATTACCTCAATTTCAAGACAAGGGGAGTATAAACATGTAGGGTAAATGGGACTATTAACCATATAATTGATAGTCTTAATCTCACAGTTGGAAAACACCCATCATTCCTCTGATTGTATATATTTTAAAGGTAAAATTAATTTCTCAATTAGAAAAAATGAGGCTTAAATGTTAAAAAGGATTGTTTTTTTCTTGGGATTCAAGACATTCAAAATTTTACAAGAGTTTCTCCTGATTTTTTTTCCAAATAACTTCATCAGGATTTCTGGTCCATCTTCAAAAAATATGGATCAAATATTTTACAGCCTACAGACAGGAGACCAAATAGCTGCAATAAGTCTGGAAGGTATGGTATTTCCTATTTTGTTTTCTGATTATGGAAGTAAAATTTTTCTGATCAATTTTTATCTCACACAGTTAATGATACTTCTAAATTGAACCATACAGATGTTATGATCAGGAACTCAGATGGTTCCTTGGGTATAATTGGCATACTGAGAAAATTTGACCCCTGTAATATTCCCTTTTTCCTCCTCATGGTGAATTTGGTTTTTCTCCATGATTGAAAGAAGAAACAGGAAAGAATAAGTTCACTGCCATGAATTGTTATTCAAACTGTCTGGAATTTTATAATTCTGATTATTGAATTTTAACTGGGTTGGTTTTCTTTTCCAACAATATTTGTTTGACCAATACATAAAAATGAACACAGAAAAATTATCCTATATTCAAAATAATAAAAACAATCTAAGTTTTGAGAATTTGTATGGTGTTTTGGATTCAATCAACCATGGTTTTTAGAATGGCCAGGGCACCAGAATTTCTTTTTCTATTCAGATTTTAATTTGAAATTTATTTATATCTTCTACCAAACCCTATGCAAGACTTGATTAAGTCATATTTTTATCCTTCACCAATATTTATAGGTGTACCAAGGGACAAGAAGCTTTGGAATAAAGATTATATTGAAATGGTAAAGAAAATTGGAAATCCTTATCTTATGACAGTCATATGTAACCTAGAATTGTCAGAAATTATGAAAATTCTCTTGCCATTTCAAACAGAAAAGGATAGGCCAGATATTGCTGCACAAGTTTTCAACTCAAAATTGAAAATTATCTTTTATGAAATATTCAACAATGGAATCTTGGAACCACAATGGTACACACTCATGCCATATAATTCCAGAAGAGAGGCCTTCCACATTCTCAAATTTTTGTGATCCTCCATCATGAACACAATCCCAGAATCTCTGAACACATTGAGATGATTTTTTTTGCAGAGATCCCTAATGAAATCACCAAGCCTCATATTTCTCAATAATTCAAGCAATTCATGATCCATGTCCCATGAGTTCAACCTTGAATCCCCTTGCATGGGTAATCATACATGCAGGAAGAGATACCCCAAAGCCTTCTGCCATGAAACCATCATGCTTTAAAATTCTTATCATACCTATCAATACACCAAAATGGAGTTAAAATCTCATTATCCCACTAAAAAATAAATCCTCTCATTGATAATTCTTGGGGTTTCACTTGAAATCCCTTAATCTTCCCAAAAAAGAAATTCCACATCAATGTAGAATTATGTGCATTTACGTTGTGATGTTGTATTTATAACCTTGGATTGGGAGCTGCGTTGCGGGCTGCGCGCTCAGCAGTTGGGTAGGTGGGGCTCAGAATTTGGGGTGTGCGCAGTCTCAGCAGTGCCTGCTGCGGGCTCAGCAGCAGCTGATGAGAGCTCAGTGGCAGGGATTGCAGGGCTTGGAACCAGGTGCGGGTTGGGCCTACTCTGGGGGGTGCCAGGCCGCAACCTGCCCAGGGAACGTGGACCAAGTGATGGAGCCGGCCCAACCAAGCTTGCAGGTGGCTAGTCCGGAAGGCAAGGGCAGGGCAATCAGGGTTTATACGTGCCAGGGAGGTTTGCACGGGCCAACTCACAGATTGCAGGATCCGCAGACGCGCATGGACAGATATACCTGGGGGCTCCAAGTAAGGCGCCGCAGAGGTTTGCGCGGGCATAATCCCGGGCCAACTCATGGATTGCAGGATTGGCAGACGTGCGCGGATGGATAAACCTGGGGGGCTCTGAGTAGTGAGCAGCGGAGGGCTGCACCATGAGAAGGACAAACCAGATGTACATGATATTGAAGGGGAGGGTTTTGGACGGGGTGGGTGGTATGGGGTAGGGTTAGGGTGGAGCTAGGGTTCTGTACTTGGGGTCATATTTCATCTATCTTGTTGCTTGTGGTTCTACCTAGGTTAGGGTTGAGAGGGAGGAATCAAAAATACCTCACTCTCAACTCCAGGTTGGGTCATCATCATCAGAGATATATATGTCATCATATATCATCATCACCAGACCACCAGGGAATGGTATGGGAAGGATTGGAAGGGAGGAATTTATTTTGTCATCACTCTCTCTATTCTTAAACTCATTGCATCCAATCTCCTTACAGACGCTTAGACCAATAACTTTTGGAACTTGAGGACAACTTTGAGGGTATCACCTCTCTTGTTTCCACACCTGGGGGTCTGGCCGTGAAAAATCTTTTGTCAAAGTCTCTTGAAGGTACTTATGGATGCTAGCAGAAGTTGCCCCTCTTTCTTCCTCCTTCTCCCACCCCCTCCGCACCAGCCCAAAGGATTACCCTCATATTTGATTCAACACCACGGATGTGGAGCAATTCATCTCACAGTATGAAATGATTGCTGACTCTGCAGGTGCATTGGATTTTGAGAAGGTGCGCCATGTCATCCTGTTCATCAAGGACACAGAAGAGCATCAGGACGTAGAAGAGATGAGAGGCTACCTGAACCTGGATTGGCCAACACTGAAGGGGGACATGTTGGCGAGATGGGGTAGGCGCAACTCTTGTTTTTTGGAAGGCAATTTTAAGCCGTCTGCGGAATTGAACTACAAAGCAGGTGTGTGCGGCGGGGTCCGGTTACAAGGGGAATTTGATTATTCAGAGCTGTATTTCAGGGCAGTGTGCTTTCCAGCCCCATCACAGGCAACCATCCCTTGGGCCAACAAACTTGCAGAGGTGGTAAGGGGCCTCAAGGCCTATCTGGAGAGTATTCAGCGTCCTAGCGTGTCTGCGCCCCGGGTGCGCATGTATGGGGACAACAACAATTGTCGGCGGCTGGGATGCGAGGGCCGGACAATGGATTCAAACGCGGGACCAGTTTCCTTGGTGGAGGCGGGGTGCGTGTTGGGGAAGCGGGCCTTGGCGGAACTGGTTCAGCCTGCTGATGGGAAGCAAGCAAGGACAAAGGAATGGGGAGCGGATACTCCATGCGGTTCAGGAACCAATGAACGGTGGATGGGTCTTGCGGAGAGGGAAGGAGTGGCGGCAGTGGGAACGGGCCAAGCTTTGGAGGATTGTAACCGGGGCTGGACCTCTTTGACGGCGGGGAGAATGCATGGGGGACAGAAGGATGTGGTGGTGGCAAGGAGGATGAACGCAGAATGGAAGGATGAAGGGCGCGGGGAGTGCAGGAAGGATCAATGGAGGAAGGGCCCATTGCCATCATGGCTAGCAGAGGTTTTGGCATTGGTGCAACGGACACTTGTGGAGGGGCGTCAGGTGCAGAATTGGGAAGGATTGGGAGCCAATGAGATGACTGGGAGAAAGGAAGTAGGGGTTGCAAGGGCTTTAGCGTCAGAAGGCACATTGGGATGGAAGTTTGGAGAATTGGCCAGTGGACGCAACCTTTGTGGGATTGGTTGAGACTGTCAGCTGAGGACAGCAGCCAAGTTTGGGGGGGAAGCTAGCGCAGGATGGGACGCGGGCGCGGCGCAAGCCAGGTCCGTAAACACAAGGACAAGCCCCATGTTTGGGTAATGCAGGACAAGGAGCGGAGGCCCGGTGTTAGCAAAAAAAAAAAAACTTTTTCTTTTTGGGTTTGGTTTCCTTTAAACTTTTTCTTTTTGGGTTTGCTTTCCTTTTTGGGTTTGGTTCTTTTCTCTGTCTTCTCTTTATCATTTTTCTTCTACGGGGAACTGTGTGGCAGTTTGTCTGGGGCGGTCCAGGTACCTTCCGGGGAACTTCCTTGGCTCCTGATGGGGGCGCGGATCTCAATCTCACTCTCATTCTCACCAGGACCCGGGCGCGGATCTCAATCTCACTCTCATTCTCACCAGGACGCAGGCGTGGATCTCAATCTCACCCTCATTCTCACCAGGATCCGGGCGCAGAAGACGTGTATTTCTCTAATCAGGGGAAGCATGGTACAATGAAAAACGTGGAAAGACAGAAGTTGGAAGGGGGGCGGGGCTAGTAGCTGGGGTGGTCTGGTAGCGCGGTAGGTTTGAGGTAGTGATGGAAGGACCTCTGGGGACAGAACTTAACTTGGGGGGGTGTGGTGTTGTATTTATAACCTTGGATTGGGAGCTGCATTGCGGGCTGCGCGCTCAGCAGTTGGGTAGGTTGGGCTCAGCATTTGGGGTGCGCGCGGTCTCAGCAGTGCCTGCTGCAGGCTCAGCAGCAGCAGATGAGAGCTCAACGCAGGGATTGCAGGGCTTGGAACCAGGTGCGGTTTGGGCCTACTCTGGGGGGCGCCGGGCTGCAACCTGCCCAGAGAACGCGGACCAAGTGATTGAGCGGGCCCAACCAAGCTTGCGGGTGGCTAGTCCAGAAGGCAAGGGCGGGGCAATCAGGGGTTATACGCGCCGGGGAGGTTTGCGCGGGCATAAGCGCAGGCTGACTCAGGGATTGCCGGATCCGGGGACGCGCGCGGATGGATAAACCCGGGGGCGCCAAGTAGGGCGCAGCAGAGGTTTGCGCAGGAATAAGTGGGGGATCCGTGGACGCACGTGGAAGGATAAACGCGGGGGGGCTCTAAGTAGGGGGCAGCAGAGGGCTGCGCCATGAGAAGGACAAACTGGACGTACGTGATATCAAAGGGGAGGGTTTCGGACCGGGTTGGTGGTATGGGGTAGAGTTAGGGTTGAGCTAGGGTTCTGTACTTGGGGTCATATTTCATCTATCTTGTTGCTTGTGGTTGTACCTAGGTTAGGGTTGAGAGGGAGGAATCAAAAATACCTCACTCTAAACTCTGGGTTGGGTCATCATCATCAGAGATATATATATCATCATATATCATAATCACTGGACCACCAGGGAATTGTATGGGAAGGATTTGAAGGGAGGAATTTATCTTGTAATCACACTTTCTATTCTTAAACTCATTGCATCCAATCTCCTTACAGACGCTTAGACTGATAACTTCCAGAACTTGAGGACAACTTTGGGGGTATCACCTCTCTTGTTTCAACAACATCAGCTTTCAAATAACTCTACAAATATAATAATAAGTGCCATGACTGTTTTGCTGTGGATTTTGATCAAAAATCAAATTAAATAAACCATTTTATAGATTCAAGATGGGTTGCTCTACCTGTGCCACACTGGAGAATTTTTTTTTTGGAAAGAAAACATTTCAGCCATATGACCTGATTTTATCAAATTAAAAATTAACCTGCCTGACCAACAAAAATTCATTTTTGAACCAGAAGAAGCCATGGAGGAAGTGGTTCAAAGATAGAACAAATAAAAACTATTCTAACAGAATATTTCAAAAGGAACTTCACTGAAACTTTTGCAAAAACCCTCAAGTATTTTGAATCTCCACAAACTTTCACATGGAATCCATGGAGAATATAATGGAGAAACAATAAGGTTTATTCTTAATATGCCAGTATTTATACATTTTATCCTAAATATTCTAGAAGTTGGGTTATTAGACTTTTGTTCAATCATTCTGTTTGAAAAACATTTTTTAATCACCTGAAGCATTTAAATCAAATTTTTTATGCAGATTTAAGAGAGGCTTCTTTGTGAGAGAGGCTTCTTTGTCTAAAATCCTACTTGAGGATGATCATAATTTGAAAACAAAAATGGAGGAACCTCAGAAATATCTGTGAAATTCTGAGCTAAAAAGTTTTTTTGGAATCATTTAAGCACTTTTTCAGCCTGAAAACCCATGAAAACTATGGAAATTTTAATTTAATTCGATGTTTGATGATTTAATTCATTCTGGAATCATAGATAAAATATTTCTCAAAAATGAAGCATTAAGATCCATAAACACTATCATATTTAGAAATTTTGGGAAAAAATAATTGAAGAAGATTTTCTTAATCTACCAAGACTTTATCAATCAGTTGAGGACCCAAGGAAAAACAGGAAATAGATCCTGGAGGAAGAAAAAATACAGTTTCAAATGAATGAGAATTTATAAATAATTTATCTTCTGAATCATAGAAAAAAGGAAATCTTTGATCAGATAAATAATGCATGAAGTTATTCTCAAACCTCTTACTTATTCATTGATGGACCTGCTGGGTGTCAAAAAAATTAACATGTAAATAATTGCTGGCTTCCGTCACATCATCTGGAAAAATATTTATTGCATGTGGTGATGTACATATTTGATCAGCTGCCATGAATATAATAAATGGAAGAACAGATCATATCACCTTTTGAATCCCCTTGAGACTGAATAAATCCTCTGTATCAATAATATCAAAGAATTCTTAAATGTTTGAAGCTCTCAAAAGGAATTATTTTATCATTTGATATGAATAACCTATGAGTCATAGGCATGCTCTTGAGATTTTTGATAGGCTATTTAAAGAACTCATGGATTCAAAACTACCGTTAGGAGGAATTTCCATTGTCCTTGATGTAAACTTGAGGCAAATTTGACCACAGTACAGGGGGGAGTGAGGGGGGGGGGAGGGAAGTAATTCTTCCCACTGATTGGCCAAAATCAGTAGTTTTATTTTTAGACACATTTTCAAGGCCAAATTTTCTGTTCCAAAAAGCCGGTTTATTTATTTTGAATTTTATGATGATTTACATTACTGTCTTTTCTTTACAATGGGAATTCATTGATTAGTAAAATGATCATACCATCAATTTTTGAAAAATAATACAAAAAGGTATAAAATACCCTAAAATAGATGTTTCAGCAAGAGAGAAAATAAAGCCATTATTTTTCATTTTATTTTACTTTTGATATATTTAAGTTTAGGGAAGAATCATAATAGCACTACAAAAACAATCTGTGAGATTTAATTTTTCCATTCATGGGAAAATCAAATTGGATTAATGTAATTTTTTTGCAGGTTTGATGATATTTTGATTAAATGATCAGTTGAGTATCTGAGAACTCATAAAAATGAAGCAGGAAATAATTCTGATGCTATTTGAGTTATAAAGTATGATTTGATTTGAATGTTTCCATTTTTAGAGCTTCCAGAATGTGGTGAAAATTTTTGGTTTTTTTGGTTTTGAGGAGGGGCTCATCCTATTGCTTGAAAACTAATTAAAATTTTCAAATGAAATAAAATAATTTAGTGAATAAATCATCTTGACCTGATTAACAATTTAAAAACTTAAAAATAAGATAAAAATACAAATAAAAGGAAATATGAAATGTTGAAAATGACTGAGAAAAAAAATCTGAAAAATTTCTGAGCATATCTTTGTTTAAGTTTTCCGGCAGAGATTCATGTATATTCAAAAACAAATTGTAATAAATTTTTAATCTATGTCATATTTATTTTGATTCAAAATGGTTTGATTTTAGTTGAACTCATTAATTTTCTGATTATTTTTCAAGGAAAATAAACTTTCCTGTTTTCTTTTTTTTTCATTTCACATATCAGTGTGAAGACTTGCTTCCCCCCCCTGTACACTTCCCCAAATCATCAATGGAAGTTTGGTGAATTCTGCTTACCAGATAAATTTTAAAGTTTTGCATCTGAATTCAAAGATGAATGCTGCTGGGGACCCTGATCACCAGAATTTATTACTCAATCCTGGAGATCCTCTGAATAATGTCCAGGTTTCAAAAAAAAAAATTCTGCTTCCTAAACAAATGGAAATTCATGGCTATAATGAAGATAAATCTTTAGATAGATTTATCAGGCTTTATTTCTAAAAACTTGCGCCACTGATACCTTGAGAGTGGTTATCCAATGTACCATTCTAATTTATTTTGTAGAAATACAACATCCTACAACATAAATATATTCCTACTTGTTTCTCTTCCTAGAAATTAATAAAGCCAAGCTATGAAGACATTTTACACTCATGACTATTTTGAAGATGATCTTCAAAATCTATAACAAGAAAAGTTCTGAAACACATTTTTCATGCATAAATTTCTTCCTCATAACTTGAGTATGAAATTTGGCATCCCTCTAATGATTTTGAGGAACAGGCAACATATAACTGGGATTTTTAATGAAACTTACTTTATTGTTTTTAGATTGGGAAAAAATGTTATATTTTTGAAGATTTTGAACATTGATTCAATATGAAGTTTTTTTGTCATTCCCTGTATCTCCTTGGTTACTGAACCTGATGAAAATGGCCTTCCTTTCAAGATTATTTTCAATCAGTTTCCAGTCAATTTGGATTGATAATTGGAAATCAACAGATCTCAGGTTCAGAAAACTTAAAATTTTGGTCTTTATCTACAAGATTTAAGGATCAGGAATGGTGATTTATATGTAGCACTGTCAAGGAACTGATCCAGTGACTCAAAAATGATAGTTTTCAGACATAGAAGTGACAACCACATTTCATTTAAAACTGATATCAGTATTTACACTGAGGTTTTAGATAATATAGATCACAGAAACTGATGCATTTGAAACCTGTATCTTGTTGGAATCAATCATCAATTAAATTGAAATAGTTTTTTAGCTTAATCTTGGTTTCATTCAAAATCAAAAATTACTTTTATTTTTCACATTTTTCAAATCAACCCACCTGTCACTCTCAATCCAAATAAATAATTCCTAATTGGTCCCTGTTGTGATGTGGATGCACAACCAAGCGGACCAAACAAAGAATAAACAGCAAACCTAATATCAACTCACAAATCATGTGCATCCTATCCAATTAGGTCTAGAAGCAATCTTGTAACTACTACTTAAACAGTTGTACCTAGCTCTTCTCTGCTCTTTCCTCATTTCTGTTTGCTTCTTCATTTTTTTACCTGCCCAATCAGGTAAAATTGTCTCTTTCTTGCTTGTGCCCATTTTCCTGCTCCCATCATCTATCTGCTCACAAATTACCACTTGCTGGCTATTCTCAAAAGGTAAACTTGTCTCTTTCTTGCTTGTGTCCATTTGCCTTCTCCCATCATCTGTCTGCTCACAAATTACCACTTGCTGGCTATTCTCAAAAGATTATGAGCCCAGTCTAAATCACCAGCCTTGATGACAGTAGAACAGAGAATTGTCATCAAGATTGGAGAAAACTTGAATACCTGAATCATGGTGTCTCCCTCTGGCTCCAAGGATGGTTCCCCTTGGACTCCTGTTACCACTCCGTCCCCAAACCCTGAATACAACTCATCCGCGTCATTGTCTTTGGGACTGACGGTGCAGAACCTACTTGTTGGCCCCACAACTACTTTCACCATGGGGGAAAATCAGGAATTGAGAGGTCTCCATGGAGAAAAACTCACGGGAGCCAAAAACTTTGCCAGCTGGAGAAACAACATACTCACAGGCCTGGGATACAAGGACCTTGACACGGTTGTTTTGGAGCAAGTCAACAATACCTCACCTGAAGTCAAACTCAAAAAGAAATATGCCACTACCTTTGTCCAAATACACCTAGATCAACAAAATTTTACTCAATTTGTTAAAGACCCTACCTTGTACAAGCCCAAAGTCTTGTGGGACTCCATCTGTGACCACTATGCCACAAAGTTGCTTGAGAACGTGGTAAATCAAATTGATCAACTCTATGACATACAATTCTCAAAAGGAAATCTGCAAGACTCCATTAACAAATTTTGAGCAACCTTCAAGCTTTTACTTGAAGTATCTGATGGTAGCCTTGACTCCTCAACAATTGAAACCCTTTGGGCAATCATTATCCTCAAATGCCTTCCCTCATCTTTCTGTGTAATGCGCTCCCTTCAATTTGCCCAGTACAAGGGCAAGAAAGCCAAAATCCCTCTTGACACCTTCCTCAGTGAACTGGAACTTGAAATTCAGAGACAAGACAACTCCCATAAACAGTCACAATCATTTGCCTTCCAACTTACCAAGTCATCTCAACCAGCCCAAAATAAACTCCCAAGGAATAGAAAGTTCTGCGCGAATGGAGTCCATAATTCTAACACGACACATTCTCCGGATCAATACCACCAACTACACCCCAAACTTGCTATTGCCTACCATCAGGCAGCCCTCAAACGATTCCAATCCTCCCAGGGGAAGAAAAACCCCGGAAAAGCTATGCTAAGTCTTCACAATTCCAATCAAAATATCATTCTTTTACATAGTGGTGCCTCCAGGCACTATCTGAAGTTTAAAGAATACTTTGTAGACTTTGCTCCGACTTCCTCCACTCTCTATGCGGACAACAGATCCCCTCTCCAGATCCTAGGCCAAGGGAGAGCAATCATTCCCCTTGCAACCAGGCTGCTGGAGATCCCTCAGGCTCAGTACGTTCCCAATATCACCAACTCCCTTGTCTCAATGACCCCTTACCTGCAACAGGGGTATTCAATCACTCCCACCAAGAATGGTTTCTCATGACGGGGAAATTTTTGAACAACACTCTGGCATCGGACACACACTTTGACCATGCCAACGCTGCCCTGTTGTCTCTGGACCTTCATTGTGCCATGGGACGCCCAAATCCAGTTTTTCTCAGACATCTTTTCCCTTCACGCTTGTTTAACAACCTTGTCTGTCCCAACTGCAAAACCTCCAAAATGACCAAGTCACCTTTCTTTGGAAAATTCCCTACCCCCTTGGCTCCTCTTGACTGCATCCATATGAACCTCTGCGGTCCAATCTCCCCCACATTGATTGGGGGTAACAAATACTTCTTGAAAATCTTTGATGGGTCTTATCAATTTGCCTTCATCCACCCACTCCGCTGTAAGTCTGACACTTACAATCAATTCATTTCCTTCATGCATGAGGCTGAAAGAGCTTCAGGGTGCAAAATTAAAACCGTAGTATCAGAGAACGGGGGCAAGTTTGTGAACAAATCATTCAAGAATCTCTTCCAGATAAATCGCATCAATCACCTCTTCACCACTCCCTACACACCTCGGCAAAACACCTTTGCCAAAAGGGGTAATTGCACAACAATTTAGAAAGCCTGGACACTTTTGTCCACAAGTGGACTTCCATCTGAATGGTGGGGGGAAGCTGTGTGCACTGCTGTTTTTCTTGAGAATCACACTCCTCACTTGTCCCTGGAACTGAAGACCCCCTTTGAAAAATGGTCAAACAAGCCTCACAAGCTAAATTGCATTTTTCCTTTTGGCTGAAAAGCAATTGTTTTCATCAAAAAGAAATGGAGAAACTCAAAATTCTCTCCCTCAGGAGTTGAAGGTGTGCTCCTTGGCTTTGACCCCCATCAACACTCCTATAAACTCTGGATACCTTCTCAAAACAAAATTCAAATCTCTCATCATGTCAAATTCTTCCCAAACATTTTTCCTTTCCATTCAGATTACCATCCCAATACCATCCCCAAGGCTATCTCTTTCCCATTACCCTCTCCTATCCTTATTGATGATCCCCCTGAATCTATTGACCTCAATGCTGACTCCGGAATTGATATCTCCTCACTGCCTGAAACATCAATCAGAGGTACTCACAATGACTTGGTTCTTAACTGCAAGCCCATTCACTCCACCACCTTGCTTGCTGAGGGCAATCCTCCTGACAGTCCCGGAATTTCTCCCTCAAATACCCATTATGTTGTGGTTCCTTGGTACGATAAAGCCCCGTGAAAAGTCGGATTGGATATCTCTGTTGATAACATCCTCCCAACCAGACGTTGTCCCAAAGCAAATCTGATCAGCTCCGAACCCTCCTTCACTTCAGATCCCAAGAGAATCACTGAGGCTGATAACTCCTTGGACTGGGAGGGTTGGAAAGTGGCCCTCAAAACTGAGCAGGACAAATGTGAACAACACCAAGTCTGGAAAATTGTCCCAAAGCCTGATCACTGCTGAGAGCTGGACACAACCTGGGTTCTCAAATATAAATACGGTGCCTACGGGTAGTTCATCATAAATAAAGCCCGCCTCTGTGCTTGCGGATTTTGGCAGGCTGAAGGAATCAACTATAACAAGACCTTTATGCCCACCAGACGCCTTTCCTCCCTTTGGATCATCCTTAGCCTTGTGGCCTCCTAAGACCTTGATATGCATCAAATGGAAATTAAGTGCGCCTTTCTCAACAGTGTGCCCCAGGAAGAAATTTTCATCAAAGTACCTGAAGGCCTGGACCTCAAAATCCCCCAAGGATACGGCCTCAAGCTCTTCAAGTCCCTATATTTCCTGAAGCAAAGTCCCTGCTGTTGGTACTCCGCGCTTTCCTCCTTCTTCTCCTCCCTCAACTTCAGATCCACTGCTATTGACCCCTGCATCTTCATACACTCCAACCCTGCAGACTTATGCATTGTGTATGTGCACATTGATGATCTTGTCATTGGCAGAACCAACTCAGGCATCTCCAGATACAAAGAAAAGATCAAGCTTCAGTTCAAGATGGAGGATCTTGGTGAATGCAAATGGATCCTAGGCATTGTTAATTTCTGTTCTAACTTATTATTCACCTCTTTCAATGTTCAGAACAGACACCTTTCATGTCAATTAATGTTGTCACTGCACTCTGCATTCCATCTTGCAAAGCAGGATACTTCAATAACCGCTGAGAACACTCTACTCCATTTTGACTTGGAATCTCAATTCCATTCAAGCAAACCACTCTTTCTGAAGCACAAAAAGGAAGAGATCCAATCCAAATCCAAAGAGTCACTCTCATTTTTTTCTCATCCAACTATCAATCAAAAAACTTCCAATCAAATCAAGGCAACTAGCAGCCAGCTTGATCAAAGTAAGAACAGCAAGCTTTCAACTCCTCATCATTGTGCTTACTTGTTGTTAACTGCAGGTTGTTCAAGGCGCTTAAGTCCATCAAGTCTCGCAATCCAACACTGGCTTTGATATCTCTTTGTCAGGCTTATAGTACATCATCTCTGCCCTTTTTGTGTCTCAGCCAACTATTCAATGACTGTTACCACTCTGTCATATTGTCATCTCATTTCTATTCTGAATCAATGCTTCATTCAGTTTGACTCAAAGCCATCAGCCAGATATAACTTGGTTGGTTTTCAGTCTGCTGTATCTGTTGTTTAACATCCTTTCATTTATTTAAAAATACTCATCTTCTGTTTTTTTTTTTGAAATACATTTCAGCTTGGTCTTGGTTACCAATCCAAAATTTATCACGGTTAAAAGCCTTTCCGCTCTCTATAGATCAATTGGGACCTTTTTCAACGCCAGGACCAGGGGGGTACTCCATGAATTACAAATTTCTGGCTATCAAATCTCTTATAAAATCAACTCCACTGCTCACCGCTGACAACTACAGCATGTGGAGGAAGAAGTTCAAAAATTTGTTCAAACTCCAAGGGATTTTCAACATTATGAATGATCCTGACAAGTTGATACGTCTCAACAAAGATACCAATCAAGAGTTTGTGGCACACTAGATGGCCAAACTAGACTCAGTGACTTATGACCATGTAATTGACAATGTCAATGAAGACAATGCAAAGCTCATCTGGATCTCAAAAAAGATCATTTTGCCTCCTCTCAGTCAGCAAACAGAGCAAGAGTATTCAATGGATTCCTGAAAATGAAAATGGACAGCAAAATCAATGCCTTTGTCACCACCATCAAGTTCTATCTCAAGAAACTGACTGAAGTAGGCATTGAACTTCCCACCAACATCATTGCCTATTTAGTTCTCTTCAAATTTCCAGCCTCCATGCAAAGCATGAAGTTTCAAATCATGCATACAACAACCAAAATGAAGATAGACCTCGTGCTGAAACATCTTGTCCAACACAAGAATGAGGTAATTCTCCAAGAAGACTGTGCGGAACCAGTCAATGTAGCCTTGTACAATGGTCCCAGGTGCGAAAACGGCAACCACAACCCTGTTGTCACCTCCCACCTGGCCAGCTCCTGTTGGTTCAAATTTCCCAAACTTAAACCTTCAAACCTCCACAATTGGGGCAAGAAGTCCAAGCAGAAGCCACACAATGAGTCCCACTTTTACTTGTTCTTCTGGGGCATGAGCACCAACACAAACAATCTTCCCAATCAATTCATCCTTGACTTGGGTTGTTTGGTACATATGATCATTGACAAAGATCATTTCAATTCCTTACAGCTCAGTAACAGATCAGAAAAAATACTAACCGGCAAGAAAGAAGCGGCCATCACCATAGAAGTAACTGGAGAAGCGGCACTAGCCACAAAAAATTTCTTCATTGCTCTCTCAAATGCTGTATGGGTTCTTGATTCAACTGTGGATTTGATTTCATTAGGGGCACTCATGAGAAAAGGTGCTTTACTCTCAGTTGACTCTAACTGTCAACCAATCACCTTCAAACTCCACAAGGAGGTTCAGACACTCCTGTCGGGAAAGATTATCAACAATCTGTTTTTTATTGAAATGATTTCTGAGGCTAGGGCCTCTTACTACTCTCAAGCCAATCTAATGGAGGTTCACCGCTTGTTGGGACATGCAGGCCTTGAAAGAATGGAAAAATTTCTGAGATATACAATAACTTCAGCGGGCAAGGAAAAGTTAAAATGCCTCATCTGCGACAAATCAAAAATCACCTGCAAACCCTTCTCTCATAAACAAACCACTGCCTCAAAGTGCTTCAACAAGATTCACTTAGACATAATTGGCCCAATCAATCCTGTCTCAAAAGGTGGATTCAGGTACATAATCAACCTGATAAACTCCTATTCAGGATAATTAGAAAGCTTTCATCTCAAATCAAAAATCAATGCAGCCAATTTTATCATTTTTGTGATTGAAAATCAACACTGAAAGACAAATGGTTATCCAAAAGAGTTATGCTCTGATGGAGGGGGAGAGTTTGTAAATTCTAAGCTTCAAGCCTACTATTGGTCACACCAGATCAATCAGATAATCAGCAAACTGTATCACTCTCAGCACAATGGCAGAGTCAAGAAAGCAAATCAAACAGTCATTGAGGCCGCAAGAGCCACTATTTCCAACTCTGGACTGCCAAAATCCTTTTGGCACAAAGTAGTCAAAGGATGTTGTTTAATGCTCAATCAAATTCCAAAACAAAAGGACAAAGAATCACCATGGGTTAAGATGCATCACAAGCAGTTGCCCCAAGATTATATCAAACCCATAGGTTCCTCTCTCACTTATAAGCTCAATCATACTGAAATTTGTTCTAAGCTTGATGAAAAAGGAGAAACAGGTATTCTGATTGGGTTCAACCCGCAGCTTCTTTCTTATAAAATAATCAACTCAGCGGGGAAGGTAATTGACACAAAACATGTAATCTTTAATAATCAAAATCCAATTCAAATCTCAGTCAATGACAAATTCAACAAATTGCCTAATCCATCCGCTGTTATCTCCTCTGAAACACTTCCTATTAAACAACTCAAAATCAAAGAAGAGTCTCAGAGAAAGATCTCAAATGATGAAAGTGAGATTAGCTCAAGCTTTGAATCAGTAGTAGAATGCAATCTTTGGCCAACCTTACAAAATCAAGAGAATCTCTCCAAGCCTGACCAATATGGCTTCCTAGCAGACAAACTAACAAGAAATCTCAAAGAAGCCATGTTGATTCAACACTGGCAGAATTCAGCAGTAGCAGAATTTGACATCATAGAAAATCAAGGCTTTTGGGAGCAAGCCAACAACAGAAAAGTTACCAACCCACTCAACACCGTTCCTGTCTTCAAAGTCAAGCACAAAGCTCACAGCAAACCTGACACCTATAAAACCCAACTGTGCGTCCAAGGGTTTAACCAAAGATATGGTTTAGATTACCTTGAGATGTATGCACCTACTGGGAAAGTTGTGTCTCTTTGAGTAGTCCTTACTTATGCGGCCAACAAGAATCTTGAACTTCTACAACTCAATGTGAAAGGCGCGTTTTTACACTCTGAACTCAACAAAAAAGTCTATATCAAGACTCCTGTTGATTGCAATTGGAAGTCCAAGTATATAAGACTCAAGAAGTCATTGTACGTGCTCAAAAAAGCTCCAAGAAATTGGTATTGAATGCTGAGTGCTTGGATCAAGTCACAGGGATTCATTGAATTTGATTGTGATCCATTTCTATACATTGGAGAAGATGGGTGCTTTTTTGTCTTCTTTCATGTACACAATCTTTTTGTAGCTGGAAGTACTGACCACTTTAAAGATGCTTTTCTCACCAAGTTCAAAAACTTGTCAGCACACAGACCAAATACCCTCTTAGGGATGAAGGTTGTTTGCAACAATGGGCTCATCCAACTCTCTTTACCTCTCCACATCAAGAAGGGCCTAAAAAAACTAAATATGACTAACTGCTGAGCTGTGTTGATGCCACCTACTCCCAGACTACATCTTCCACAAGCTGATGACAAAAATCATCAAAAATTCCTGGATCTCAAAATTAACTACTGCTCACCAATACGTTGATTAAACTTCATTGCTGGTCTCACTCAACCTGATATCAGTTTTGCTGTATCCAGTCTAGCAACAAATTGCAAATGCCCAGGCTTGAGTCACTGGAATGAGATATTTCATGTCTGGAAATACTTCTCTGCAACAAAAAATCTGAGTCTCACCCTTGGACGCTGCTCAATCTTGGACAGAATAATCTGTTTTAGAGACTTCAAAGCGGATTCATTTGTTCCTTCAAAGGAAGTCCACTGTACTGGACCAGTAGAAGACAACAAAGCATTACGCACTCATCTACAGAATCTGAGTGTGTGGCCTTATCCAGCTGTCACTTAGAAGCCTGCTGGCTGCATCAACTTATTGAAGAAATCTATCACATCAAATTTAAATGTCCTCTACACCTTATCAATAATAAAGGACTTGACAACAAGATCAAAAAATTTGGATCTGCTTCAAAAGTCAAAAAAATCACCCTTAAAACCAAAAGCCTTTGAAAAAACTATGAAAATTGCCTAATCAAACTGAAACTAATACCCTCTCTCTCAATGAAATCCAATGCACTTACTAAAGAAGCTAACAAAACCTCAAACACCAGACTAGTAAATTCCTTCAATTCTCTTTACCACTGAGTTCGGAGTTGAGGGGGCCTGTTAATTTCTGATCTAACTTATTATTCACCTCTTTCAATGTTCAAACCAGACACCTGTCATGTCACTTAATGTTGTTACTGCACTCTGCATTCCATCTTGCAACACAGGATCCTTCAATAACCGCTGAGAACACAAACACTCCATTTTGACTTGGACTCTCAATTCCATTCAAGCAAACCACTCTTTCTGAAGCACAACAAGGAAGAGATCCAATTCAAATCCAAAGAGTCACTCTCATTGTTTTCTCATCCAACTATCAATTGAACAACTTCCAATCAAATCAAGGCAACTAGCAGCCAGGTTGATCAAAGTAAGGACAGCAAGCTTTCAACTCCTCATCAGTGTGCTTACTCGTTGTCAACTGCAGGTTGTTCAAGGCACTTAAGTCCATCAAGTCTCTCAATCCAACACTGGCTTTGACATCTCTTTGTCAGGCTTATAGTACATCATCTCTGCCCTTTTGGTGTCTCAGCCAACTATTCACTGACTGTTACCACTCTGTCATATTGTCATCTCATTTCTATTCTGAATCAACACTTCATTCAGTTTGACTCAAAGACATCAGCCAGATATAACTTGGTTGGTTTTCAGTCTGTTGTATCTGTTGTTTAACGTTGTGGTGTCAACTTATAGACACGGATTGGGAACTGCGTCGCGGCTGCGCGCTCAGCATTGGGGGTGAGCGGGCTGAGCATTAGGGTATGCGGCGTGCTCAGCAGCAGCCGCTGTTTGGCTCCGCACCTGGTGGACGGGTCGGGCTCAGCATTGGATGCGGCGTGGGTGGCGATCCGCCCCGGAGATTGGATTTGGAAGGTAGTGCGCTCGACTAGGTTTGCGGGCGCGCCGGTTTGGATACGTAGGGGCGGAGCAATCCGCGGGCTATGAAGGAACGGATGAAGCGCGCGCGCAAGCGCGCGGGTCATGCCTGATATTACCAAACACCCACGACGGGCGTGGATGAACGGATACGGACAAGCGCGGGGGGCTCCAAGTAGGGCGCGGTGCGAGGACCGCGTCATGAGAAGGACAAACCGGATGAACGGAGCGGCGTACAGACGGCGGGGGGAGTTTGGTACGGAGGAGGTGGGGAGAGGAGGCTAGGGTTTCTTTTTTGGGATTGTTTTCTGTTTTGTTGTCATACTGTTATTTGCGCGTGTACTTAGGTTAGGTTTGAGAGGAAGGACTTATCCTCACTCTCAACTCCGGGTCGGAGAGGAGGCATTGGATCATCATCAGAGCATCAAAGAGGAAGAGGAGGAAGAATATCATCATCAGATTGAATTACTCATCTCACCAGGAGATTAAAGGAACCCATACCGGATACACATCCAGGTGGAAAGTTCTGAGGATTGAAGGATTGGCGATTTCTCTCTCTCTACTTTTCTTTATCTTTTTATCTCTTATTTCTATTTCTCATTCAAGTGCAACTTTGGGCATCCTAATCTCCTTTCAAACGCAGGGAACCGTTAACTTCCAAACCTTGGGACAATTATAGGGGGATAACCTTTATTCTTTCCACATCTGGGGGTCTGGCCGGGAAATAACTTTCCGTTTCTTGTCTTTCAAAGTTAACCAGGCATGATGTCCTATTCATACCTCTCTACAGTCTCTCCTTCTTCTTCTTCTCCTTCTCTTTCCATCTCCGGGTCCGCTACTCCGACCCCACTCTTGTCTTCCATCCCTCCTCCTCCCCCTCCCTCCGCTCAACCTAGGACGAGCTACGCCATTCCTCCATTGGTCTCCAGTGACCATGAATCCACCCGTCCGGTTCGCATCAGGCCGCGCGACTACCCTCACATCCAATTCAACACCGCGGATGTGGAGCAATTCATCTTGAGATACAAAGGTATTGCAGATGCGGAAGGTGTGTCAGACGCGGATAAGGCCTGGCTTGTTGTCCTGTTCATTATGGACAAAGAGAAGCTCCGGGATGTGGAGGAAATGGAAGGCTACAAGAATCAAGATTGGCCAAAACTGAAGGCGGAGGTCCTAACGCAGTGCGGTAGGCACAAACCTTGGTTCCGGGAAAGCAATTTTGACCGCGTGGCCTTGGAGGCGAGCACGCGTGGAGGGGTAAGAACGCGGGTGGAGCTGGCGGAGTACACCTCAACCTTTGATAGGATCTATTGGTACTTGTCAAAGAACAAGGTGGTGGCGGGACAGACAGGGGCCATTAAACGCGCATTTCTGGGAGGTTTAGGCGCTCAACTCCAGGCAAGGGTGCAGCTCATCTTTACAATCACAACTTGGTAAAGCGGTCATTGGACGGGAGCATTGTGCTCCTTCCGGAGTTGGCTGTCATTTGCTGGGCTGTGGAGAGTGAGCTCGATTTAGAGGAGCTTATTGAAGACACCGCTAAGTCCTTCCCAGGGGGACCAAAGAAATCCGCCCCCCAGGTTCCGGCTCCGGCGCAATTTCTGGCCCCAGTTCCATCTACTTCCACACGTGTTCCGGTTCCTCAACCCGCGCCAGTCCCTCCAGTAAGCAAATTGACGGAACTGATGAAGGACCTGAAGATTTGCATGAGCCGTATGGGCCAGCAGCAGCGGCAAGAGCCTCCACCTCACATGGTGGAAGGGTTTTGGCCGCCCGGTACCTTCATGCCGAGGGGGTGCTTGTACTGCGGGGCAAACGGTCATTGGCGATTGGCGTGCAAGGAGCTTACAAAGGATCTCAGCGCGGGATTGGTTCAAACTGCGGGGATGGGGTACATGTTTCCAACGGGCGAGAAGATTCCAATGGAACCAAGCCTGCCAACCGCAATGCAGCAAGTGCGCACACGGGGTCAGGAGGCGGGAACGACGGCGCGAGCGTCACTGGGCATCGTCACCGGTCCCGGATTGTGGCAACCACCTCGGGTGGAAGCTGAGGTAAGGGTAGTGGCAATGGAAGAAAAGGTGGCGGTCTCCAATAAAATGGAGGTGGACGCGAAGGAGCAACCCCCGTCGGCCCTTCCAAAACCGGCCGCGCGCGCGCCTGGAACCAAGGTGCCGGTAGCAAACCCTGTAGGGAAGAAGAAAGCGGCGGACATTGTGCAAAGGGTGATGGGTAACAAGACTCTGGTTCCGTTGACCTTGCGGGAACTGGCGGCCATGTCTCCGGCGGTGGTAGACGAGATGGTTCAGGCGCTGCGGGATTGCGGTCAGGGCCGGGTACCTCAGACAGTGCAGCGGGTTCATGTGGCGCGGAAGGAGGAGGGGCGCAAGGAGTGTGAGTTGAAATCGGTTTTGACTCCACTCACTTACGTTCCGATGGTCATAGCAGGAAGGAAGGTGTGGGCTATGGTGGACAGCGGTTCAATGGTGAACCTGCTGCCATCGCGGATGGTGGATGATTTGGGGTTGGTTTGGCAGAAATGCGCAATGGGTCTCCGGGCGCTTAATGGAGGGGAGTGTTGTGTGGATGGGGTAGTCAAGGAGGAGGAGGTCGAGGTTGAAAGGGTCTGTAGGCCCCTTTCTTTTCTTTTGGTTGATTGTGTGGACGTGATTTTGGGAAGGCCGTTCATGTTTAGGTTTTGAGCATGCATGGTTTTTGATCTGGAGGCGGGAATGGAGGCATTGACGGTAGAGGATTTGTCCGGCGGAAGGTTTGAGACAACTATCTGCAATCACGGGCAAGGGAAGCGGAGGAGAGTGTTGGAGTATGAGGAGGAACCGGACGCGGAGTTGGTCTGCAACGGGCGACCTTTGGAGGATTTTTTCTAGTCAACCAAGGAGACCGCGTGGAACAAGCTCTGGTTTTGCGTGGGCGGTTGACTAATGAGGAGCAGGGAGGGGGAGGAAGGAAAGTGCAGGACGCGCACGTTGCAGAAGTTAGTCCCTTTTCTCAGTATGCATTTCCCAAGGGTACTATGCTTTGAAAACCCTATCATTGTGCCACACTCGTGAGCGAAGGCAAAAGCTGTGGTTCCGTTCTGCGTAGGACTTACAGCAAAGGATGTGTGCGGATGATGCGGTGCAACGCTGGCAAGTACAAGCCGGTGTCACAGTAGGTCTGACCGAGGAATGAGCCAATGCCCCAGGAACTGAACGGACCGCTTCAACTGATTGCTTGGTTGCAGGACCCTTGGGTCACACCAATTAAGGCTTTGGGGTGGGTTACTAGTTCGGCATGGATCACGGAGGAGCGGATTGCAGCTTTCAATTTCGGCCCGGAGGGATGGTTGAGTACGGAGGAGCGCAAGTTGCTGATTTTGGTTCTGGTTCTTTGGGAAAGAGCGCTTGCGTTTGGACCGGAAGAGCGGGGGCTCCTGAAAAACAATATTGGCGACCCCTATGTCATTCCCACTGTTGATCACGAGCCGTGGCAGATCAAGTCAATTCCGATACCGCGGGAGGTCCGGGAGCAGTTTCTGGTGTTGGTGCGGGAGCGGGTAAAGACTGGCCTTTACAAACAGTCAACGTCTAGTTACTCCAGCCCGATCTTTGCGGTGGTTAAACAGGACAGGAAGTCGTTGAGGATTGTTCATGATTTACAGCGGCTCAACTCCTTTACGATCCGGGACTCAGGACGGCCCCCTTGTGTTGACAAGTTCCTTGAGTCAATGGTGGGGCGCGCTTGTTACGGTTTAGTGGATGTGATGGGGGGATACAACCAGCGCGAGTTGGATCCTTGCTTGCGGCCTCTAACAGCATTTGAGACTGGGTTGGGAAGAATGCAGTTGACTTGGCTCCCGCATGGCGCAACCAATTCCGTGGCAGTGTACCAGGCACAAATGGCGTGGATCCTGAAGGACAATCTTCCGGAGGGAGTCCAAATATTCATTGACGACGCGGGCATCAAAGGTCCAAAATCCAATTACGGGGGAGCAGAGCTGGTTGAGGTTCCCGGCGTCCGGCGTTTTGTGTGGTAATATGCGCAGACATTGGAACGCATCCTGTTTTGCATCAAGGAGGCAGGACTGACGGTGTCGGGGAAGAAGTTGGCGGTTTGTGTCCCGGCGCTTGAAGTCCTTGGCCATGTTGTTGCTTCCGACGGCCGGCGCATTGCAGAGAAAAAGCGGAACAAGGTCCTTGAATGGCCGACCCCGCGGTGTGGTGACCAATCTGGGACACCACGGAAAAAAAAAAAAAAAATATCTTTTTTGGTTGTACCCTTATGGGTACCTTCATTTCCCCCCATCTCTCAACTTCTCCCTGTCCTAGCGGTCTAGGACAGGTCTCTTGCCTGTCTCTCCGCTTCGATCCCCCCCTTCTATGTTCAACTCCCACTTGTCGCGCTTGCAGCCCTGACTTTTGGCAACGCGAGCAATCGTCGAACCACCTGCGACAATCCCTTTGATCGGATCCTTCTCATCATCACATCACCACCACCTTTACCATCTCAAACATCATCATCATCATCATCATCACCATCATTGCCTAAACTCCAAGCCTGATCACTCAAATCCAATCTCCTCCTTCGTCAACCTTTCATCGGGTATCTCCAGTGATCATAGACCCACTGGATGTCTCAAAACCGTCAGCTCCCGATTCCATGGCTTGCTTTTGCCTTCATCCTCAAACCAGCACCACCAACATCAGCAACAACACAACCTCCAACTCTACGATGATCTCATCTCCAATTCCGAATCTGAATTCTTTCATTCTCATCACCTACGGACATCGGCTCATCCCCGGAGGAACAACCCCCGTCGCTATACTCCTCTTCATCCTTTGGTCACCAACTCGAAGCGATCGCCAAGCCTTCCGTTGTCTCAAGAACCATCACCTGAGCAAGCTCACTATTGTTCCAAACCAAGCTGGTTTTCCTCTTGTCGATTCAAACGTAAAAATTTGGTTCATGTCCTCTCAATCCTCCCCCACATCATCTCCTCCCACACCATTCCTCACATCCACTCTATTGGTCCTAATCCATCCCTCCCTCCCATCTATCACGACCATCACTCCCTCAATCAATCCTCATACTCTGACAATAGTAGCTCTTCCTCCTATACCTCTTGTCCCCCAAGTCCTCTACCTCCTCCTTGCCCATCATCCGATCCGACCAACAACCGCGAGCGACTGCTCGCGGCCGCCAGAACCTTCACCCTGTTGTCACCGCCAATCAGGCAACGACAGCCGTTGTCAACACCCGCGACCGCTGTTGCGGGTGTCCATCTGGTTGCCGCGGTCATTCTTGACGCGGGTGACATTTCTTTTTTTTTTTTTTTTTTTTTTTTTTTTTTTTTTTTATGTTTTCATTTTTCTGCACCTATTTGTAATATCACTTGTACATAGTATACAGGGCCTCATGTCTATAAAAGGAGGGGCTCTCCCCTGCCTTTTGGAAAAGCATCCCAGCATCCAGCAATCCAATGAGACCATCATCATAATCAAACTTATCCGTGGGCATCCTTCCCACTTATCTGAGCAATTTATTGGGGGTATATCCATGATTGCCCCCTGATCCTTTGAGCCTCCATACTCAAACTCTGTCCCTTGTGACCTTGATCCTTATCACCAACCAATAGCCTTGCTGGTTGAAGAAGAATTCCTGTCTGAATTCTTGAGTGTGTTATACCACTCTTATCCCTTTTTCCAACCATACTGGTCTTGATCTCACCTTGATCATCTTTCTGGAGCCAATCACGTTTGATTGAAGAGGTTTTATTAAGCTTAAAACCTGGAGTTTTATACTTCCCTTCTTCTTTAAGGTTGAATTTCGCCACACTATTCTTGAGTCTCTTGAGAAGTGTTGGGATATTCTTGCTCGAATTCGTTATTTATTTGCTTCTGGAGCTTCATAAACAAATTGCTTTTGTTTTGTTCAGCCTCCCACAGTTATCTGGTACCCTTCAAGCGCTTGATTGCGGAGAGTTGGGCAGGTTCATTGAGAACCTGGAGGTTGGTTGGGATTGAGTTGATCTTTCCTAATCAGCTGCTGACGACCAGAGTTATTAGCTTGTGGGCGTTGTTACTTACAACTGCCTTGTTCTATTGAACTCTGAACAAACCTTTACTTATTTGTTCAAGTCTTTACCTGCACCATCTTGCCTCAGATAGTGTTGTTTCCATCGCTACCGACAACTCTTATCCTCTTCCCTTACTTTGATTCCTCATCCATAAGGTTCTGGACCTCGATTCTGGTTACATTTAAATATTATTGTAACTCCTAGGAGGGCAGCCTAAACAGCACCTTTCCCCTCCACAGAACTTCCACGGCTTAGCACCGTTTGGAGTCTTACATTTGGTCCCCCAGGCCGGGATCAAACCAGCAACCTTGGGATTTACAGTCCCAACTTGAAGAATCAACTCCGAAATCCTATCCGATTTCTCTTTCTTTTTCTGTTTGTTTTTTTTTTTTTTTTAGATCTGATCCGTGGAGGCAGCTTGGTCTAGAAGTAAGTCCTCCCAATTTGTGCACCGCTTGGGCAAGATACTTGTTGTTTTTGGCGAAACCCTACTCTTGCCACACTCGTGAGCCACTTTGGAAATCTGCTTTTTGGATCCCCTAGGAACTCTGTTATTTGATATGGCATCTTCCGCTACTCCAACCACCCCTGTCCGACATAAGATGGTAAAGATTGAACCTCAGAACAAGAACTTAGGCTTCAACGGTACAAATGTTGAGCGATTCTTGGACTCCTACAAAATGGCTGCTGAAGTGGATGGAGCTAGTGAATTTGATATGGCTTATCAGTTGCGATTCTTTATCTCCTCTGATGAAGTTATGGAGGTAATCAAGTCTTTTGAGGGATTTGAATCCCATAACTGGACGCTTCTCAGGGAGGCTATGTTGGCATACTGGGGAAAAATAGATGTGGCTAGGTTTACTCTGCAGGATTTGGATGCTCTGGTTTCTCAGTGGATCTCCAATGGTGGTATTTCTTCAGCCTCTGACTATCAGATTTTTAGGAAGTCTTGGGATCCCATTCAAAACTATCTTATCCAAAACGATCACATTGACACAGTGGACAAAATTTGAGCAAAGTTCTTCCAATCTTTTTCGTTGGCTGTGCAGGAAAGGATTAAAGAAGAACTGGTCAAATCTGGATCCATGATTACCACCAGGGATAATCGATTCAAGCTCCCTGTTTTTCTCACCCTTAGGAGTACTGTGGATAAAGTCATGAAAGGTCAAACTGCTCTTACCTTTGAAAAACCTAGAACTACTGAACTGTTCCATGCTCCTTCTTTTAAAGAGTCAAACAATATTATGATTAAAATGGAAGCAGATCGTAGGCCTAAAGCAGATCCTAATTCCAATTGAGAACCTACTACTATAGATGAAATCACCAAGTTACTTAGAGCCTTTGAGAACAAAATAGATCAAAAGATTTCTTTGCTAGCTACTCCTAAAACTCCTTCTTCTGTCCCCAAATCAACTCTGGTCTGTTACTACTGTCATAGGGAAGGCCATGGAACCGGACAATGCCAAGAACTTCAGAAGGACTTAAAGGAAAAATTGGTAGAGCAGAGGGGGAACAATTACTTCCTCCCTAATGGTGCCCTAATCCCTTTTGACTCGTCTCGTCCTATCCAACATGTGGTGGCCTCTTACCAGCCATCACCTCCTGTGAAAGCATCTCTTGCTTCCTTTGAACTTCGATCATCCTGTTGTACCCTCCAACCTTGGTATCCTCCAGCTATTTCTTCCTCTAGTCTTGCTGGGACTACTTATCAATCTGATCCAGCCAGGAAACGACATGAGGAACCTAAACCTCATAAGGCTCCTTCCTTGCCAACTTCAATCCTTTGAAAACCCGTTAAACGTCGATCATCACTTGAGCCTCCTTCCTCTGATGTAGAAGACATGGAGGTGGAAAAGGAACCACTCATGGAAAGGTTCCCAGATCACCCTGATCCTTCTCCCTCACCTCAACCTTCTAATCCTATCTTAGATTCTGCGTCACCTGAACTTCCTCCCTCCACCCAGCCCAAAGTTCAATTTGAAAGGGGCATCTCCAAGGATCACCCCAATGCTGTGGAGGGAGTATTAAAGAAAATTTCTGATCTAAAAATTCCTGATCTATCTGTGGCTGAACTCCTATCGATCTCTCCATCTGTTGCCAAAGGAATAAAGAAATGGGTCTCTCGTTGACGTGTGGAAATTGGCCCTGAAGAACTCAAAGTCTCCTCTGGCACTTTAATGGAGGACTCTGGTGGAACCAGTCCTTCTTTAGACTCCAACCTTTATTCCTGTCCCCTTGGCTTCCTTCCTTGTTATCTTGGTGACTCAGCTAAAACTTTTTCTCCTCTTGTGGATTCTGGATCTCAGCTTAACTTAATCTTGGATGCTATGGCCTGCAAGCTCAAACTTAGTCCTAGGGTCAGCTTCAACTCTGCAGTGTATGGGATAGGAAATCAAGCTTGTGAACTGGTTGGTATTACTGAAGATGTACCGGTCAGGATTGGTCAAAATATTGTTGGAACCTGCCATTTTTGGATCACTCGTTTGGACAGTCCTATGATCTTGGGACAACCCTTCTTAATGGACTTTGGTGCAACCCTGATGTTTTCTGATCAAGTTGGGGAGAGAATTCTTCTCCCTGATGCTGATGGCAGAAAAATTGAAGTTCCTCTTTGCTCTTTGGATTCTGGTCGTTGGGAAAGAGATTTTCCTGGTCATTCTCCCAAATCATCTTTTAAGGGGAAGCAGAAGGATAACTCTAGTTCCTCTCATTTTTTAGGGGAATAGTTGATCCTACTAATGGTTGTGGTTCTTTTCAGCCTCAGACTGCAACTCAAGGGTCAACTCCCATCCCTCAGGCTTATTTTTCATTCCTTTCATCATTCTCTTCTGAGCTCAAGAATATTAAAAAACAAAAACATATCAAAATAAGAAAATCCAAAAATATTTCTTCACCATCTCCTTCTCTCTCTGGATCTGTTGTGTCTTCTTTCCCTTCTACTTTTGAGTCTTATCAATCTTCTCTCAGTCCCGGTTTGAATCTCCGCAATGAGTCTAAACTAGATCCTAATTTCAATTCCGTTTTTGGTGATTTTGGTATGAAGGAATATGGGCTTCAGTGGAGGCAATTTGGGGTACAAGTAAGTCCTCCCAATTTTGCACTGCCAGGGCAATCTTTTACCTTCATTTTCGAAACCCTACCTTGTGCCACACATGTGAGCAACGTATTATCTCCTGGTACTCCTTTTATGGAAAAGGCACCCTTCAAGGATATTGCAGAACATCGGACTTGGAAGATGTTGGAACTTGGACTCAGCTTTTGTAATCAAGTCTCTCTGGTCAACTCTTGGAGGAAACAAGAACTTCTCTCTTTTGCCACCAAGTATAAACCAGTTGCTAAGAAGATCCAACCAGTCAACCAGCCTATGCCTCTCAACCTCAATCCTCCCCTTATGCGTCCTCCTCTATCTCGCAATCCTTACTGTGGTCTTCCTCAATCTCTTACTGGTCCCTTTGTGCCTAATGGACGGGTCACTGAAGAACGTCTGAAGGTGGTCAACTTTGGTCCAGATGGATGGCTTCTTCCTGATGAGTTAAATTTAATCAAAAATTTCTTATCTCTAAGGGAAAAATCTATTGCTTTCTGTGAAGAAGAGAGAGGTCTCTTGCGGGAATCCTATGGCCTCCCTTATATCATCCCTGTAGTTGAACATGATCCTTGTCAAAAGAAAAATATCCCTATCCCTGCTGCTAAAGTTGACAAATTCATCAAGTTGGTCCGGGAACGAGTCTGAACTGGCCTGTATGAAAAGTCAACTTCTAGTTACTCCAGCCCCATCTTCTGTGTCCTCAAGAGTAATGGTAAACTTAGAATAGTTCATGATCTTCAACCTCTTAATAAAGTTACTATTAAAGACTCTGGTATCCCTCCTGCTACTGAAGAATTTGTTGAATCCTTTGCATGGAGAGCTTGCTATGGTCTAGGGGATATTATGGGTGGCTATGACGAACGATCCTTACATCCTATTTCTCGTCCTCTCACTACTTTCAATACTCCTCTTGGTTGATTTCAACTTACTCGATTGCCTCAAGGAGCCACCAACTCGGTTGCAGTCTATCAGGCTCAGATGATGTGGATCCTCCAGGATGAAATCCCTGATCATGCTGGTATCTTTATTGACAATGGAGGAATTAAAGGTCCAGTATCTGACTATGATAATGAGCTCTTACCTTGGCATTCAGGAATTCGTCGTTTTATCTGGGAATATGCTACTACCTTGGAGAGGATTCTGTTTCAAATCGAGGAATCTGGCCTTACTGTCTCTGGATCCAAACTGGCAGCTTGTGTCCCTGCTCTGGAAATTGTTGGTCATGTGGTCTGCAAGGAAGGAAGAAGGATGGCACCAGCCAAAGTCAACAAGATCATCTCTTGGCCTACCCCAATCAATCCAACTGAAGTCAGGGGCTTTCTAGGTGTTTTCACTTATGTTAGAATCTTTATCCCATCTTTATCCAAAATCTGTGCACCCTTGCGTTGTCTAACCAGAAAAGATGCTGAATGGATTTGGACCCAAGATTGTGAATGTGCTTTCCAGCTACTCAAAAGGATAGTTGGTAAAGACATAGTTTTGAAAAAGATCTCTTATGGACCTGGAGCTGGCAAGATCAAGCTGGCTGTTGATTCTAGTTATCAATCTGTTGGGGCCGTCCTTACTCAGGAAAATGAAAATGGTTGGGACCGTCCTGCTCTTTATGAATCTTTGTTGTTTTCAGATGTAGAATCTAGATACTCCCAGCCCAAACTGGAACTCTGTGGTGTGGCTCAAATGCTGAAGAAACTTCAAACTGTTCTCTGGGGCCAACATTTCAAATTGAAAGTTGATGCTCGATCCATCATTGAAATGATCAACGCTCCCAGTCTTCCCAATGCTCCTATGACTCATTGGGTGGCCTTTATCCAGCTTTTCTCTTTTGATATTGTTCACAGGCCGGGAAAATCTTTCACCATGCCTGACGGTTTATCTTGACGACCTCTTGGGGACAACAAATCTGATGTTGGAACCAATTTCAATGAAGAGGAACCTTTAATCCAACCTATTTTCTCTTTTTCTTATCAAAATTATTCTGGCTTTCAACAAGGCTTCTGGTTTAAATTAGAGCAGTACCTTTCAACTCTTCAAAAACCTCCTGATCTCTCTGCTAAGGAATTTCAATCTCTTAAACAAAATTCTTCTAATTTTTTTGTTCAAGGCTCTAGACTTATGAAGAGAGGCAATCCTTGTGCCCTTATTGTTGTTACTATTCCCTCTAAACAAGATTCTATCCTTGAAAGTCTCCATGAAGGCCTTGGTCATTGTGGTGAAACCAAATCTTATCGACGATTATCCAAACGATTCTGGTGGCCATCTTTGAAGAAATCCGTCTCCCAATGGTGCAAGAGTTGTGAAGTTTGTCAGAAACGTGATCTTAGGCGCCCAGCTGAAATTTGTTATCCTACTGGGGAGTCCACTGTCTTTGAAGGATTGCTATGGATGTGGTCCATATTAAGGCAGGTGGTGCTAAGTACCTCATTGTGGCTAGAGATGATTTTTCCTGATGGGTTGAAGCAACATTTCTTAAGAACCTTAGCTCTGAATCAGTGGCAGCTTTCCTCTACGAGACCTGGACAATGCGTTATGGCCTGGCTCGATCTTACTCTACTGATGGTGGCTCTGAATTTGGGGGCAAGCTTGCTGAAATGATCCGATCCCTTCCTGGACAACATAGAGTTACTACTCCTTATTATACTGAAGGCCAAGGCATGTTGGAACGAGGCCATGCCCCTTTGAAGGCTGCACTTGTTAAACTGGCTGGTGAAAGTGGCAAGAATTGTGGCAAATTCCTTCCTCTTGTTCTCTTCTCTGATTGAATCTCAACCAAAAGGACTACTGGCTACTCACCTTATGAAATCATCTTTGGTCAAAGAGCAGTCCTTCCTTTGGATCTGGAAATGGAATCTTTCTTGGGTATCTCTTGGGAAGAGGTGTCCTCAACCACTGATCTGTTAGTTTCTAGATCCAAGCAACTGGAGCAAAGTGAAGACATTCGTGATGAAGCTTATCAAAAGATGATGGAGTCCAGAGCAAAATCCGTCCAGTATTGGGAGGACAAGCACTCTAATCAATTCAGGGAGCCCTTGGACCCTGGTGACCTAGTTTTAGCTTATAATCAATCTTTGGAGAACCAGTGGGGCAAGCTTTTCTCTAATTGTTGGAATGGCCCTTATCGAGTGGTTCATCAAGTTAGAGGTGGATCTTATGTTGTGGAGGAGCTGGATGGTACTTGGTTGGCCAGAAGGTTCTCTGCTGATCAAGTCAAGAATTTTCATTGTCGTGGGGGCAACTTATCTCAGAAGTAAGTCCTCCCAATTGTGCACCACCAGGGTCATTTGCTTCCTTTTTGTTGTAAAACTCTACTGTATGCCACATATGTGAGCACCTGGGACGCCCTCCTTGTTCTATTCCTGCCGCTTCTAGGGCTCATTTGGAAGAATCAAGATATTTTCCTCAACTCTTCAATTGCTCTCAAGATCAAGAAATGGCCAATCTTTGCTTCAATTTCTTTGTTCCCTGCTTTTCTTTTTTAATCCCTTCAAATTTTAGATGCAGACTAGGGACAGTTTGTAAGTTGAGGAGAGATGTGGTGACCAATCTGGGACACCACGGAAAAAAAAAAAAAAAAAAAAAAAAATATCTTTTTCGGTTGTACCCTTATGGGTACCTTCATTTCCCCCCATCTCTCAACTTCTCCCTGTCCTAGCGGTCTAGGACAGGTCTCTTGCCTGTCTCTACGCTTCAATCCCCCCCTTCTATGTTCAACTCCCACTTGTCGCGCTCGCGGCCCTGACTTTTGGCGACGCGAGCAATCGTCAAACCACCTGCAACGATCCCTTCGATTGGATCCTTCTCATCATCACATCACCACCACCTTTACCATCTCAAACATCATCATCATCATCATCATCACCATCATTGCCTAACCTCCAAGCCTGATCACTCAAATCCAATCTCCTCCTTCGTCAACCTTTCATTGGGTATCTCCAGTGATCATAGACCCACTGGATGTCTCAAAACCGTCAGCTCCCGATTCCATGGCTTGCTTTTGCCTTCATCCTCAAACCAGCACCACCAACATCAGCAACAACACGACCTCCAACTCTCCAATGATCTCATCTCCAATTCCGAATCTGAATTCTTTCATTCTCATCACCTACGGACATTGGCTCATCCCCGGCGGAACAACCCCCGTCGCTATACTCCTCTTCATCCTTTGGTCACCGACTCAAAGCGATTTCCAAGCCTTCCGTTGTCTCAAGAACCATCACCTGAGCAAGCTCACTATTGTTCCAAACCAAGCTGGTTTTCCTCTCATTGATTCAAACGTAAAAATTTGGTTCATGTCCTCTCAATCCTCCCCCACATCATCTCCTCCCACACCATTCCTCACATCCACTCTATTGGTCCTAATCCATCCCTCCCTCCCATCTAGCACGACCATCACTCCCTCAATCAATCCTCATACTCTGACAATAGTAGCTCTTCCTCCTATACCTCTCGTCCCCCAAGTCCTCTACCTCCTCCTTGCCCATCATCCGATCCGACCAACGACCGCAAGCAACTGCTCGCGGCTGCCGGAACCTTCAGCCTGTTGTTGCCGCCGATCAGGCAACAACAGCCGTTGTCGAAACCCGCGACCGCTGTTGCGGGTGTCCATCTGGTTGCCGCAGTCATTCTTGACGCGGGTGACATTTCTTTTTTTTCTTTTTTCTTTTTTTTTTTTTATGTTTTCATTTTTCCGCACCTATTTGTAATATCACTTGTACATAGTATACAGGGCCTCATGTCTATAAAAGGAGGGGCTCTCCCCTGCCTTTTGGCGAAGCATCCTAGCATCCAGAAATCCAATGAGACCATCATCATAATCAAACTTATCCGTGGGCATCCTTCCCACTTATCTGAGCAATTTATCCGGGGTATATCCATGATTGCCCCCTGATCCTTTGAGCCTCCATACTCAAACTCTGTCCCTTGTGACCTTGATCCTTATCACCAACCAATAGCCTTGCTGGTTGAAGAAGAATTCCTGTCTGAATTCTTGAGTGTGTTATACCACTCTGATCCCTTTTTCCGACCATACTGGTCTTGATCTCACCTTGATCATCTTTCTGGATCCAATCACATTTGATTGAAGAGGTTTTATTAAGCTTAAAACCTTGAGTGTTATACCTCCCTTCTTCTTTAAGGTTGAATTTTGCCACACTATTCTTGAGTCTCTTGAGAAGTGTTGGGATATTCTTGCTCAAATTTGTTATTGATTTGCTTCTGGAGCTTCATAAACAAATTACTTTTGTTTTGTTCAGCCTCCCACAGTTATCTGGCACCCTTCAAGCGCTTGATTGCGGAGAGTTGGGCAGGTTCATTGAGAACCTGGAGGTTGGTTGGGATTGATTTGATCTTTCCTAATCAGCTGCTGACGACCAGAGTTATTAGCTTGTGGGCGTTGTTACTTACAACTGCCTTGTTCTATTGAACTCTGAACAAACCTTGACTTATTTTTTCAAGTCTTTACCTGCACCATCTTTCCTCAGATAGTGTTGTTTCCATCGCTACTGACAACTCTTATCCTCTTTGCTTACTTTGATTCCTCATCCATAAGGTTCTGGACCTCAATTCTGGTTACAGTTAAATATTATTGTAACTCCTAGGAGGGCAGCCTAAACAGCACCTTTCCCCTCCACAGAACTGCCACGGCTTAGCACTGTTTGGAGTCTTACAGCGGACGGTGTCGCATATCCTTCAGTTCTTGGGATTATGTAGCTACGTCCACATGTTCATCAAGAGGTTTGAGGAGGTGGCGAGCCCGCTCCGATCACTAACACAGAAAGGTGCGGAGTGGAAGTGGGGGGAAGAATGCAATTGCGCATTCCGGAAGCTCAAGGAGATTGTGGGCCATGACATTGTGCTCCGCGATCTTGACTAAAACGCGGGAGGAATTAGGCTAGCGGTTGATTCCAGCGAATTTGGCGCGGGGGGGTTCTCACACAAGAGGACGACGGCAAGGATAGGCCGGTACTTTACGAGTTGGTCACCTTCACTCCGACGGAAAGCCAGTACTCTCAGCCAAAGTTGGAGTTGTGGGGTGTGGTGACCAATCCGGGACACCACGGAAAAAAAAAATATATATATATTTTTTGGTTTTACCCCTATGGGTACCTTCATTTCCCCCATTCATCCCTATCTCATCCTCATCCCATCCTTCAATTGATAATCCACTCATCATCCCTTCCTCATCTCAACTCCTCATCTCAACCCCTACAACCTCCAACCACCCGAGCAACCCCTCCTCCTCTTCCACAACCCTATTCAACCCTCTACCCCATCTACCCTCCCGATTACGTCAGGCTTCCCTCAAATTGGTCCCACCCCCTAACTTTGGTTTCATCAAAGGCTCCCTCTTTTGATCCGGTGAACCGGCTGAACTCAGTCTCAAGTTCATCGAGAGGTTGAACCTCAACTCGCTACTCTGGTTGGCTCCCCAACCACCCAGCCTCAAGTTTCAGGAATTCTTATCTCTCAATTCAATTCAGTTCCATAACTTTGGAATTCAACATGCCGCTTCAATTGATGCCGTAACAGAAGATGCAGTCACTCATGCGCTCAAACTGATCCTGAAACCATCCATCTATCCACTGATGATCATGTGTGGCGGTGGCTCCCATAGGAATGGCACGGTCGTAGGCTGTTTGAGGAAACTACAAGGATGGAACCTAGCTTCAATCTTTGAAGAATATTGTAGATATGCAGGCGCCCAACATCATATCATGAATGGAAAGTTTATTGAATTTTATGATATCAACAGATTATTCAATGGCTCGACGGATGGAGAAATCAATCGATCGATTGAGTCAAGCTCGAGATTCTCATCAGCTGGTGATGATGATCATCATCCAACAATCAACCTATCACCCACCCTACCCCAACCCACACTCTTGATCTCATCCTTGTCCTTCTCGATTCATCAGCTTGATTGGCTGGCCCCCAACGGCGATTGGCCTTCGAACCGTCCTCTGGCCGGTTCCGGTCATCACCCTACTCTGCCTCTCCAAGAACTTATCCGGTCCCCATCTTCCTCTCCTTCTTCCTCTGCCCCACCCACATCCTCATCCGTCAATCCTCCAGTCGATCCACTTCAAACCCATCCAAAGCTTGACCAAGCTACGCCATCCTCTCATCTCATCTCCCCACGCACTCTCATCATCACCATCACCCTCATCACCATTGAGCTCCACCCTCGATACCGACCGACGAGGAGATCATCATCCATCTTGCCCATCATCTGATCCGGCGACGACCGCGAGCGACCGCTTGCGGCCGTCGGAACCTTCACCCCGCTGTCGCCGCCGATTGGGCAACAACAGCCGTTGTCGACACCCGCAACCACTGTCGCGGGTGTCCATCTGGTTGCCCGCGGTCATTCTTGACGCAGGCGACATTCCTTTCTTTTTTTTTTTTTTTTCCTCTCATGTTATTTTTTTTTTTTATGTTTTCATTTTCCCGCACCTATTTGTAGTATCACTTGTACATAGTATACAGGGCCTCATGTCTATAAAAGGAGGGGCTCTCCCCTGCCTTTTGGCCCAAGCATCCAGCAATCCATCAGACCATCATCATAATAAAACTTATCCATGGGCATCCTTCCCACTTATCTGAGCAAATTATCCGGGTATATCCATGATTGCCCCCTGATCCTTTGAGCCTCCATACTCAAACTCTGTCCCTTGTGACCTTGATCCTTATCACCAACCAATAGCTTTGCTGGTTGAAGAAGAATTCCTGTCTGAATTCTTGAGTGTGTTATACCACTCTGATCCCTTTTTCCGACCATACTGGTCTTGATCTCTCCTTGATCATCTTTCTGGAGCCAATCACGTTTGATTGAAGAGGTTTTATTAATCTTAAAACCTGGAGTGTTATACCTCCCTTCTTCTTTAAGGTTTAATTTTGCCACGCTATTCTTGAGTCCCTTGAGAAGTGTTGGGATATTCTTGCTTGAATTTGTTATTGATTTGCTTCTAGAGCCTCATAAACAAATTGCTTTTGTTTTGTTCAGCCTCCCACAGTTATCTGGTACCCTTCAAGCGCTTGATTGCGGAGAGTTGGGCAGGTTCATTGAGAACCTGGAGGTTGGTTGGGATTGAGTTGATCTTTCCTAATCAGCTGCTGACGACCAGAGTTATTAGCTTGTGGGCGTTGTTACTTACAACTGCCTTGTTCTATTGAACTCTGAACAAATCTTGACTTATTTGTTCAAGTCTTTACCTGCACGATCTTGCCTCAGATAGTGTTGTTTCCATCGCTACCAACAACTCTTATCCTCTTCCCTTGCTTTGATTTCTCACCCATAAGGTTCTGGACCTCGATTCCGGTTACATTTAAATATTATTGTAACTCCTAGGAGGGCAGCCTAAACAGCACCTTTCCCCTCCACAGAACTGCCACGGCTTAGCACCGTTTGGAGTCTTACAGCGGGGTCACCAAGATCGTGCGGCGGCTCCAGTATCTTTTGTGGGGGGTTCATTTTGAGCTTTTGGTGGACGCGGAGGCGCTGGCGCGGATGATCAATTTCCCGGCGTTGCCCAACGCTCCCATGACCAGGTGGGTGGCGTTTCTCCAACTTTTCTCCTTTGCTGTTGTTCATGTTCCTGGAAAAGCATTCACTATGCCTGACACGTTGTTGCGGTATCCAAGAGAAGACCCGTTCAAGGACGCGGAACTGCTTGATGTGGAGGCCCCGGTTGTCAAGGTAGGGGTTATGGAGGCAGGCGTTCAGCTGCCGCTCCGGCAGACCGGGCGGTACGCAATCCTTTGTGACTACTTGTGGGACCTTTGTTTTCCCGACAGAGCTACGGAGAAGGAAATGCAATGGGCAAAGCGGCAAGCGGGGAATTTCCACGTGCAGGAGGGGCAGCTTTGGCGGCGGAAGACTCCGGTTACTCTTGTGGTTACCACTTTGAGAGCGGATAAGGAAGCTATTCTCCGGAGCCTTCACAACAATCTTGGTCATCAAGGAGAGGTCGAGATGCGGAGGCGGGTCAAAGAGCAGTTCTGGTGGCCGGGTGTAGTGCGTGCTGTGCAGGAATGGCTGGCGTCCTGCGAAGCCTGTCAACGGCAGAGCGCGAGACTGCCTAAGGAAGTTGGAAACCCCACGGGGGAAGACACCCTCTTTGGTCGAGTCTTGCTTGATTTCATCCACATCAAGGCCGGTAAGTTCACCTATCTGCTTGTCGCGCGGGACAACCTGTCCGGTTGGGCGGAAGCGCATCCGTTGGTCAAGCTCTCGGCGGAAAAAGTTGCTCTATTTCTGGAGGAAGACTGGTTTGCGCGGTATGGGTCGCTTCTTCTGGTCACAGTGAATGGAGGGGCTGAGTTTAGCGGCCGTTTGATTGAGTTGGTGAAGAGTTGCGGAGCCAAGTTTGGCCAAGTAACAGAGTACTATCCAGAAGGGGCCGGCATGATTGAACGCGGGCATCAGCCAATCAAGGACGCCCTGGTCAAGATGTGCGGGGAGGATGGTAAGCGCTGGCAGGAGACCCTTCCAATGGTGCTGTTTGCGGATTGGATTTTGATGAAGCGGTTGACAGGCTACTCGCCGTACGAGTTACTTTTTGGGAAGCGCCCCATGCTTCCGGTGGACATTGAGTTGGAGACATTCCTAGGGGTTGACTGGTGGAAGGTGAAGACTACCGCCAAATTGCTTGAGGCTTGCGCCGAACAGCTCCTCCAATGGGACGGAATGCTCGCAAAGGCCATGAACCGGCTAAAGAAGACTTGGACGGCATCGGTGCACTATTGGGACAAGCGCTGCTCGCATTGTCTCCAGGATCCTTTGCGGAAGGGGGATTTGGTGCTCCTGTACAACCAAAGTCTGGAGTCTCAGTGGGAGAAGTTGTTTGCTAACCGGTGGAACGGCCCGTTCCGTATGTTGTCCAAGTTTGAGGGCGGCAGCTATCAGTTGGAGGAATTAGACGGTACTCCGCTGAAACAAAAGGCGGCGGCTTTGCATGTCAAGCGCTTCTTCGCGCGGGGATCCACCTCATTCAACAAGACGGCGGAAGGGGATGAAGGATTGGACGAGGGGAGTGTGACGCGCGGCAATGGTGTAGGAACGCAATCCGGGGATTTGTCTTTGGGGGGAGAAGCGGAGGCCGTGCCGTTGCAACGGAGTAGGTGGTTGCAACCAGCTGGGGACAGTGGCCAAGTTGGGGGGGGAGGTAGAGGGGGTAGGGGATGAGTTTTGATTTGGCAAGGGGGTGCTCTAGCTGGTTCACAGCCGGAACGACTAGACACCCCAGAATGTTTGTTTCTCTATGTTTCTTTCTTATCTGGATTGTGGGGTCTTTGCTGGCTTGGGGTTTTTGCAGGAAACGCGGGCGCAGCACAAAGCCGGGTCCGTGAACGCAAGGACAAGCCCCGCCAAACCAGGACGCGTGGGCAACCCCGCGGATGGGGGAAGCGGGACAAAGAGCAATTTGCGGGCGGTCTATGGGTGGCGCGCGAAAAAAAGAGGGTGTTCTTTTCTATTTGTTGGTTTCTTTTTCTCTTTTTCTTTCTCTCAGGATATCTCAAGGATGGGTGGTTGGTATGGTATTAAGCTTGATTTGGTGAGGGGGTGCTCTAGCCGGTTCATAGCTGGGACAACTAGACACCCCAGAATGTCCGTTCTCCTACTCTCTCTCTCTCTCTTCCCTTACGGTGGCGCGCGCTGGTGTTTTGGTTGTTGTGTTTGTTACAGGAAGGGTATGGGGAACTGTGTGGCAGTTTTTCTGGGGCGGTCCAGGTGCCTCTTTTGGAACGGCTAGTCACTTATGGTTGCTCACGGAGCAATTGCGCGGGCGCGGACTCAATCTTGGACTCACTCTCTCAAAGCGCGGCCGCGCACTTTTATTTCTCTTCTCAGAAGGATAGGACCTTGCGCGGAGACATGTATTTTTCTTAACGGAAAAGGGAAGTGCGATACAAGCAACAAGAAGAGAAGAAAAGAGGGAAGGGAGAAGGGGAAAAAGGGGGGCGATGCGCCTACGCCATCTTCATCATTTCCTCCATTTCCGCCCTCAAAGCCGCCAGTAGAGCACGGAAAGACGCCAGGAGTTTGCGCCGGGATTCCAAGGATTGCGCGCCGGGGATCGCAAGGAAGTTCCGGAGAATCATGGTTGACCTCTCCGCAAAAGCTTTGAAGCCGGCCGCCGGGAGCGCCATTACAATTGGAATCTCCGGGATCTTGGGAGGGCTGGCTGGAGGAGCAGCCGGTGAAGGTGAGACCTCTGGGGAACCAACAGGGGGGCTCGGTCCAGCTGAAGGCAATGACGGGACAACAATTGGTGACGGAGGCGGAGGAGAGTCTCGGGTTGCAGGCCTCTCATCCAAGTCCACTGGTGGCGCGGGTGGTGTCGGCGGTTGTGGAGTAGGAGGAGGAGGTGCTGGCGCGGCTGCGGGTCTTCCAGAGAGTCTCGGGTCCGGTACCGTTTGGTTCACGCCAACAGCAATGGCCCAAGCGCAGGTCGCTCCCCACCATTCCTCCAAAGTCTTGTATTCGCCCCGTTGCGGAGGTCCAGGCCGGCGGAGGGGTGATGCCAAGTTGCGGCTCACGTGCAAAGTAGTGGGTGACGGAGCTCAGGGGCGGCGGGATGGAGGTGAACCAGGTGGTGTCCACGATCCTTCCAAGATCGGCTTGTTGTCCAAAACCACAAACGGGTCCGGAAAAGCCCTCTTGCGCGGCCTGGGGCAAGAGCCGTATTGGGGGGGAGCTTGAGGGATGCTGTCGCTAAGCAAGCAGCAACGATGACTGCGACGACAAGCTGAACAGGCGCGACAACCGGGGATCATCGAGCACACGTGCCCGTTCCAAGCGCAGAACTCGCAAGGGAGCATGATGGGGACAAGTGGGGAGGAGAATGGGGAAGTTGGTAGTGGGAAGTGGTGGGGGTGGAAAAAAAGTAGCGGAGGTGATGGTGTGGCAAAGCAATGGGAACTTCTAGGGACAGAACTCAAGTTGGGGGGGATGTGGTGTCAATTTATAGACACGGATTGGGAACTACGTCGCAGCTGCGCGCTCAGCATTGGGGGCGAGCGGGCTCAGCATTAGGGTATGCGGCGTGCACAGCAGCGGCAGTTTCTGGATCAGCAGCAGCCGCTGTTTGGCTCCGCACCTGGTGGACGGGTTGGGCTCAGCATTGGATGCAGCGTGGGTGGCGATCCTCCCCAGAGATTGGATTCGGAAGGTAGTGCGCTCAACTAGGTTCGCGGGCACGCCGGTTCAGATACGTAGGGGCGGAGCAATCCGCGGGCTATGAAGGAACGGATGAAGCGCGCGCTTGCGCGCGCGGGTCATGCCGGATATTACCAAACACCCACAACAGGCGCGGACAAACGGATACGGACAGGCGCAGGGGGCTCCGAGTAGGGCGCGGTGCAAGGACCGCGTCATGAGAAGGACAAACCGGATGAACGGAGCGGTGTACGGACGGCAGGGGGAGTTTGGTACAGAGGAGGTGGGGAGAGGAGGCTAGGGTTTCTTTTTTGGGATTGTTTTCTGTTTTGTTGTCATACTGTTATTTGCGCGTGTACTTAGGTTAGGGTTGAGAGGAAGGACTTATCCTCACTCTCAACTCCGGGTCGGAGAGGAGGCATTGGATCATCATCAGAGCATCAAAGAGGAAGAGGAGGAAGAATATCATCATCAGATTGAATCACTCATCTCACCAGGAGATTAAAGGAACCCATACCGGATACACGTCCAGGTGGAAAGTTCTGAGGATTGAAGGATTGGCGATTTCTCTCTCTCTACTTTTCTTTATCTTTTTATCTCTTATTTCTATTTCTCATTCAAGTGTGACTTTGGGAATCCTCATTTCCTTTCAAACACAAGGAACCATTAACTTCCAAACCTTGGGAAAATTATAGGGGGATAACCTTTATTCTTTCCACAACGTCCTTTAATTTGTTTCAAAATACTCATCTTCTGTTGTTTTTTGTTGAAATACATTTCAGCTTGGTCTTGGTTACCAATCCAAAATTCATCAGGCATGAGGATCACCCAGGACCAAACTGCTAGGACCATTCAGCTCCACCAGGATTGCTACATCAACAACATGCTCAACAAGTTTGGGATGACTGATTGTAAACCTGCCTCCACCCCTCTACCGCAAGGGGCGTCTAAAATGGCCATCTCTCCCTCTCCCCCCAGTGAAGGCTTCAACTATTGACGTGCAGTTGGACTCTTGAATTACCTGTTCCATTGCACTTGGCCAGATCTAGCCTTCTGCTGGAGCTACCTATCCCAGTTTCTCAATTCTCCTTTGCTGACCCACCAGCAACAATTCAACCATGTCCTTTGTTACCTCAAACTCACCAGGGACCGCAGAATCTCTCTTGGAGGTCCCACTGACATGGCCTTCTCCCTATCAGCCTATTCCTACGCTGACCATGCTTCCAGCATCAATTGGTGGTTGTTCACTGGGAGTGTTCTCCTACTCCAAGGACCAGTCATGTTGCGCTGCTCAAAACAAGCCGTGTGTGCCCTTTCAACCACCAAGGCCAAACATCAATCATGCTCCATGTCCGGCCAGGACTTGTTGTGGGCAACACAATTCCTTTTGCTCCTAGCCCCTCTCTTCAATCAAAAGAACAGCCCGCCCACCCTCTTCTGCAACAACCAGGGCGCAATATCCCTCCTTGAGAATCCGCTATACCAACACAGGACCCAGAAAATTGATGTACAGTTGCATTGGATCCGCCAACATCTGGAAGAGGGCATTTTTGACCTAAAATATGTCCTGACTGGCAACAATGTGGCTGAAGGGATGACAAAAGTTATCTTGCCGCAACTCACTTGGAAATTCATCAAAAATCTCCGGCTCATCTCCCTCCAGACAAATTAGCAAGCAGGGGGGGGGTGTTGTGATGTGGATGCACAACCAAGCGGACCAAAAAAAGACCAAAGAGCAAACCTAATCTCAACACACAAATCATGTGCATCCTATCCAATTAGGTCTAGAAGCAATCTTGTAACTACTACTTAAACAATTGTACCTAGCTTGTCTCTGCTCTTTCCTCACTTCTGTTTGGTTCTTCATTCTCTTACCTGCCCAATCAGGTAAACTTGTCTCTTTCTTGCTTGTGTCCATTTGCCTGCTCCCATAATCTATCTGCTCACAAATTACCTCTTGCTGGCTATTCTCAAAAGTTCTGCTCTCATGTTTCTGGTTTTCTTCCTTCAATCTACTTTCTCAAAAACCGGTTCCTCATTTATTTGCTTTCAATTCATCCTCACTTCTGTTTGCTTCTTCATTCTCTTACCTGCCCAATCAGGTAAACTTGTCTCTTTCTTGCTTGTGTCCATTTGCCTGCTCCCATTGTCTATCCGCTCACAAATTACCACTTGCTGGCTATTCTCAAAAGGTCTGCTCTCATGTTTCCGGTTTTCTTCCTTCAATCTACTTTCTCAAAAACTGTTTCCTCATCTATGTGCTTTCAATTCATCCTCACTTCTGTTTGCTTCTTCATTTTCTTACCTTCCCAATCAGGTAAACTTGTCTCTTTCTTGCTTGTGTCCATTTGCCTGCTCCCATCATCTGTCTGCTCACAAATTACCACTTGCTGGCTATTCTCAACAGGTAAACTTGTCTCTTTCTTGCTCATGTCCATTTGCCTGCTCCCATCATCTGTCCGCTCACAAATTACCACTTGTTGGCTTTTCTCAAAATTCCCCAAATTTTGGGGCAATACCTCAAGCAATATATCAAAAATAGCATTTTTTTTCTTGTGATCTGTTTATAAAAATAATTTCACCTCAGAACCTATCAGTTATCAACCACTCAAGTTCAAACCCTTTTTTTGAAAATTGAAGTTCAAACATATTTAGAAAATAAGAAATTTATATTTATTTTGTATTCTTTCAAGCTCATTATTACTCAACTATCAGATAAAAACTGTCATGAATTCTTGAAATTTTCCATATCTTCCTTACCAATTGAAGAACAATCATCCTTGCAAGACATTTGAGCTTGCCATTCCAAACCTTGCTCAAAAAGTATCCTCTATCCTCAAAAACTTTCAAAACTCTCCCAAACTTTTGAACCCATCCAACCATGTTTATTTTGAAATCCTAAATCTTTCTCTCTCTTCTAACCAGGTCCTCAAAGCACCCTTGCTTAGATTTTACCCATCAAAATTCAGACATTCATCTCTACCAGATGTCAAACCTTGGATGAATGATTATTCCTGAGATTCAGTTAGATTTTCCTGAACTGTTGTTATTAATGTTTTGGAACTGATCCCTTTCTCTAATACTTTCTTTGATTTCTATTACTAAGTGTAGTTCTATCCTTAACTATCCCCAATTAATCAGGGTGCTTGCATAATCATGAACTTTTTTAACAGTTCCTATAGAGTTGAGGTTGGTTAGGATTTATTCTTGAATATGTTTGGAACAACTGTAGAACTCAAATGATTCTTTTTTGATTCATCTCACTCAAATCTCCTCCAAGACTTTCAATCTTTCTCTCCTACTTATCTTCCTCCTAAAAAAAAAATTAAACTTGAGAAGTTTACCTTGATATTCAACCCTAGGAATGGTATGACATGGGAAATCTTCAATATGCAAGCCCTTGGATCTTGCCAAGCACTTCACCTTGGGATTTTTAGACAGGATTGAAGTGAAACACTGACAAATTGGTTTGAAATCAATATTCCCACTCTTCATGATTGTCTTTCTCTGCAATACTAAGTTTAAAAACCTTGTTTGAAATCATAAAGTCAATTAACAGATGTTGATTTAGTGTATCAACATCATTCATGTTAGGTTTGGGAATCAACTCAAGTTCATCAAATCCAAAAATATCTGTGGGGTATTTGAGCTGCAAACAGTTTTGAAGGTGATAGTTGAGGTGGCATTTACCTTCAACATTTAAATCTTGAATTCCCTAATTCAAATTACTTCATTCCTTTATACCAAAGATAAGTCTTTTGATAACAATCACTTTAGCCTGTTCAGCTGTCCTTGATCTTCCATGTATCAAATCTCTGGTGGATTTCTTTGCGGTAGGAAATTATTTCTCCAGGTTTTTACTCATATCACAAGAAGAAAGTCTTCTCATTAAAAGCACATCAGTTTCACTCTGGTAGATGTTTCCCCAGTTGGTTAATTTGATATTCTCTCATATTCATCCATATATCAAGTTTTTTTTCCATTGGACCTGTACCAGTTTTGGGTTTTTCTCAAGGGGGGGGGGGGGGGGCTGGGCTACGTACATACATACAGGCTGGCTCTTGGAGAGATGACCACCTGGTTCAGGTGTTTCTCATCGGGGGAGTGAGGCCACAGGCATTGAGTAGCGGTACTGTGGCCAAGACCTCGGCGTTGTATCTCATTGGACTTGAGAGCAAGGTAATTCTTCATTCATCGGTGATCAGTATTCGTTCGATCCGATTGAAAATCGGGACGCTCAAGCAATACATAACTGATGTCTCGGGCGGATGCTCATGTGATCTGGCTGAGGAAGCCGACTTAGAAGGATGCCTGTTTGAATTTAACGTAGTACCGTTCAAAAAAAAGGCATCGATCATTCTAGCAATCGTGCTGACGAGACGGAGGGAAGATGGTTATGTATGTACAGCCATTGAACCCCCATTGTATTTTTTTTTTCCCAGATTGGTTGTGAGATTTCGATTTTTTGACTGGTTACAGGGCAAGAATTCTCGTCACTCGACCGATCACTCGCGATTTCTAGGATACAAAAAAAAGGGGGATCTCATTTTTTATTTTTATTTTTTGAATCTCAAGAGGACGGCCAACTCTTTCTTCGGGTCAGATCGGTAGGCAAAAAATCGAGAGCAATCAAACGGCAAACAAGATCTAGGGGCTCTCTTGGTCAATAAGGGGTCATGGCATTGCAAGAATCAATACATGATGGGTTACGCGTTCAGACGGATTCCTGCGGAATACGGTCGGGTCAGAAACGGCGACAGGTATTAGGGATAGATGGATGTGAGGAACGTACATGGAGGAGAGCATTCATCTTGTTGACACGACTCAAGACGCTCAAGTCAATGGTCTTGTCGCCAAAGTCGACGATAAGACCGCCTAAGATGTTGGGCTTGACGACGTTCTTGATTCTGACCGTCTTGGACTAAACAGACATGGATCAGGATATAAGGCACCCTCGAATCGGGGAGAATGCTCGGGGAGATCTAACATACTTGGGCTGCATTGCTTTTCTTCAAACTAGTTTCAAGTCGACTCTGAAGGGAAGATTCAAGAGGTTGAGCCGAGGTGATCGTGATCGTCATCTCACCACGGTGAGCACTCATCAAGTTCAAGAAATCTTCAATGACCTAAAGGTGAGCCCCAGATGGAGATCTCGTTTTGAGCACTTGATGATGAATACGGCACATTGAACGATCGCTTACTTTCTCAGTCTCATACAATCGACCGTTCTCTCCCAGGACTTGAAAAAAGTTCTTGGTCAATTCGTTCGGCTGGCCGAGTTTACTCATCATATTGTCAAGACCTTTCTTGCGATCGTTAGCTTGAAGGGTAGGGTTATGCAGGAACTGCTTGATGGTTGATCCTAAATGCGTCGAATGAAGCGTTCGGGCAGTCAGCGCCAGGGGAGGAGGCTAGAGTGAAGGGGGATAGATTTCGATTGATCGAAGGGTTTAAGCCTACCATCGTTGCTTGAGAGAACTCGCTGGATCGATGTCAAGTCCTTCTCTACGGTACTTAGGATCTTTTCGTCCTTCTTGACTGCGGCCGAGTATAGAGCAGTGGCATACTTTCCGGAGAGTCCCTGTAATTGGATCGGTGGCTTCGATCGATCAGAACAACAGGGAGGATGGTGATGTCAGTCGAGTTGCTCGTTTGCCAAGGACTGGGATCGTTTCGATGAAATAAATGGAGGATGAGAAGGACCGGGTGGGGAATTTGACTGACTTGTTTGGAGGCAGCGGTGGCATAACCACGAGTGGAGCTTAATGCCCGGTACATTCGACCAGAGGCCATCATGTACTTGAGATCGGTTTGGGCGATTGTTCGAGCGATGGATGATGAGTGGGTGGAGTTGTCGAGGCAGAGCAGTCAGTCAGTCGATTGAAGGTGAGCGAGCAGTCAAGAATTTCCCACGAGGACTTCCACCAGGGCGCCCTTGATTAGCTAATCATCCTCCACCCAATCTCACCCGATCCAGGCCAAGACACTCCAACACCCCCGTGGGCCACCCCGCACGCACTCGATTAATGAAGCATCTACTACCAGGCAGCCTAAAGGGTAACAAGATCTGGGCGTGTCCGAAAGATCGATCCAGTCAAAAACTTGGCATCGCTCACTGCCAGCCTAACTCAGCAGACTGGGAAAAATTTGTACAATACACTTAACCACTAGGATCCCAACCTAACTTATTGAATCAATCAGTTCACGACTCATATGGGTTGTGAACAGCTGTTCACGCCCAATTGCAACCCCTTGGTTGCAAATTTAACATTGCCCTTTTATTTTTTTAGTTTTATTTTTAACTTTTTATGGGGCTGTGAAAAATTCACAACCCTACGCAACCCGTACATGACTCAAAATGGGTTGTGTGGCATGGTTCACAACCCACTTGAGTTGTGTGCGGCTCCCCATGGCCCACAGAGTTGTGAACAGCCATTCACAACTCAGATGGGTTGGGATCCGGGCCACACAACACATTTTGAGCTGTGGCATGCCATTCAAAACTTGTTCACAAATCCAGGTTTGTGAGAAGAAAAAAAAAACATAACAAAACAAAAAAATCATAAAAAGTTGAAAAAATCAAACAAAAAGAAAAAAAAAAAGAAACAAGAATTAAAAAAAAAAGTGAAAATTTCACAACTCCAGGGCCATGAATGCATATTCATGTCCCTATGAATAAATAAAAATAAACAATAAAAAATTCTGAAAAAATCAAAATGTTATGCCCAAAAAAAAATGGAAAAATAAAAATTGGTAAATAAAAATGGAAAGGAACAATAAACATAGAATACAGCCCTAAAATGAAATAAAATATAATATAATGTTTGAATAAAATACAATCAAATACAAACATTTTACTGCATATTTAAAATTAATAAAATTGAATCAAAACAAAATTCAACTAAATCAAATTAAACCAACTAAATTTAATTCATATCATTCCATTATATCAATTCATAAAGTCAATCAATCAACCCCCAAAAAAGAGGAATGTAATTTCACCTCAATGTACTAACCCTAAAGTAAAATTGCCAAAACAAAACAAATAAACTTGTGTTAAGCTGATCCCATCATAAGTCAAAAGAATTCTTATGATGAGATCATCCCAAAACAAGTTGAACTTATTTCATTGGATTAGCACCAAACTAAATAAACCCCCCCAAAAAAAATAGGGCTAGCCCATTGAGGGCTGATCCCATCATAAAAAGTGTAAATACTCCTGATTATGGGATCATCCCAACACAAGTTGAACTGAATTACAAATTAAATATAATTTAAAACACTCAACATAATGATGTTAACTCAGAAAGCTCAAAATGATGATGTTCAAAATTTAATAAACCTTTGTATTAATAGAAGTAAAAGATAAGAATCAGAAGTAAATGTTAGGCCAAAGCCAAATGATAAAATCCAAACCCAAATAATGAAATGAAAACCCAAATGATAAAATGAAAAACCAAATGATGAAATGAAAAAACAAATGATGCAATGAAAACCCACATGATGAAATTAATACACAAAATGAAATGAAAACACAAATGATGAAATGGAAACCCAAATGATAAAATGATATGATGTCTATAAATTTGAATAAAAATCCAGTTGATCTTTGAGATGATCAAGCCAAACAGAAGATTTCTTTAGAGTCTAAGCAGAATTTTTGATACAATGGGTGGGATTGGAATCATATCTCCCTCAATTAATAAATGAGCCCATGGGTTATTTTGAACAAAGGGAATGAAGATGGCATCCAATGGTTCTTTTAAACCCATTTTATTAGGAGTATAAGTAAAACATGAATCCAATGAAATGAAAAAAATTGGCCTTGCATAAGTATCTGCTATTATTTGATCAATATCCAACTTTGAAAGCCATTTTGAAGAGGGGATCTTTTCATTTATGTCTTCAACATCAAGTCTTTTTTCTGTATTTTGCACCTCTTTTCTTCAAAAAATTATCTTAGAATAGCATGCCTTATGTTTCCTCAATTTTTCTATCAATTTACTTTGTACTTTAAACCATCTGTCTTAATCATTCCCCAAGTGATTTAGAAATGAATCTAAATCCTCAATTAACATCACCAACAGTATCCAAAAACTCACCCAAGAAATTCTTTAAGTTCTCAGGTATTTGATTGAGCTATTTAATTTTTTTTCCTGAAATCAAAACAAACTTAGCCAACATTCAAATCAATTTAATTAAATCAATAATCAAAAAAGATGAGCTTCTGGTTGAATTCTCCTGCCATCTTCTTCCTCAGAAGAGGATTCCAATTGCAAATGAAGGGAGGCTAATTCAATTTCATTCTCTTCCTCTGATCTATGATATTGAGATACTGAGCCTGAGGACTTGGAATATAAACATCATATAACCATCAGTTCATTAAGCCATCAAAATTAACTCTTATCAGAATAAAAGACTTACAATTTTTGGTCTTTTTGGTGCCCTCCTAACCTGCCTTTCCCTCTTAAGTTCCTTTTCAAAATTTTCAAATCTTGAAAGTTCACAAGAGTTGTTTTTCAATTTGGGATGACCATGGCTGGACCATAAGAATTGTGGCTCAATCCTTGGCTTAGTAACAAAGGTTGTTGCATTCTTGACCAGGGACTTTAAAATCTCCACTTTAACTTCTTCAGGTTGTCCTATAAAAATTTAACTGAGCTTATAAAACAATTGAGAAGGGTTGAGCACTGGATCACTGTCAGAGTTTTAAAAAGAAAAAGAATCAGTCATTAGTAAATCCATTCAGGAATCATCAATAAAATAGGAATCATCAATCAAGAAGCATTCATTGAAAAGCAATTCAAACAATCCAACTTACTGAACTGGGAGGTTTATAATCTAACCTCCACTGAGGATGAAAATCCTTAGGCACACAAGATCCTCTCAAGTCTAGTATTTTTCCTAATATGTGGGAGCAGGGAAATCCCATTTTCTTTGAATATGAATTGGTGCACACTTTGCCATCATGGTTGTACTTCAAATTCTCAAATTGTTCCCCAATGAGTTTAATTTCCTGAATTAACAATGTGTACACCAAAGGTAAAAGTTCTGTTGGAAGAACTGTTCCTAACTTTATTCAATATTTTTCACGCAACACATGCACTGATTTGATTTGGAAAACAATTTTTCCATCCAGGTGTTTTCACAAATCCAAAATTTTCCCCAGTGAACTCAAAGCTAAAATTTTGAAGTAGCATGGACCCCTTCTACCCAAGATGTTGTTTTATTTCCAAAGTCGGGGTTAATAAAATTCCACACCTTTAAAAACATCTCTTTGATAGGGAAAATGTTCTTTTCCATATACTCAAGAAAATACTCATGGTCTTTCAAGAAAAACCATATACAAGTTTTAACATAAGCCATCCAAGCTAAGGTGAACAGAAGAAGCAATAAATTGGCCTATTCTGAGTTCTGAATCATTGACTTCTGCCTCCCCCTTGGTTTTAAAGGCCCCATAATTTTCCCACAGAGTCATGAAACTTTGCAATCCTTCATCATCACTACTGAAGCAAACTTTGAAATTTGCTTGAATATTTTCAGAAAAGTTCCAAGGACACAACTGTCTAGATGACTAATGGAAAATCTCTTCAATGGCACAAATCAGCACTTTTTCACAGTCTGTCACAAAGACTTTGGGAATCCTCTCTGGATCAAAAACCAACTCCTTTATTGCATTCACCGCCAAACTGTAGAACTCAAACATTTATTTTTTTGTAAATACAAAAGCCTTTGTAAAAATTTTCCTGTTGGCAGTCATTCCTACAACATTAAATAGCGGAATGTTTTAACCATTTTTTATAAGTACAATTAAACAAAGAAATATTCTGGAAGTTTTTAAAAAGTTTTATGAAAGCAGGATGAGCCCAGAAAAGGGCCTCTAAGTGACCTTCTCCATTGAATCTTGAACTGGACACCCACTGATTATCTTGGAGCTTTTCAAATAGCACATCCATAACACTTTAAGCCTAGAGTTCTGCTTCTTTTAACTTGCACTTAGGTTTGTATATTTTTCTATTGCCAAAACATTCTCCACCATCAATCATTCTCAATTTCCTTTTAAGTTGAATTGTATTGAGCCAATCTTGCATGCCTTACTTAATTTGGTCTAAGGCCACACCAGAGATTATCCTCAGTTGAGGCTGTGTTAAGGGGTTTGAAGATGGTTGATGATTATGTTGGTCATTTCCAATGGAGAGGCACCATCTGGGACCTTCTACTGTGGGACTTGCACAGATCATGAATTTAGACCCAACCTTCCTTGTGTGAGTTTTCTTTTGCTGTTTGGTGAGGTATGGGCCTGTAAATATTCCATGTCTGTTGCATTCTAGGTTATTTGTATTTATTTGAATTGAATGTTGTCAAAGTGTAGCCATGCATGGATGCACATTTGTGGCAAAAATATTTGGCTTCTTCCCTACTTGGAAAGGCTCTCACAGGAGGAGGGTCAAGGGTTTCTGTACCCTCATAGTTACAGCTGCCATAGTTACATTAGTTCCCATCAAATCAAATAAATCAAATATCACATTAAATGTTGCACACCACCACCAGTTAATTCCAGTTGTGAAACATCTTGTTCCTCCATTGTAACCTCAGATGGGATTCAATTGGGAATTCCAATGGTTTTTTTCCCAAATACCTAGCTTCTACCACAGATTTTTTAACAGCCCTATCAATTAAGTCCTTCAGAGCAGCCATGTTTAAACCAGAGTTGCTTGGGCTTGCCACTGTTCCCATAATCAAAAAAAATCTAAAGGAACTTCATCATTCAATCCAACTGTCAATTCAACAACTCCAAAGTTTACTCAATTTTGGGTTGAGAATTATAAAATTATCCAATGTGAGATTAATGTTTACATTTGTGTTTTCATAATGGTTTAAAATTTCTCTTTGTGTTCCAATAGTCCCACAATGTATGAAAAATCCTCAAATTTGTGTTGAAAGCACTTAAATGAGGTTCAGGGGTGCCTAGGCACCCCTAATTACCCCCAAATGGCCTATTTTGGGATATTTTCCCCACAATTAGTTGCAAACAACATGTGCAACCCCCAGCACATTTTTAAAAGGGATTTTTTCAATTCAAATGGGTTTTTAACAACTGTTCATGCCTGTTCAAAACCCAGAGTTTCAAATTTATCACATCCCTTAAAAACACTTGAAATAAATAAATAAAAAAAATTAAAAAAAATTAAAATACAAGAAAAGAAGTAAGAAAGACAAAGAAAAGAAAAAAAATAAAAAAATAAAACAGAAAAACAGAAAAACCAAAAAACCAAAAAAAACAGGGAAAAAAAGGAAAAAATAAAAGAAAAAGAAAAAGAAAAAGAAAAAGAAAAAGAAAAAGAAAAAGAAAAGGAAATAGAAAAAGAAAAAGAAAAATAAAAAGAAAAAGAAAAAGAAAAAGAAAAAGAAAAAGAAAAAGAAAAAGAAAAAGAAAAAGAAAAAGAAAAAGAAAAAGAAAAAGAAAAAGAAAAAGAAAAAGAAAAAGAAAAAGAAAAAGAAAAAGAAAAAGAAAAAGAAAAAGAAAAAGAAAAAGAAAAAGAAAAAGAAAAAGAAAAAGAAAAAGAAAAAGAAAAAGAAAAAGAAAAAGAAAAAGAAAAAGAAAAAGAAAAAGAAAAATAAAAAGAAAAAGAAAAATAAAAAGAAAAAGAAAAATAAAAAGAAAAAGAAAAAGAAAAAGAAAAAGAAAAAGAAAAAGAAAAAGAAAAAGAAAAAGAAAAAGAAAAAGAAAAAGAAAAAGAAAAAGAAAAAGAAAAAGAAAAAGAAAAAGAAAAAGAAAAAGAAAAAGAAAAAGAAAAAGAAAAAGAAAAAGAAAAAGAAAAAGAAAAAGAAAAAGAAAAAGAAAAAGAAAAATAAAAATAAAAAGAAAAAGAAAAAGAAAAAGAAAAAGAAAAAGAAAAAGAAAAAGAAAAAGAAAAAGAAAAAGAAAACAAAAAAGAAAAAGAAGAAAAATAAATAAAAAAAATTGAAAAAAAATTGAAAAAAATTGAAAAAAAATTGGAAAAATAAATAAACAAACAAAGAAATCAAGAAAAAAATCAAAGAAAAAAAAGGTGCTGTGATAAATTTACAACCCTGAGTTGCACATCTCATGAAAAAACCCTCCATTCACAACTCAAATGGGTTGTGAACAGTTTTTCATGCCCATTCACAACCCAGAGTTGTGAATTTATCACTTACCTTTCTGAAAACCATCTTTCAAGCCCTTGCTTCCTCCATTTCCAGCCTTTTCTATCATTTAAAGCTTTTGGTGTATTTTCATTTGGCCATTTCCCTTCTTCCAGCCGTTTCTCACCCTTTTTTCTCATTTTTTCAAGTTTCTCCTGCTTGAGTTCATCTTGAAAATAAATATCAAAAACAAAACTAAAAATCAGAAGTTTAACAATATCCCTGAGGCCATCAAAAATATGAAAATTATATGTCTTGATCTTATATAAGCTATAATCCTTTATTTATTCAACAAAAAAACAAAACAGAATTTATTCCTTCAATTGCAGCTGTATCTTGCTTTGCCAAAGGCCCTTGAGGCGTATTATATTTCTTTTATTTTTTTTAATAATGAGTGTTTGATGTGGTTTTATTTGTTATGGTTTTATTCTTATTTTCAAATTTGAGGCTTATATTTCTCTTAAAGTACTCTAGAAATATAAAACAACTAACTTCAAATCTGTATCCCAGCAATATTCCAAATTAAATAAAAATATAAACATGAAAATGTATCAAAGTCAAGATCTCCAAGGAAATAAATGGCTCATAACAGGCATAGCCCATTTGGTTTCATCAAAAACTATTTCTCCAATGAAAACAAAGCTTAATTCTAAATTTTAGTAAAAAATATTTTTGGAAAAATAGATGGTTTTCCCAAAATCAGCCATGGAAGTTTTCAAAACTCTTAACTCTGATACACCCTAATATAAACCACAATCTGATACAATTCATAGTACCTCTTATATTCACCAAAAACTTTAAAATGATTCCAGGCCTTTAATTTGAGATCTATACCAACTCCCTCACAGACACTCAAGTTATTTAATCTTTATTTTCAATTTTTGGAAATAATGTGGATGTTGACTGATTTATTATGTTTTTAGTTTAAGATCTGAGGATTATTTTTATCCCTTGCATTATTCTAACAAAAGGAAGCAAACAGAAATTTGTAAAGAAGTCTGTGGGGTGGCCCAGTATGATGATCTGGATGCCAAAGGTTAAACTGAAGTTCTGACCAAAATATCTCTGCTGTGTATCATGAAACACATGAATATGATTCAATAATACTCAAGCCAGTTATGAGACCCCTTCCTGAAATTTATTTCAAAATTTATTATGAGGAGATGGGGTTTGACCAAAATCAGCAAAAGGATAAACTTTTGGATTCATGAAGAGACAAAGATGTTTACTTGAAGTGCTCCTTGGGAGGTCATAATGAATCAAATTCTGGTAATTTTTCATTTTATTGATCCTAAAGGATTGTTAATTTCCAAATAATTATTTATTAATTAATAAGAATAAAATGAATTGGATGGAAATTTTTTGTGAAAAAACATTAATACGCCAAGAGCCCTGTTTTGAGCCTAGTGGTCATTCATTTGATTTAAGAATTCAAAATATATTACAAGAAAAGGTTGGAGCATTGATTTAAGCTGTTTTTACCTCCAAAAGAAATATTTAAATAATTAAAAAAGGAAGATGGGAAAAATTTAACCATAAAAAAAGATCCTCATAACATGAAAAATAAAATGAAGAAGGAGCCAATTTCTGGAAAAAAATCATGTCTTCAATATTTCCTCTGTCTGATGAGGACCTATTGTGATGAATTCATAAATTCAATAATGAGCCTGTCAGATTAGAATTTGGGACATTTTTTTTCTCTTCCCTTCCTTGTTCTGCTTGGCTATAAAATTCTACAAAATGTGAATGATAGAATGCACATACAGGAAAAACTGCTATAAATTCACATTTTTGCACTTTGTTTGAATACCTTCAACAGGCCACATATTTTCAATTGAATTCACCCTGATGAGCCATGTGACCCAGTAAATCTTTTCTCAGGCATTTTCAAATCTCAGAATAATTAACTCTGAAGATGATATCACCAAACTATTTTTGAAAGAAAGAGATTTGGGCCTTATTAATGAAATTGAGGGTCACTTTGGTGGAAATTCCCAAGAAGAAAGAAAATATATTTAAAAATTTCTTATGGGGGGGGGAGGAAGTTTATAGAAAACTTGAATCATTGAATTTTGAAGACAATCTCCACCTGGCATAGCAACAAGAAAATATCATCCAGATTCAAAAGGGTGTTTAATTATGAGGAAATTTGGGTATATTTCATTCATTTCTTGATTAGATTGGTTGTTCAAGATTTTGAGGATTTAATTGCTATTGAGGCAAATAAATATTCAAATATTGTGTAAATCAATACAACACCATTACCAAAGGAAAGAGGGGAAGCTTTAGACTATGATAGAAAAAATAATCATCACAATATGATAGATAACATTGAAGTTATTGAGGATTCAATCCCTGCCAACTATGAGACAAGAGTTTTGCAGAGATGTAAAGACAAATTAGAAATCCAGTTACAAGACCATAATGAAGAACCAAATATGAAAGTGATGATAAATTGCATAGATGCTTTGCATCAAAAAATGCAAAGAAAAATATGGAGGAATGCTTCAAATACATTCCAGTTCAAATCTGAATGCTGGAACAAATCCAAGAAAAGAAAGCTCCACCACAGGTGGACACCAATGACAAATTCAAGAAAGATAAAAGTAGTTGAAAATTTCCATTTCATAGCGATTAAATTTATTTTGCCAAGGAAAAGATTAATATGTAGTTATTTTAAAGTAAAGAGGAAGAAAGCAAGGCTGCTCTAATCCTCATGTGTAAATTTTTTTTCTTTTGTTTTATATATATATTGTATGATTGCTTCCTGCACATAGATGAGGTGTCTTCACTATAAAAGCACCTCTCATCCCACAGGATCTCTCAATTTTTCTGTTCATATACATCCATTCACCTTGATCATCACTTAATCTCCCTTTTATTATCAATTCTACAATTTTTATTTTCAATCATGAATTAGTCCTCTACTTTCCAGATTGCTAATTGTGGTACAAGAACAATCAAGAACTACAGATTGGATTTTTCATGAAAATGGACCTGGAGCTTTCATTTTTAGCCCTTTGGAACAACCATTTGCATGTGGGATGGTATAGTCAATAAATTCACTGAAATTTATATGATTTTATTATCCTTCACCAGAGAACTTAGGCCATTCAGAAATTGGGGGTAAAAGTTTGAGGGCTTTTTCCATTTCAGGAGTAGGACTAGGCCTGAAGGTGTCACTCCTATGCATTCCTAGTAAGGGTGGTGCATAAGTAGTAGTTTTCTGTCTGGGAGTTTTTGGTTCCTCTGTGGTAATCCCCAAGGGGTTGGTCAGATGGACTTTTAAGTCTCTAAGATCATTTTTGATCAAATTAAGTTTCAGGTCCACTTTATTATTAAGCAGATCTAATTTCTCACTAAAGGACAGAATGGAGCTGTTAGTAGTATTTATTAATTCTTCTTTTAAAGGCTGAAAAGACCTAATAAAATCTTCTTGGATACCTGATATCATATTCTCAATTGTTTGAGTCTTTCTAATTTTACCTGGATTAATTTTCTCCAATAATTTTTCTGTATGCTCCTTAATATCTTGTATTCCTACAGATTTTGTTTGGTCATTAATTAATTTGGCTACTACTGAGGTTAACTTATCCATTTGGGTTTAAACAATGTCCAAAACTTTACAAAAAATCTTGAAATTATGGTGCATATAATTAGAAAAGGAAGTAATTACATCACAGACTGGTTTAGACAAGTTACTGGGTTCAGAATTAGAGGCCAATTGTTTTACAACTTTTTTCATTTTTGAGCTAAGGATATTATCTGATCCCAATCCTTGATTCCCTTTGGCTTTGGATGGGAAGAAGATCTCTTCTTTCCTGATCCTCTGCCTTTCAGTTGGGCTAATTGATCCCAAGGATTCCACTTTTCTACATAGGATTCTACCTCTTTCCTCGGAATCATTTTCTGAAGAGCTATCTGGGTAGCCTTTGCCTGGGAGATTATCTTTTTCATAGATACCATTTCCTCCTTGGCTTGGGCTTCTTTGAACTCTTCCAAATATTTCATGTGCTCTCTGGCTAAGTCTTTGATCCTGGCTTCCTTGGCCAGATTCTTCTGAGGTGGCTGCAGGGAACCTTGTTGTAATGGAGGGGGGCTTAATTTTACTACCTTCTCTGGCTCTAGGTTTGGGGAGGGCAACAGTACTTGGGGATGTTCCCTGTCCACCAACATTTGATTCACGGGTTCCAGTCCCCTCATGGTTGTCATTATTGGTGGTCTCACAGTTACTGTGGGCTCCTGGCAAAGATCCATGGGAGGGAATTTTCCCTGAGGCTCTTGTGTTATGTCTATTCATGTTGAATGAAATGTTTATGAGTATTTTTCTAAAGAATAATCTGTGCAAATAATTTTATTGAAACTTACTTAAGTTGATATTCAAAGGTACTAAGACTTTATTGGGATTAAATTGGTCCTTAATAGGTAATCCTACAGGGTCTTGGTGTGTTCCAATGAGGTCTTCACCCATCCAATCAATATTTTCAGGGCGTCCAGAGATATCAGGGACTTCTTGGTTTTCTAAATCAACTTCAGTGAGGGTGGTTTCTGGAATGGGAGGGTTCACTGATGGTGAAAAGATATTTTATTGGTCAATAAAATATTAATATTATTTTAATAAAAATAATATGGTAATATAAGTTTTATACTTACTTTTATATTTTAAAAAGTAATTTATACGGTATTTCTTCCAAGATTTATGTTTCCTTAATAGGGCCTGGAAGTTGATACGCTTCTCAAGATCTTCTTTTTCAAGGAGTTTATCTAAGTTTTTACGTGCAGAAGAAATATTAAGTTGCTCAGCTTGAGTTAAAGCTTCCCAACCAGTTGGTTTATGATTTTTGATATATTCTACTTTTCTTATCTTTAAAAGATTTAAATAATAGATTATAAATTCTGCATTGGGTTTTAAATCCACTGAAAAAGGATTTAATGATAAATCACAGTTAAAAAGTCAGATAAATTATCTTTGATTTAATTTTACATGAAATTTCGGGTCCAAGGTATTAAATATAATAAAATGGAATATTTCCCACCCAGACCCCCAATTTTTAGCCTCCTGGATTCCAAGTTCCTTGCTATTCTTTAGCTACAGGGGTGATAGAATAAATGATAAATATATTATTCAATAAATTCAGCAAAAATCCGTAAAATATTTGGATAAAGCTTATTGCAAGGTTGATTGGTTTGAATATGGTTTCATTTTATAAATCAACATTAATAAATTGATTATTGAATAAATTAACAGAGGGGCCACAATTATATTTGGGATCTTTAAAACCTCTTTTCAGGTAATTCAGTATGAAAACACATAGGCCTGGTTACTTTGGAACCTTTAATTTATATTCTTAAAGGATATATTGCCCAAAGATAATATGTATATAAAATACATGGTGGAGTGGCAGGGCTTTGTAACCAAGCTGCCACGACAGAGAAAGGATAATAAGACTCACTGGTATATTATTAAATCCTTGGGGTACCTGTTTGGGACGTGCACTGATGGGTTAAACCTGTTTACTGGGGTTATAAGGTTGTTCAGCAGTTTAAATTGGTAAAAAGGGTTGGGGACAGATATCATTAATCAGACTAAAGCCATAAATCACTTACTTATCTCTTATAAGTATTTGATTACCTTGGAAAGGTGTCTGGATTTAAATATAACTGGGTCTCCGGGTATCAATATCCTCAAAAGAGCTCTTTATTTATAGATTTTTGAGTCCCAATATTGTCCTTCTGAGGGGTACAGGGGCTCAAAGGGACGGAAAATGAGGCTAGCAAAGTGGACAGTGGCAGCCTGTCACGTGTTATTGGTGCTTTAGCACGGGTAACATCTAATTCCACAGGGTATGGGAATTATTCTACTTTATAATTGATGTTTGGACGTGTGAATAACACTAATCTGTTCATTTTATTTATTATTTGATTAATTATCATTAGTAAATGTTCCCAGTAAGTTAATAATTATTTTAATAGAAATTCCTACAGATCGTCTGATGTCAGTTGAGTTCTCATTATGTATTAAATAATTGTAGTAAAGTCATGACATTGATTTTTGATGAGATTTTGATGATTTTAATTTCAGACAAAAACACCAAGACTGATGCTGGATTTTAAAGAGTAAGAGACCCAGGATAAGGAGGTAATGAAAGAGACCAAAACAACAGGAGTACAAGATGACTAGGAAGGACCAGCAGTAGTAGAGAGCCAGTATCCCCCTTGAAAAGCCATGAGAAAGTCATAACAGGAACCAACCCGTCAACATCAGAACAATGGAAAAGAGATGAATAATAAAAAGACAGGAAGGCAACTGGTTTTTAATCATACCAAACTAGATACACTTTGATTGACGGAATTGGTGATGGATTGGAGGTGAAGAGTAAGGTGCCCAAATGGCTTTGAGCGGAGGGTGGCAGTGTTTGAGTGAGGTCTGGGCAATGTTACCGGTTGAATCATTTGACCAAAGGGGAAGGTATAGGAGGCAAAGAGAGGAAATGAGAAGGTGTGAGAGATAGAGTGGACAATCAAGGGGATTGGTTGGATGAGAGGAATTGGGTGAATGAGAAGGAGGAGTTCCACAAGTTGGAATCAAAGGACGCGGGGAACTTTAGTTTGGAGAGGGATAAGGGTGGATTCTGGAGACATCTTGTGACATGTCTGGAAACATAGGTTGAGAGCTTATGGACTTAGAATTCAAAACCCCCCAGAGTTTGGTATGATTAGTCAAAACAGGTGCTTAACAGAAGATCTAAGGATTTTCTTTTGCTAGATTTTGAAAGGCAGTCTGCAACCATGTTTTCAGAGGGAACAAGCACAAATTTAATCTCTTGGGATTTTAGGCCTTTGGCAAATAAATTTGCACTTGATATTGATATGTTTTGTTTTTGAGTGCAAACAAAATTTTTTTTATTTTATCTAGGAGGCCCAAGTTATCTATATGAAACGCTGTGGGATCAAGATTGATGTTCCACAGTTTGCCAATAAGGTGTTTAATCCAGAGATTTTGTTGGCATGCGTCAGAGAGAGCATTCAGTTTGGATTCTGTGGACAACATTGCAATGTTACATTGTTTTCCGCTGTTCCAGGACAGTGGGCACAATAGCCAGAGACATAGATGACCGTATTGAGATCTGCGCGACTTGTGGTTTTCTCCCCAGGTGGCATTGGAAAAGTAAATAATATTTTTTTGATTTTCTCTGGACAGAGACAGAGAAAGGTTGAGTTGTCTAGTTCCCTTCAGGTTTTTGAAACAATGTATGACTTCTCTCCAATGAAGGATACCAGGTTTGTTGTTGAATTGAGAAAGGATGGATACAGCAGGGGCTAAATCAGGATGGGTACAACAGGATAAGAGATTGAGAATACCAGTGAATCTTTGGTAGTTGAAACCCAGCGCGTTGAATTGTTTGATTTCAGGTTTGCTTGCTTTCACAAGGCAAACGCCTGGGGTTAGAGGTGTCAGGACAGTCCGCGCATTAGGCAGATTTAATTCTTCAAGAGTCTTGTCTATAAGCTTAATTTGGTTGATTTTGATAAGGTTGTTGCCAACAGAGATGTCCATACCTAGGAGGGTGTCAGGGAAATGGGCGGAGGAGTTGGGGAATCTAATAAGGAACTGATTTTTGAATGAATCCACATCTCCGACAACAATTAGGTTGTCTACGTGAAAGTAAACAAAAGAATAGGAATCCTTGTTTAAGAAGAGAAAAGGGTTGGATTCCAAGGGAGTGAAGTGGATGTCAGTGAGCCACTTGGTCAAGGTTTTGTACCAGTTAGCTGGGGATTGTTTAAGGCAGTAAAGGGATTTCTTCAATTTTAGGAAAGGTGTTTTTCTAGTAGAATGTTTCGGAGTCTTGATGTATATGTCTTCTTTTAAAGGTGCATGTAGAAAGGCCCCTTTTACATCAAATTGTCTAATTTTTAAATTCTTGTCAGCACAAAGAGTGAGTAAAGCTAATAGGGAGGAAAAACTTCCAGTGGGAGCAAAGGTTTAAAAATAATCTACACCGTAAACTTGTTGCAACCCCTGTATACACAACCTGGCTTTCTTCTTTGCGGGAGTACTTTCTGTAGCAGGTTTGTCTTTCAGAACAAGGATAGTATTTAGGAATTTAGTTGGGATAAAGGAACAGTCTTCCCATACTTCATGTTTTTCAATGTTTTCAAACTCCTCCGCAATGGCATTGGTGTATTGGCTTGTGTCTTGTGTGAGATACGAGTATTTGGTTGGTCTGATATTCAATGTCCTAGGTCTGAGGGAGTATTCCAAGGGGGTAGAGGAGGGAAGATTGGAAGGGAAATTGGAAGAGGGAGGATGATTGATAGGATCTAGGATCTGATCTGGCGGAGGTTCAGAGTGGACGTCTTGAACCAGGTTCTCTGGATCAGGATGAACGCCAACTTGGTCTTCAGGATTGTTCAGAGGGGGTTTGACAGATTCTGCCTCGTCCGTTTCAAGGTCCTCTGGGAGAACTGTAGGGTAGATGGGTTCAAGAACCTCATCATGGATTGAAGAACAAGAAACGTTTCTATCCATGGGATTGAAGTTGAGAAAGGTGACATGCTTGGTGTTGATGATCCTCCCACTCTCCAATAGGATTTGATACAATAACAGTTCCTCATTGTATCCAATCAGAACTCCTGGGATCCCTTTTGGAGCCATCTTAGAGCAAGGGATCCCGGAAGGGCCTAGGAATACCAGGTTTATGCCAAGAGGTTTGAAAAATCTCAGTGGAATTTCTTAATTTTTGAAGATTTTGTAAGTTGATGGGTTACCCTTATGGGAAGGGATTTGGTTAAGCGCCAGGGTGACTGATTTAATGACTTCATGCCACAGATTAGTGTTGATTCCCGAGTCTAGAAGAGTGCATCAAAGAGATTCTATGATGGTACAATTAAATCTTTCAGCCAGTCCATTTTGCTTGGGTGTATAGGGATCAGAGTGGCATAAGGCAATGAGATTATTGTTGCAGAATTCTTTCAGCAAGTGATTAGCAAATTCAGTCCCCCTATCCGAGTGAATAACATTAGGGAAATAACCAAATTTCTTGGCTTCCATATTTATTACATGGATAAGAGTTTCAGGAATGTTGCTTTTCAGTTTCACAGGAATGGCAGAGCAGTATTGGGAACAGCTGTTGACCACGGTTAAGATAAGGCAATTAACGCATGAAGAGCTTGTGATAGGGCCAATTGTATCCAAGTGGATTTCTTGGAATGGCTTCTCAGCTTTGCTGTGAGAGTTTTTGAAACTGGCCCTTGTGATTTTACCTAGGGCGCAAGACTTGCACGGGGTGTCTGCTTTCACAGGTATGCTCAGCTTGTTTCTCAGACAACTATAACTCACATGCCCTAGAGATTTGTGCAGAAACTCAGAAGAGGTTAGGAAGGAAAAATTATCCATCTCAGATGCCTCAAAAACAGGTAGATTGTTTTGGTAGTGGCCATTATACAAGATTCCATTGTTTTCCAGAATTTGGAAGTCGTTCTTGTTAAGTTTAAGGCCCAGACCGTCAAGTAATAAAAATCTGGCGGATAGGAGATTAACAGAAACATTGGGTAGAAGGATGACATTTGACAGGTCTAGATTCCCATTCTCAAGTTTGATCACAGCCGTACCAACCCCCTTGATCAAGAGTCTTTTGTTTTCTGAACCGGTTTTTAAATGCCCTTTTTCTTTGGTCAACAAGGAGGCAAAGAGATCGGGATTAGAGATCATATGAGAAGAGGATCCAGTGTTGAGTATGAATAATGTGGAGGGAGAATCTGAGACCTGATGGTAGAAGCAACTGAAAGTTGTTGAGTTCCCATTACGTCATTTTAAATATTCTTCTTTGAGTTTGGGGTGGAGAGCCCAACAATTGGCTTCCGAGTGATAAGTATTGGGATTGTGCTTTCCCCCGGAACACTTTGGAAGAGAGGAACTTTCCATGCTCCTGCCAGTAGCAATCAGCGCGGATGGTAGGAAATTGGGATATTCCTTTTGTTTTGAATTGTTCAGGTAGATCCTAACGTGATCAAGGACTCTTTCCGGATTGATGGAGTCTTGGTTATGAGTAATTTGGTCTTTGATGTTGCTCATAGAAGGAGGAAGTTTGTGAATTAGCATGTAAGCAAGAATATCCTGGGGAAGATTGATTCCCACTTTGTGCAGTCTCCTGATGGCAACTTTGGCAGAGGTAATAAAGCCAAGACCATCTTTGGGATTGAAGGTCAGGTTTTGGAGACATTCAAACACCCATGATCTGTTGGAGGCCTCAGAGGAAGCAAAAAAAATTCAGTATGGATTTCCAGATAAGTTTGGCTTCTTTCTTGTTTTCAACCGTGATGATGTTGGCGTGTATGGAGGCATCCAATTTAGAGGTGATGATGGATCTCAAGTAAATGTTGTTGGTCTTGGAGAGAGTTTCAGTATTGGAGAACAGTTCCCCTTGGAGTCCTTGAAGTTTGAGCATGTTTTCTATTCTTGTTCTCCATAGTGAGAAGTTGTCAAGGGTCAAAAGAGGAATGGATTCAATGGCGGTTTTTAAAATGGTTTGTTGGAGTAGATCAGTCATGGTGTTAGTGAACTGGCTGGGAGGTCTTCTGTGCTATTTTGACTGTTAACCGTGATGAGATTTTGATGATTTTAATTTCAGACAAAAACACCAAGACTGACGCTGGATTTTAAAGAGTAAGAGACCCAGGATAAGGAGATAATGAAAGAGACCAAAACAACAGGAGTACAAGATGACTAGGAAGGACCAGCAGTAGTAGAGAGCCAGTATCCCCCTTGAAAAGCCATGAGAAAGTCATAACAGGAACCAACCCATCAACATCAGAAAAATGGAAAAGAGATGAATAATAAAAAGACAGGAAGGCAACTGGTTTTTAATCATACCAAACTAGATACGCTTTGATTAACGGAATTGGTGATGGATTGGAGGTGAAGAGTAAAGTTCCCAAACGGCTTTGAGAGGAAGGTGGCAGTGTTTGAGTGAGGTCTGGGCAATGTTACTGGTTGAGTAATTTGAACAAAGGGGAAGGTATAGGAGGCAAAGAGAGGCAATGAGAAGTTTTGAGAGATAGAGTGGACAATTAAGGGGATTGGTTGGATGAGAGGAATTGGGTGGATGAGAAGGAGGAGTTCCACAAGTTGGAATCAAAGGACGCGGGGAAGTTTATTTTGGAGAGGTATAAGGGTGGATTCTGGAGACATCTTGTGACATGTCTGGAAACATAGGTTAAGAGCTTATGGACTTAGAATTCAACAATTTTACTCCTTATATTCAAATTTTAGTTGATTTACTAAAAAATAACTATTTAAAAATATAAGTCATGAGTATTTATGTAATATTTTTACATCATTAGTTTCCTTAGTATTTCACAAAAATACTGATGTCTTGTTGTTCTCATAATTGCATATTAAAGCTTTTTAATATATTTTTAGAAATAGTCATTATCTCATTTTTGAAATTCTTGGTATTTTAAATTATATTTTAGAAAAAATATGTATAAAGGTTATTTAGGTATTTTTATATTTTTTATGTATTTTTAGACTATCTACTATCCACAGGAAAATTTATTACATATGTAGAATGTTCCTGTGTAAGTTGTAGCATGTTTATGCGGTACCTAGGTTTCTCAGGCCGCCTGTCACTTTGTCAAATTGTAGTCCCGCAGCTGAGTACTTTTCAGAGGCTCAGGGCTCTGTTCAAGGCTTTGATAGGGTGACAGTGCTGCAGCTCAGCCATGCGTGGGTGTATTGGCAGCTGCAGCTGCATGCAGGAATTGTGACAGAACACATTTCCGTCTGTAACTCCTAAAATATACACAACACCTCAATTCTGACTGAATTTTAGTTGTGAAACCTTTAAGTGACAATACTTGTGAAATATTTAATTGGTCAAAAAAGTACCATAATGGTGCCATGGTATTTTTGGTCTTTCCTTTCTTAATTATTTAAAAATATAAGCAGTTGGATTTCAAGGGTGGGGTCAGTGAGTGACCCTACTTAATTTTGGGTGGAGAATTCATTTCTGCAATAATATTCATGGTTTTCCCACTCCTTCTTAGTTTAATTTTAATATTATTTATTTTTATGTTATTTTTGTTACTTTTGCAGCTTGCTCTGCAATAGTAGCAAGCTGACACAGATATGGTTTCAAATATGCAAAAATGAAGAGTCACAAAAATGTGTGAATTTCAGGATTTTAGCATGAGTTCAAGACATCCATGCAATTTCAAAGCTGGATGAAATTGAGGAGTGGGTGCAGAGCAAAAGGGTGCCCTTAATAAAGATTGGAATGCTGGTTTTGGCACCAATGGCAGCTGTGGTCATCATTGCTGTAAACTGCTGGCCAGTCCATTTAAACAGCCACAATGGCAATTTCTGCAATTGCTAAGGTCTTGATGGTGTTGCTGTCAACTTTTCTGCAGCTGAGGGTTCAATGGTTTGGCTGTCAACTCTCCCATTTCCTGGAAAGTTCAACAGAGCCCTCCTCTTCCCTTTTGAAGGGGGGGGGGGGCACAAATTTTTCATGTCAGAAAAAGGCATGAACCCTTAAAATTAAGTTTTGCTGCCTTTGGTGTGGCAGAACACAACAAAAGGCAAGAATTTAGCAAAAAAAATGCTAAATCCATGCCTTTTTTCCCTTTTTTGTGGGAAAACACATCAAAAGATGTGGCTCTAGCTTTTGTTTTGTGCCAAAATCACCCCTTTTTTTAAAAAAAAGTGTGTTTTCAGTAACTTTTAGGTCTTGAATTTAGCCTGGGCCAATTCATCCTAGGATATTTAATTTGAATTCCTTCCACAAGAAAACCCTTTTTAATTTAGTTTCATTCATCATAGGCTGCTACTTATCACCTTCATTTATCATGTCCTTGTTATCATGTGCAAATAATATTCACTACAGGAAGAAATATTTTCAAGATGTGCTCTTTCCATCAAAAGGGATTCTGTCTTTCTCAAAGGAAAACTGCTTTTTTTTATTTTATAATGCCCCCTCAGTCATTCAATTTCATGCATTTTTGCAACTTTTTGTGTTACAAGTATTGCATTGTAATTGTGCCAGTTTCTTTATACATCTAAAAACTAATCTTTGAAGCTTCTTTGAACTTATCTGACAAATCAAATGGTAAAAGGTGCCTTTTGATTTAGTTATAGGGATTTTCTTAAGCAGATAGCATAAGTACTATTCAATTACATCCAAATCAACTCTGAAACAGGAATTTTTTTTTATTTTAAAAAAAAACCATTTCCAAACCTTAAGTTTAAAATATTTAATTGCATTTATTTAGATTGTAGAATGTAGGGATTAAATAAAAACAAGCAAAACCTGTAACTTGAAACTAATGCTACTGCCCGCGTGGGTGGGCAGGTAAACTTTCAAGCATCATTGCATCATATTAGAAATTCAAACACTTTCCATGACTGAGAACTGCATGGGAACAGTTGAAATACACCACGTTTGGACCAAGAGAAACGTAACCTTTCGTCAGGGATCGGTTTCTTTGCTGAAGGTATCCCCCTTTTGTTCCATGCCATCGTTCTTTCCGAAAAGGGATTCAAGTTCTAAGAAAAACCTACGTCGTTCAAGAGCTGATGATGGAGGCTATGTATCTTCGCCACCTAAAGAACTTCACTGGAGCGAGTTGTATCTGTAAAAGGGAGTGGATTTGTGAACATTCGAGAAGCAGAAATTTTTGTCTGAGACTTTCGGTACCCATGAGCATGGTGATACCAATCAAACTTACAGCATCAAGTTGGGTGTGTTGGTAGCATTGGAACCTTTCGGACCCAGGTAGATAGCATTCCGGGTGGCATCTTGCTTGAGCTTTTCAGTCATTTGCTGGGTGGTCATGTTTTTTACACTCAGATGAGCGGCGATCAAACCAGCGACGTGTGGTGTGGCCATGCTGGTTCCTGAAATTCTCTTGATAGCATTGTCAGCCGTATACCAGGCGGAAGTGACCTCTGATCCGGGAGCAATCAGGTCAACGCAGGTACCCCAATTTGAGTAGGAAGCTCGATTGTCTCTAATATCACTAGCGGCTATGACGCTGTAGAAATGAAAGCGGCAAAGAGGTCAATTATCGTGATATTACTTAAGATCGGGAAAAACAAAATACAAACTTGGCACCAGCGACAGAAGCGGGACTGGAGAGACAGGCGTCAGCATTAGAATTTCCGGCGGCGATTGCAAAGTGTATCCCTTGGTTGATGGCAGCCTGCACGGCACGATCCAAAGCTGAGTTTTTATCGCCACCTAAGGACAAGGAGGCCACTGTAGGTTTGTATCCTGAAGCTCGGTACTGCTGCACAGTATACTGGATTCCGGCGATGACGTCTCTGAAGTGGAAACGACGGCAAAATGAAGCAAAGATGAGACGAAATTAAATCCTGTTTTTTTTTTTCTTCAAAGGATCAATCCGAAAGACTCACGAAGTCGAGCCACTTCCATCATCCGAGAGAACTTTGACGGCTCGGACCCGGACTTTTTTGGCAACCCCCCATCGGGCTCCAGCTACGGTACCAGCACAATGAGTTCCATGCCCGTTTCCATCGTCCAGGTCATCTGATTATAGTGGGTATGTATGAGCTAACTTAGAAATTGCACGATTGTTCCATACAATACTGATGACTTACAGCCTCCAAACTGTGCGGCCATCTCTACACGACCCTCAAAATCTACGTGACTCTCCCGGGCTCCGGTGTCCAAGATGTAGACCGTGACACCTTGGCCGGCGGGCTGGGTATAAACATAGTCATAGTTTATGGCGGAGGGATTGTTTCCATTGGTGCTGATTGGGCGTTTCTGGTCAATCCTTTGAAGGCCCCAAGGTGCGGTTCCTTTCTGAATTTTAGAATCAGAAGCTCCGTCCGTCGCCACGCTTGTGCCATTGGCTTGGCCTAAAATCATATCTGTGAGTAAGGATTGATCGGAGAGAATCGCCTCAATCGGATGAACGCTCAAAGTGCTGTCAGGGATGATTTCTTGAACCTATGCATGAGCATGAAAGAAGAGTTAGACTCATTATGCAGGTAGGGATGCGCGTCTCAATATCGGATGATGGCCAGGAAAAAATGACCAACTTGGGGATTTTGCGAAATTTTCTCAAACGCCTTCTTATTCAACTGGACGCTGAAGCCGTGTAACACCAAGTCCTCGTAGACATACCCAATACGGTTTTCGTCCAGCGGAGCCTCGTGCTCATCTGATCCAAAACTTTCTTTCAAGCGAGAGACAAATTTGTCGACGTCCACCTCATCATTCAAAATAACGATGTAACCTCTAGAGGATTGAGTCGGAGCTTTGAGTTGTGAGACTGGTCTCACAACGGGGGGGTGTGGTTGTTCTGAAGCTTGAGCCTGGCTCGGAACGGATGGTGTCGAATTTCCAAGGGGCGCAACGCGTCCTCGTTCTCTTTGACCGCTTGGGGGAGCGAGTGAGGAAATTTCTGGCATAAATAAGAATGCAAGCTGGATGGCTAACACCAAAGACATAGATATTTTGGATGCAATCATCATGTGGATCTTCTCTCAGCGCTGATTTCCGAGGCAAGTTGAGGTAGGTTGAACCTGAAGTTTGTATATATATATTTTTTTCTTTAAAAAAAAATCGAATGTGGGGGCACACGGAGGAGTTAATGGGATAAATTAGGATAGACAGATATCTTGTTCTAGAAAATTTGAAGACGGATTGAGAGTGAGTGTGTCGGCTATGATGGTGGGTAATAGGAGGAAGGGAATGAATGGTTGACTCGAAAGCCTGAGGTAATGAATGTGATTAGGTGATTGGAAAACAGATAATGGAGCGCCTGGATGGGAATTAGCAGATCGCCTACTCCAACCATTGCTCCCTTTTATCGACTCTCGAGTTAATCATGATTCCTTTTTTTTTCTTCCTGGAGAATTCGGCTTTGCTGATAGTACAACAGACCACTCGGCTTGGCTATGATCCTGGTGTTGAACGGCCAACGGTTTGTGTCGCTCTATCTCTCTTCCACTGGCGCACCGGGGCATGATGTTTGGCTATGAGGCATCAGCAGCAACATAAGCACCAAACCGCTTGAGCAGTTTGCGTCAGGGGGATGATCGAAGTCGTTAAGCTGAGAAGAGTTCTTACAAAATCAAGCATGAGATCCACCATTTGACGCCCAGACACGCACCATTGCCCTCTAATCAGTTGCCCGTCTTGGCCGAGCCACTAACTGCCCTTAGCATGGCAAGCAATGGCGCTTGTCCAGGACCCAGAGGAGTGGGCCAAATTAATCGAGGTGTGAGCGACGGTCACCCAGCCTCGCTCGGAACACTTGACCCCCGAGGATCTCTTCGAATCTACCGTTGACATGCAAAGTCGCTACTGTCACTATTTACCCAGGCATTCCAAGATTGAAGAAAACAACGGCTAAATCAAGGCCCAAGTGCCTGCCCAAGCTGCCTGCCAGGGTTCCCGATGGGCCACTACTACCCTGGACGTGCGCATGAACGGCAAGCTCATCGGAGCGAAGCCTTGAAAACCGGCATACATTTTCAAACGGCCCGGGTAGTTAGTGCTTCCCGGGAGGATGGAACTGATAACGCTATCAGCCCTTTGGGTCAATACGATTGAAAGGACCATCTCACAGACGCACATGATAAAATCAACCGAATGCGCCTAAATCAAGTCAAGAAGTCGCCTTGGTTTCACTGGCGTCCGGGGACGACAGGAGCTTCAGGATCGAGTGCTCTTACAGTTGGATGTCACAAAAAAGCCATGGAACATTAGCTTGAAGACTTTCTGCTGATCAAGACGTCCAAGAACGCCCGTCAACAGCCTACAAGGCTGTGCCGCTGGCTTGGCCTACCATTCTACAGTCGATGTTGCGCAGGACAGAACGATGATCATACAACATTTCTACGCCCGACCCGGCATGGGGGTGGAAATCTTGATTTACTTTAGCTTGATGGTTAAGAGGAACAGAATAGAGGTGAACCATGGTTTTCTTTGATTCTTGAATCAAGAACCCTAACAACTCGGGAAATGTCCGGAATTTCTTCTACCAAAAGCAATGTAAAAAAACAAGGCTAGTCTGGATATATACTTTACATGCCCCGCTTGCATCACACGCTTGGATATACCGGTTGAAGCCGATCACTGCGTGGAGATACTGGAATGATCACGGCTTTAACTAACAAGATGAGGAAGTCACTAGGTATGCATGACTGATCTGACCAAGTAGAAAACTGATATCAATTTGTGAGATGAGGCAGCGGCCCTCGTCTGGATCCCCAATGCAACTTGAAAGACAGCTGGGGTCTTGAAATCATTGTGCTCCATAGATCGCTACTGGAATAACAGGAGTCAGAGAGTCTGGATATAGCTCGCCAATATTTCGACCATTGAATGTATTATGCAGCTGACCGGAGCAGCCCAGCGGCCTGGACCCGTGCTCGGTACATCAGGAGAATTGCTTTTTACCAAATCTATCTACCTGGGGAGTTTTTGACTTGAGCATCGTATTGGGCTTTTTCTTGCTTGTAGAGATCACTCCTCCTTTGACCTTCGAGTACATATTTCTACCAAAACTCATCCTCAGTGATCTTTACCACGGGTCATGCGGCTGACGTAGAATGCGTCAGAGGCAACAATAACAAGAGAACCGACCTGTTTCACATCTTCACTCATCGACCTCCAATAATTAGCTAATACTTTGGATCCCTCAATGATCGGCGAATTTGCATCTTTCTCAGAGGCTTGAATCAGTTCAGCAAGACCGGGGAATTTGGAGGGGTTCGTGCGTAGTTCCGCGCAGAAAATCATGAAGCCATTCAGTGGTCGCTTCGGGGCATTTGGATCCAATCTCGGGATCCCCTTTCGGCCGGTTGATCGGCCTTGGGCTTTCCTTCGGCGTATGTACTCATTCTGGTTGATGTAATCGTAAGGCGTCAATGAATCGAGGAACTCTCGCATTTCAATTTCATACTGCTCTCTACGTCGGTCCAGCTCAACAACATAGTTCTAACACAAACAGATTGTGGTAAGTAAAGGGTGTGGAAGGCAGGAAAACCGGAAATCGATGATAACACAAACTACATAGACAGAGTTAGTCTTTCGTGGCATGAAATATGTCATGACGAACCTTTTTATCGGCGTCGCTTAATGATCTATACTTTTCAGCAGCAACTTTGAAACATTCACGGGCATCCTCCTTGCCCAACTTGCCGTGTTTGGCTTTGTGCTCCTAGTTTGGAACAGAAAATAAGGATAAGCCTTTGCCCGACTGTATGCCTTAAAAATTCAAAAGACCTTCCAAAAAAACACACAAGACATGAAAAAGTAAAACTCACGGTTATGACATCCTGAGTCACTAGTTGCATGATGTTCATGGGTCGCTTAGGTGGAACTAGCCTTTTCGGTGAAGATTCTACACCACGAACAGAGAAATTTCCAGCTTAAGTTTCAAACGTATTCATGGATGCCCTCAGAGGTGGTTGAAGGCCTACTTCTAGCTTTGGCGGGTCCATTCGGCTTCCGTTGAGATGTTGCTTCCTTCGAATGTTTTTCCGAATGTCTGGTGCTCAAAGCCAGATGATGAGGATCAGTCGAAAAGGAGCAAACTTTAAAAACGACCGCCAGGCGGCTGGACCCAGCGAGAGTGATCCCATTCAAGCACCACCTATGATGATACGATCGCAGAAGTGTTGAGGCCATCGATGGTATGAAATTGATGTGGTGGGTGGATGGCCAGTGCCACCCACTTCAGATTGGGACGCCGGGTCGTCACCGTGACCATTGCGAGCGCATCTGAAGCGCAGCCGTGGCCGCGCCTCGTGAGCGCATAGCGTGCCACGCCACATCAGAGCCGGATGATTTCTTGGTGCTTAGAGCGTCCCAGTCGGCTCGGTAAACTGGCTCAATTAAGTAAGTTTACCGAGCCAACATCACACCTGTATCCAAAATAGGACCTCACTACGTGGCAAGCTTTGTGAGTTGCGTTGAAAATTGATCAAAGCTAGGCTGCGTTTGGCTGCCGCGTGTAACTGTAACTATGGATGAGTCCCCAGGGCCCCAAAGCCAAACATCCCATGGATTTGTAACTGTAGCCTTCAAGAATGGGCGGGAAAGGAGATGGACACAGCTAGTTACAAGGTCAAAGCCTTGTAACTTGCTGTAACCTCTTTTTGGGGAGGGCAGCATGGGAGTGTAACTTCTTTGGACACTTGATGGGTAACAGTGCTTGCCAAATACCCAAAATGCATGTAACTGTAATCCCCTGTAACTCCCTGTGACTTCTATTTGGCGGGTGGGGGGGAGTTACAGTTACACTTACACCTTGCAGCCAAATGCCACCTTTGAGCATCTCCAGCAGTGTTGGTAAAATAAAGATGCTTATTTTGAGTTTACCAACCCATCTGCTGCGTTTAGCAACCCAAATTGCTGTGCCGTTGTCACAACCACCCCAGATGTGAAAGGGGCTGAAGGCACAGGCACTACTGCTCACAGAACTCAGGATTGAGAATTGAGATAGATTGCAAAGAGGACACAAAGAGTAATGACAATGATAAGGAGAAGGAGGATCCAGGAGTAAAGCTCTGGAGGTTGATGAGTGAATCCTATAAGAGTAATACCAAAGGAATAGGTGGGATGAGTAAGGTAGCCTGGTTGGCTTTCTTGTGCTGAGATGACACCTATTGGAAGGGACCAACCAATAAGAAGTAGTATACTAATTCCTTGAGGGAGATTAGTCCAGGAAGTGAAGAGAGACCAGTATATGTGAGAACTGAGAGGGAGGCCTTGAGGAGGGATGACTGGGGCTGGGTCTGGGATGCCCCATGACATTACATTTTGACAAATTGGGCTTGAGGCTGTGGCTTGACAGATTGAGTTATGGGCCTGTCCAGAAAGGTATAGCATGTACTAAACTGGAGTATGGGTTTCCCAGCCAGGAGTATATACTATGGGTTTAAAGTATATACTTCTTGTTGAGGGGTCAAAGTCCCATGAGGTTGTATTGCATTCAAAGAGGGACAGGTTCATATATGTATGTGAATAGGGTGAAAGGTAATGGCATGGCAAGAGAGTATGTGATAAGAGGTGTTCCTCCCCCAAAAAACCCCCCTTTCCAAGTCATTTCACCTGCATAAAATGAGGGGCAATAGTTGTTGAGAGCTAATGACAGAATTGGTGGGCAGGTTCATGAATGTCTATATGTTGTGGAAACCAAGAGGGTGGAAATCCCCTAGTTATCCTTGAGTTCCAGTATCAATGGTCCTAGCCTCTGTAAGGATAAAGATGCTCCAGTAGAGAGAAAGAGATAAATTTCCTTTCCTTTCTGTATCCTTTCATCCATCCATCCCTCAATCCATCCTCTTTCCTCTTTTCCTTTTCCTTTCCTTGTCCCAATATCTGATGATAAGGTGATCCCCTAAGAGCCGGGGTTGATAGCGCGGACTTTATGCTACCACTCTCAACCCTAACCTAAGTACAAGCGCAATGACAGCCCAACAACAAATGTAAAAGAAACCTTAAGCCCAGAAACCTAGCCTAACCCTAACCCATTCCCTTCCCGCTTACTGTTACTTAGATCCAGTTTTTCCTTCTCATGACGCGGCCCTCCGCCCCGCCCTACTTGGAGCCCCCCCATTTGTTTGAATCTGCCTCGCGCACTGTGTGCTTTCCTGCCCTGCAGGTTGTCCTGCGCTTGCGCGCGGCCGGCCTGCCCCGCCCTACCTCCCCAAACTAGCTGCGGGCAAACCAGGTTGGGCCAGCTCCATTCTTGGGTCCATAATGTCCGAGTGGGCTGCGGCCCGTCACATCCAATCAAGCCCAACCCATGCCCAGTATGCCAAGCCCCGGGGTGCCTACTGCTGAGACCGCTGTGGTGCCCCATCCTGAACACCCTGGCCAGTGCGGAGATTTTAATGTTTTCCTTATCATCATTCATAGGTATCATTATCAAAAAAAAAAATCATTGCGATCCAACATCCATACATACAATCCAAGAGCACTCTGTTTGACTCTCCAATCAACATCTTGCACCAACCACCCAGCAGAAGCTTCCTCAGCTTCAAAGAACTCAAGCAATCCAAACCAGTTGACAATTGATTTAAAAAAATTACTTGCCATCTAGCAACTAGGTACCCTCAACTCAATCATCATCTTGATTGTCGCACCTACCCACACCCCCTCATAGATCAACCAAGACTCATGATCCTAGTCAGAAGTACCCCAAGAGGCTGACTTACCATCATGCTCAGTTGTACCTGGGCAAGATGATGATGAGCCATTGATTCAAAACAACTCAATCAATGACCACCACAATTGAGGCAATCATCAAGGCTCCTTGGTTATTACAATCCATCCCTTCCCTTGGAGCACCCTTGAGACCATCAAGTTTATCCCCAATCTCCAATCCCATCCATCCCCGCTAACCTCCTCAACCTTGCCTTCACTTGGATCCAATCCCTGCTTCATCAAGCCTCCTTGTGCAACTATCTACCGACCAGCTTCTGATCTCATTCCCATCACCACCTCACTGTCAAATCTCTTCCTCCCCTCCTAGCTCACAGTCGTCCGCGGGTATCTTATGTTGCCGGTGCCCGTCGGACACCTGCCAGCGGTCATGCGCGGCCTCGGCAGTTGCCCGGGCCCATCAGGATGCCCGTGGGGGTCCCCCCTTTGGATTTCTTTGTCTCCGAGTAACTGTTTGTTTCTTTTTTTTCTCTTCTTTTGTTTTCTCATGATCTTGATCTTTGAAAAATAAAATAAAATAAAATAAAATAAAATAAAAATAAAAAATAATTTTTTTCCCGCTCTCACTTGTAAATCTCTCTTGTAAATAGTATATAGGCCTCTTGTCTATAAAAGGAGGGGCTCTCCCCTGCTTTTTTGGAGGATCATGAATCATATCATCAGACATCAGATCATCAGTCAATATAGAATCATCCATGGGGGTGTGTGCCTGTGTCCCCCCATCATCATGAAATTCAATCCTGATCCTTATCCTGGGTATATCTTTGATTTCCCCCTGATCCATTTTTGACCCTGAGTCTTTGCCCCTCTGTGGCCTGATCCTTATCACCAAACAATAGCCTTGCTTGTTGAAGAAAAATTCTGTCTGTTGGAATTTTGGAGTGTGTTATACCACTCCTTGATCCCTTTCTCTGACCATAATGGTCCTGATCCCTGATCACCTTTCTGGAGCCAATCACAATTGATTGAAGAGGTCTTATTAAGCTTAAGACCTGGAGTGTTATAGCTCCCTTTATTTTCTTTGGAGTTGCATTTTGCCAGCCTATTCTTGAGTCCCTTGAGAAGTGTTGAGGTTATCCTTGCTTCAAAATCAGTTATTGTTTTCTTTGGAGCTTCTTAAACATTGTGCTTTGTCTTGTACAGCCACCCTCAGTTATCTGGTACCCTTCAAGCGCTTGATTGCAGAGAGTTTGGCAGGTTCATTGAGAACCTGGAGGTTGCTTGGGTTTGAGTTGATCATCCCCAATCTTCTGCTGACAACCAGAGTTATTAGCTTGAGGGCGTTGTTTACATACAACAGCTTTTGTTCTTTGAACTCTAAGAGGACTTTAACTTCTTTTGTTCAAGTTTTTCCCTGCATAATCTTGTCTCAGATAGTGCTGTTCCATTGCTACCAAACTATTATCATCTTTATCCTCTACTCCTTGATTCCTCATTTACCAGTTTCTGGACCTTGATCTCAGTTACGTTTAAATATTTTTGTAACACTCAGGAGGGCAGCCTAAACAGCATCTTTCCCCTCCACAGAACTGCCACGGCCTAGCACCGTTTGGAGTCTTACATTTGGTCCCCTGGGCCGGGATCAAACCAGCAGCCTTGGGATTTACAGTCCCAACAACTTGAAGAATCAACTCCAAAATCCAATCCAATTTTCTTTTTTCTGTTTTTTCTTTTTTCAGATCTGATCCTTGGAGGCAACTTGGTCCAGAAGTAAGTCCTCCCAATTGTGCACCACCTGGGCAAGATCCTTGTTGTTTTTTGTGAAACTCTACTCTTGCCACACTTGTGATCCACCTTGGAACTCTGCTTTTTTGGATCTCTTAGGAACCCTTCAACATGGAATCTGCTGGATCCTCTTTATCTGTTTGGGCCAAGATGGTCAAAATCAAACCTCAGAACAAAAATTTAGGCTTCAATGGGACCAATGTCAAACTATTCCTGGACTCCTATGAGATGGCTGCGGAAGTGGATGGTGCCAGTGAATATGATATGGCTTATCAGTTACAATTTTTTATCTATTCTGACAAAGTTATGGAGGTTATCAAATTTTTCGAGGGATTCAAAACTCACAACTGGAGGCTCCTGAAGGAGGCTATGTTGGCCTATTGGGGAAAAATAGATGTAGCCAGATTTACTTTGCAAGACTTGTATGCCCTGGTTTCTCAATGGATCTCCAATGGTGGTATCTCCTCAGCCTCTGACTATCAGACTTTCAGAAAATCTTGGGACCCTATCCAGTCCTATCTTTTCCGGAACAATCACATGGATACGTTGGACAAAATTCAAGTGCGATTTTTTCAGTCTTTCTCTCCAGGAGTGCAGGAAAGAATTAAGGATGAATTGGTGAAATCTGGATCCATGATCACGACAAGAGAAAATTGGTTCAAGCTCCCTGCTTTCATGTTTCTTAGGAATACTGTGTATAAAGTGATGAAAGGTCAAACGGCTCTCACCTTTGAAAAACCTAAAATCACTGAACCAGTCCTTTCCCCCTCTTTTCAAGCTTCTAACAAAATCATGAATAAGATGGAAGCCAATTGCAGACCTAAACCCAATCCTCAGACCCACCGGGAGACACCTACTATAGATGAGATCACTAAATTACTTCAGGCATTTGAGAATAAAATAGATCAGAAAATATCCTCCTTAGCCACTCCTAAACCTGCTAATTCTGTTCCTAAGTCTACTATAGTCTGTTATTATTGCCATAGAGAAGGCCATGGTACTGGTAGATGTCCTGAACTCCAGAAGGGCAAGGAGGAGAAGTTAGTAGAGCAGAAGGGAAATAATTTTTTCCTTCCTAACAGTGCTTTGATCCCTTTCAATTTGTCTTGACCAATCCATCATGTGGTGGCCTCATACCAACCACCAACTCCTAAGAAGGCATCCTTGGTCTCTGTGTATTTTCGATCATCCTGTGGAACTCTGAAACCTTGGTATCCCCCAGCTATCACTTCTTCCAGCTTCCCTGGCACCTATCAATCCTATCCAGCTAGGAAACGCCATGAGGAACCAAAACCTCACAAGTCTCCTCCTGTCCCATCCTCAATTCTGCAAAAACCCGTTAAACGTTGATCTTCACCTGAGCCTCCTTCCTCTGATGCAGAAGACATGGAAGTAGAAAGGGAACCACTTATGGAAAGGTTCCAGGACAACTCTGATCTTCCCCCTCTTCAACCTGCCCAATCCTCAGATCCTCTTCCATCACCTATTTCACCTGATCTTCCTCCCTCCACCCAGCCCAAAGTTTGATTTGAAAGGGGCATCTCCAAGGAATACCCTAATGCTGTGGAAGGAGTATTAAAGAGAATTTCTGATCTTAAAATCCCTGATCTATCTGTGGCTGAACTCCTGTCAATCTCTCCATCTGTGGCTGAAGGGATGAAGAAATGGGTTTCTCGTCGACGTGTGGAGATTTGTCCAGACAAATTAAAGGTCTCCTCTGGTACTCTGATAGAGGATTCTGGTGGAACAGATCCCTCTTCAGATACCAACCTGTATTCCTGTCCTCTTGGTTTTCTTCCATGTTGTCTTGGTGATTCAACTAAAACGGTTTCTCTCCTTGTGGATTCGGGTTCTCAGCTCAACTTGATTTCGGACTCCATGGCCTGCAAGCTTAAACTTAGCCCAAGGGTCAGTTTCAACTCTGCGGTTTATGGAATTGGGAATCAGTCCTGTGAAATGGTTGGTATTGCTGAGGATATTCCTGTTTGAATTGGTTGAAATATTGTTGGCACCTGTCACTTCTGGATCACTCGTCTGGATGGTCCCATGATCTTGGGAAGGCCTTTCTTAATGGACTTTGGTGCTACCCTGATGTTTTCTGATCAAGTTGGGGAGAGAATTCTCCTCCCTGATGCTGATGGCAGAAAGATTGAAGTTACTCTTTGTTCTCTGGATTCTGGTCGTTGGGAAAGAGACTTCCCTGGTCATCCTCCAAAATCTGTCCTGAAAGGAAAGCAGAAAGAAAACTCTCATTCCTCTCATCCTCATCTTTTAGCAGAATAGTTGGCCCTACTGATAGTTGTAGTTCTTCTCAGCCTCAGACTTCAACTCATGGACCAACTTCCACCTCAGAGGCGTATCTTTCTTTTTCCTCATCATTTCCTTCTCATCCAAATAAGATCAAAACTCAAACACATGAAAAATCCAAAAAATCCAAAAATATTTCTTCTCTGTCTCAATCTGTTGTATCTTCTTTTCCTTTTTCTTTTCAGCCTGGTCAATCATCCTCTATTCCCGTTTCAAATGTCCGCAATGAGTATAAACTAGATCTTGATCTCAATTCTTTTCTTGGTGGCTTTGATATGAAGGAGTATGGTCTTAGGTGGAGGCAATTTGGGGTAGAAGTAAGTCCTCCCAGGTGCGCACCACCAAGGGCTTCTACTACTGTTGTTTTTGAAACTCTACCCTGTGCCACACATGTGAGCAATGTGTTATCTTTTGGATCCTCTTTTATGGAGAAGGCACCTTTCAAGGACACAGCAGAAGATTGGACTTGGAAGATGTTGGAATATGGCCTCAGTTTTCATAGTCAGGTCTCACTGGTCAATGCTTGGAGGAAGCAAGGATTCCTCTCCTTTGCCACCAAGTACAAACCAGTTGCAAAGAAGGTCCAGCCAGTCAACCAACCAATGCCTCTCAACCTCAATCCTCCTCTTATGCGTCCTCCTCTATCCTGCAATCCTTACTGTGGTCTATCCAAATCCCTCACTGGTCCATTTATTCCCTCTGGTTGGGTCACTGAAGAACGTCTGAAAGTGGTCAACTTTGGTCCAGATGGATGGCTTCTTCCTGATGAGTCAAATTTGATCAAAAATATCTTGTCTCTAAGGGAAAAATCTATTGCATTCTGTCAAGAAGAGAGAGGTCTCTTGAAAGAATCCTATGGTCTCCCTTACATCATCCCTGTAGTTGAACATGACCCTTGGCAAAAGAAAAAGATCCCAATCCCTGCTGCTAAAGTTGACAAATTCATCAAGTTGGTCCGCAAACAAGTCCAAACCGGCTTAAACAAACAATTGACTTCTAGCTATTCCAGTCCTGTTTTTTGTGTTCTAAAGAGTAATGGTAAACTTAGAGTAGTTCATGATCTCCAACCTCTTAATAAAGTTACTATTAAAGACTCTGGCATGCCTCCTGCCACCAAAGAATTTGTTCAATCCTTCTCTGGGAGAGCTTTCTATGGTCTAGGTGACATTATGGGTGGCTATGACAAACAATCCTTGCATCCTATTTCTTGTCCCCTCACTACTTTTGATGATCCCCTTGGTCAATTTCAGCTGACTCGATTGCCTCAAGGTGCCACCAACTCGGTTGCAGTCTATCAGGCTCAGATGATGTGGATCCTCCAGGACAAAATCCCGGATCATGCGGGTATCTTTATTGATGATGGTGGGATTAAAGGTCCAGTTTCTGACTATGAAAATGAGCTCTTACCTTGGCACTCATGAATCCAATGATTTATCTGGGAGTATGCTACTGTCTTGGAAAGAATTTTGTTTTGAATTGAGGAATCTGGCCTTACTGTCTCTGGATAAAAACTTGCCGCCTGTGTCCCTGCCTTGGAAATGGTTGGTCATATAGTCTGCAAGGACAGAAGAAGGATGGCACCCTCTAAAGTCAAAAAAATCATCTCCTGGCCTACTCCAATAAATCCGACGGAAGTTAGAGGTTTCCTAGGTGTTGTAACTTATGTCAGGATCTTCATTCCCTCACTATCCAAAATCTGTGTTCCCTTGCGTTGCTTAAACAGGAAGGATGCTGAATGGATTTGGACCCAAGACTGCAAACGATAATTTCAGTTTCTCAAAAGAATTTTTGGGAAAGACATTGTTTTGAAAAAGATCACTTATGGACCCGGAGCCAGCAAGATCAAGCTGGCAGTGGACTCCAGTTATCAATCTGTTGGGGCTGTTCTTACCCAGGAAGATGAAAATGGTTTGGATCTTCCTGCTCTGTATGAATCTCTTCTTTTCTCAGATGTGGAATCCAGGTACTCCCAGCCAAAACTGGAACTTTGCAGTGTAGCCCGAATGTTGAAAAAGCTTCAGACTGTCCTTTGGGGTCAACACTTTGAGTTACAAGTCAATTCACAATCCATTATTGAAATGATCAACGCCCCCAGCCTCCCAAATGCTCCAATGACTTGTTGGGTGGCTTTTATCCAGTTTTTCTCTTTTGATATTGTTCACAGGCCTGGGAAATCTTTCACCATGCCTGATGGTTTATCTCGACGACCTATTGGAGACAATGAATCAGAGGTTGGAATGGATTTCAATGAGGAAGAACCCTTGGTCCGCCCTGTTTTTGCCTTCTCCTCCCAAAATTACTCTGGTTTCCAGCAAGGTTTCTGGCTTAAGTTGGAGCAGCAACTTTCAACTCTCCAAAGACCCCCTGATCTCTCTGCCAAAGAATTTTGGTCCCTTAAAAGGAAGTCCTCCAACTTCTTTGTCCAAGGTTCTAGGCTTATGAAAAGAGCAACTCCTTGTGCACTTGTTGTGGTCACTATCCCTTCTAAGCAAGATTTGATCCTGGAAAGTCTCCATGAAGGCCTTGGTCATTGTGGGGAAAGCAAAACTTATCAACAAATATCCAAAAAATTTTGGTGGCCATCCCTGAAGAAATCCGTTGCTCAATGGTGCAGGAGTTGTGAAGTGTGCCAGAAACGGGATCTTAGGCGCCCGGCCGAAATTTGTTACCCCACTGGAGAGTCCACTGTCTTTGGGAGGATTGCTATGGATGTGTTTCACATTAAGGCTGGTGGAGCTAAGTACCTCATTGTGGCTAGAGATGATTTTTCTGGATGGGTTGAAGCAAAGTTTTTTAAGAACCTCAGCTCTTAATCAGTAGCAGCTTTCCTTCATGAGACTTGGACAATGCGTTATGGCTTGGCTCAATCTTATTCTATGGATGGTGGCTTGGAATTTGGTGGAAAACTTGCTGAAATGATCCAATTTCTCCCTGGACAACATAGAGTTACTACTCCCTATTATCCTGAAGGACAAGGCATGGTGGAAAGAGGCCATGCTCCTTTGAAGGCTGCTCTTGTCAAATTGGCTGGTGAGAGTGGCAAGAATTGTCAGAATTTTCTCCCCTTGGTCCTCTTCTCTGATCAAATTTCCACCAAGCAAACCACTGCTTACTCTCCTTATGAAATCATCTTTGGTCAGAGGGCTGTTCTTCCTCTTGATCTTGAAATGGAGTCTTTCTTGGGCATCTCTTGGGAACAAGTTTCCTCAACTACTAACCTATTAGTTGCCAGATCAAAGCAACTGGAGAAGAGTGAAGATATTCGTAACAAAGCTTATCAGAAGATGATGGAATCAAGAGAAAAATCAGTTCAGTATTGGGAAGATAAACACCTAAATCAAAGCAAGGACCCTTTAAACCCTGGAGATCTGGTATTGGCTTATAATCGTTCCTTAGAAACTCAGTGGGGAAAGCTTTTCTCTAACTGCTGGAATGGTCCTTACCAAGTAGTCCGTCAAGTTAGAGGTGGCTCATATGTTTTGGAGGAACTGGATGGTACTCAGATGGCCAGAAGGTTCTCTCCTGATCAGGTCAAGAAATTTCATTCTCGTGGAGGCAACTTGGTCCAGAAGTAAGTCCTCCCAATTGTGCACCATCAGGGTCATCTGATGCGTTTTGTTGTGAAACTCTACTTCATGCCACGCATGTGAGCACCTGGGACACCTTCTTCATTTTATCTCAGCCACTTCTAGGATTTTTGGTTGGATTGACATATTTTTTTTCAACCACTCTCAAGATAAAAATGGCCATTCTTTGGTTTCAATCATCTTTCTTTCCTTTTTTTTTATGGCATCAAACTTGGGAGCAGACTAGGGAAAGTCTGTAAGTTGGGGAGAGATGTGGTGCCCCATCCTGGACACCCTGGCCAGTGCGGAGATTTTAATTTTTTCCTTATCATCATTCATAGGTATCATTATCAAAAACAAAAAAAAAATCATCGCCATCCACCATCCACACATACAATCCAAGAGCACTCTGTTTGACTCTCCGATTGACATCTTGCACCAACCACCCAGCAGAAGCTTCCTCAGCTCCAAAGAACTCAAGCGATCCAAACCAGTTGACGATTGATTTAAAAAAATTACTTGCCATCTAGCAACTAGGTACCCTCAACTCAATCATCATCTCAGTTGTTGCACCTACCCACACCCCCTCATAGATTGACCAAGACTCATGATCCTAGTCAGAAGTACCCCAAGAGGCTGACTTACCATCATGCTTGATTTTACCTGGGCAAGATGATGATGAGCCATTGATTCAAAACAACTTGATCAATGACCACCACGATCGAGGCGATCATCAAGGATTGTTGATTATTAAGATCCATCCCTTCCCTTGGAGCACCCTTGAGACCATCAAGTTTATCCCCAATCTCCAATCCCATCCATCCCCACTAACCTCCTCAACCTTGCCTTCACTCGGATCCAATCCCTGCTTCATCAAGCCTCCTCGTGCAACTATCTACTGACCAGCTTCCAATCTCATTCCCATCACCACCTCACCGTCAAATCTCTTCCTCCCCTCCTCGCTTGCGGTCTTCTGCGGGTCTCTTACGTTGCCGGTGCCCCTCAGACACCTGCCGGTGGTTGTCCGCGGGCTTGGCAGTTGCCCATGCCCGTCGGACACCTGCCAGCGGTCATCCGCGGCCTCAGCAGTCGCCCGGGCCAATCAGGATGCCCGCAGGCGTCCCCCCTTTGGATTTCTTTGTCTCTGAGTACCTTTTTGTTTCTTTTTTTCTCTTCTTTTGTTTTCTCATGATCTTGATCTTTGAAAAAAAAAATAAAATAAAAAAAAAATAAAAAAAAAATAAAAAAAAAAATAAATAAATTTTTTTTTTCCGCTCTCACTTGTAAATCTCTCTTATAAATAGTCTATGGGCCTCTGGTCTATAAAAGGAGGGGCTCTCCCCTGCTTTTTTGGAGGATCATGAATCATATCATCAGACATCAGATCATCAGTCAATATAGAATCATCCATAGGGGTGTGTGCCTGTGTCCCCCCATCATTGTGAAATTCAATCCTGATCCTTATCCTGGGTATATCTTTGATTGCCCCCTGATCCATTTTTGACCCTGAGTCTTTGCCCCTCTGTGGCCTGATCCTTATCACCAACCAATAGCCTTTCTGGTTGAAGAAAAATTCTGTCTGTTGGAATTTTTGAGTGTGTTATACCACTCCTTGATCACTTTCTCTGACCATACTGGTCCTGATCCCTGATCAACTTTCTGGAGCCAATCACGATTGATTGAAGAGGTCTTATTAAGCTTAAGACCTGGAGTGTTATAGCTCCCTTTATTTTCTTTGGAGTTGCATTTCTCCAGCCTATTCTTGAGTCCCTTGAGAAGTGTTGAGGTTATCCTTGCTTCAAAATCAGTTACTGGTTGCTTTGGAGCTTCTTAAACATTGTGCTTTGTCTTGTACAGCCACCCTCAGTTATCTGGTACCCTTCAAGCGCTTTATTGCGGAGAGTTGGGCAGGTTCATTGAGAACCTGGAGGTTGCTTGGGTTTGAGTTGATCATCCCCAATCTTCTGCTGACGACCAGAGTTATTAGCTTGAGGGTGTTGTTTACATACAACAGCTTTTGTTCTTTGAACTCTAAGAGGACTTTAACTTCTTTTGTTCAAGTTTTTCCCTGCATAATCTTGTCTCAGATAGTGCTGTTCCATTGCTACCAAACTATTATCATCTTTATCCTCTACTCCTTGATTCCTCATTTACCAGGTTCTGGACCTTGATCTTGGTTACATTTAAATATTTTTGTAACACTCAGGAGGGCAGCCTAAACAGCACCTTTCCCCTCCACAGAACTGCCACGGCCTAGCACCGTTTGGAGTCTTACACCGTGTGCATCCAAGTGCTGAGTCTGACCTACCAAATGCTGAGCGCGCCAACCATGGCTTGGTTCCCAATCCAAGACTATATAACAACACCACACCCCCCCAACTTGAGTTCTGTCCCCAGAGGTCTTCCAATTGCTACCTCAACCATTCCTGCACTCCCTTCCCACACCCAACACCCTTTCCCATGCGCTCTCCTCCCTACCACCACTGTTCCTCTGTCATTGCCATGATAACCTGTGAGTTCTGTGCTCAAAACGGGCATGTGTGCTTGATTTTCCCTGGTTGCCACGTGTGCACCACTGCTTTTCCCTTAGCAAAGGAATGCCCTGGGTCCCTCCTCAATCTGGTTCTTGCCCCCGGCTGCGCAAGAGGGCTTTTCCGGATTCATCTGTGGTTTTGGATGACAATACAATTTCAGAAGATTTGTGGAATCCTCCCGGCTTGCCTCACTGCCACCCTCCTCCAAGCAAGGACTGCAACTCCACCTTTCCACTCTGCTGCGTGGCACTGCCCCAGAGCCGCTCTTCAATACTGGGCCAATTGCCTCCAGGTTACCCAAGGCGCAAGGGATCCGTGCATCAAGGAAATCCTTAGGCAACGCAGGGCCCCCCCTCTGGCTCCTTCTCTGGCCCCCACTCTGGCTCCCACTCCATCTCCTGCTGCAGCTCCTACTCCGGCTCCAGAACCGGCTCCTACTCTGGCTCCTAGAACTGATTCCTGGAATTTGTTGAACTTGGACAAAAGGCCCGCAACTCTGGGCGTCACTCTTCTGCCGCCACTGTTGCCCATAGTCATTGTGTCATTTCCTCCTCTTGGATTGAGCCCTCCAAGCGGTCCTTCCAAAGTCCCTTCCTTGCTGCTGGCCTCCCCTCCGCCAAGCCCTCCCAAGATCCCAGAGATCCCCACCATGATGGCCCTCTTGGCGACCAACTTTGACAGCTTCACCAAACAGTCAACCTCAATGCTTTGAGCTTTCCTTGGGGCTCCCAGCGCACAATCCTAGGCTTCCCAAAGCAAGCTCCTGGCGAAATCCCGGGAATTGCTGGCCTTTTCACGGGCGGAAATGGAGGAGATGATGAGAATGGCGTAGACGCATCACCCCCCTTTTTTTCCTTCCCCATTACATGTATCCATGCCTTCCTTAGTTCTAGAGAAATACACGCTTCCCATGCGCACCTTCCTTTCCAAGCTAGTCATCCTGTGAGAAAAAACCACGCCCTGAGCAAGTGAGTGAGAGAAAGATCTGCGTCCACGCGCCGTGAATGAGAGTGAGAGAAAAATCTGCATCTGCACCTCCTGAGTTGCCAATGTTCCCTGGAAGGTACCTGGAACACCCCAGAAGAACTTCCACACAGTTCCCTGTACCCTTTCTACAAAAGATAAACAGACAAGCTGCCAGCGCAAACACACAACCATCCAAGAGAGAGAGAGAGAGATAATAAGGAAAACAAACATTCTGGGGTGCCTAGTTATTCCAGCTGTGAACCGGCTAGGACATCCCCTCACCAAGTCAAGTTGTCTTGCAGTACCCCAACCATACTTCCATCCCATTACGCCCATCCGTAGAGAAAAAAGGAAACGGAGACATACCCATAAAACAAGAGGAAAAGTAAAAAGAAAAGGAAAGAAAGAGTTTTTTTTTGCAGCGCTCCTTGTCCTGCTTCCTTGTCCTGCTTTCTGCTCCACCTTTTGTTTCCTCCGCAGGGATTTTTGTGGTGTATACAACCTGGAATGGTGCCACACCCGCATTCCTGAAATTTTACAACCAAAAGCCAGTACTAATCTGAGAACCCAATCAATTCAAAGAAATAAGAAAACAAACATTATGGGGTGTCTAGTTGTTCTTGCCATGAACCAGTGTGGAAACAACAGGGTTGATACCCCCAAAGTTGTCCTCAAGTTCCGGAAGTTATTGGTCTAAGCGTCTGTAAGGAGATTGGATGCAATGAGTTTAAGAATAGAGAGAGTGATGATAAGATAAAGTCCTTCCCTCCAATCCTTCTTATGCCATTTCCTGGCGGTCTGGTGATATGAACTATATGATATTTATGGTAATCTGATGATCTGTATGTTGTGATGATCCAACCTGGAGTTGAGAGTGAGGTGTTTTTAAGTCCTCCCTCTCAACCCTAACCTAGGTACAACCACAAGCAACAAGATAGATGAAATATGACCCCAAGTACAGAACCTTAGCTCCACCCTAACCCTAACCCGTCCAAAACCCTCCCCTTTGATATTGCATACGTCCAGTTTGTCCTTCTCATGGCACAGCCCTCCGCCGCGCCCTACTCAGAGCCCCCTGGGTTTATCCATCCGCGCGCGTCCGCGGATCCTGAAAACCGTGAGTTGGCCCGCGCTTATGCCTGCGCAAACCTCCGCTGCTTCCTACTTGGAGCACCCCGGGTTTATCCGTCTGCGTGCATCCACAGATCCCACAATCCGTGAGTATTCCCGTGCTTATGCCCGTGCAAACCTCCCCGGCGCGTATAACCCCTGATTGCCCCTCCCTTGCCTTCCGGACTAGCCACCCGCAAGCTTGGTTGGGCCGGCTCCATCACTTGGTCCGTGTTCCCTGGGCGGGTTGCAGCCCGCAATGCAGCTCCCAATCCAAGGTTATAAATAAAACACCACACCAGCTAGAGCACCCCCTCACCAAGTCAAGCTTCCCCTTCTTCCCTAGCGCCCCCCAGCTTGGCAGCTGTCCCCAGCGGTTTGCAACCTTCTGCTCCTCCAGGAGAGAGAGAGATGCACAGCCTCATCCAATCCCATGCGGGTTGTGTCCACCGGCCGTTTTCCCAAACCTCCTTCCAGGCACACCTTCCATTGCCAAAGCCCTTGCAACCCCAACTTCCTTCTCACCAGTTATTCCGTTGAAGCCCAGTCCCTTCCCATTCAGCACCTGAAGCCCTGCCGCGTGTGTCCATTGCACAAATTCCAACATCTCTGCTAGCTGTGATGGCAACGGGCCTGCCATTGGCCCATCCATTCTGCACTCCCCATCCTCCATTTCCTTCCATTCTGCCACTTCTCCTATCTCCTCCGCAAGACCCATCCGCCTCTGGTTGAAATCCTTCAATGCCTGGCCCATTCCTTCCGCCACTGCTTCCATCCTCTCCACAAGACCCATCTGCTGTTCATTGGTTCCCAAGCAGCGCGCAATATCCGCTCCCATCCCCTTCTCCGCAAGACTTGACTGCCACCCATCAATTCCCAAGCCACGCGCATTATCTGCTTCCCATTCCCTCATCCTTGCTTGCTTCATAGCAACAGGTTGATGCAACTCCACCAAGACCCGCTTTCCCAATACGTATCCTGTCTCTGCTGGGGAAACCAATCCCATGTTTGAATCCATTTTCTGGTTCTCCCGCCCCAACCGCCAATAGCCGCTTTTTTCACCATAAATGCACACCCGGGGCGCAGGCGCGCTAGGGAGCTGAAGGCCCTTTGAATAGATTCTGAGATCCCTTTCCCACTCTGAAATTTCACTAACCCAAGGGATGGTCACCAGCAGCAGGGCCAGAGCACACACTGCCTTGTCATCCAATTCCATGTAATCTGATCCCGCTTGCAACCAGACCCTGCCACGTGCGCCTGCTTTGGAATTCAATTCAGCCTAATCAAATTCCGCTTTCAACCAGACCCCACCGCAGGCCCCTTCTTTGTAATCCAATTTTGCTTGCAAGCGGACCCCACCGCGTGCGCCTGCCTCCACTGTGGATTGTTAAACTTGACTTCTCAAAAAAAAGGATTATGCTTCCCCCATCTTGCCAACATGTTCCCCTTCAGTCTTGGCCAATCCAGGTTCTGGTATCCTTCCATCTATTCCACGTCCCAAAGCTCCTCCGCATCCATGATGAACAGAACAACATGGCGCACCTTGTTGGGATCCAATGCGCCTTTTGATTCCACAGTCACTTCATATTGTGAGATGAATTTCCCCAAATCTGCGGTGTTGAATTTGATGTGAGGGTAATCCTTTGGGTTGATGAGGAGATGGAGGGAGGAGGAAGATGAAGGAGATGCAACTTCTGGTAAAATCTTGAGTACCTTTGAGAGACTTGAGACAAAAGAAGATTTCACGGCCAGACCCCCAGATGTGGAAAACAAGAGGGTGGAAATCCCCTAGTTATCCTTGAGTTCTGGTATCAATTGTCCTAGCTTCTGTAAGGATAAAGATCCTCCAGTAGAGAGAGGGAGAGAGAGAGAGAGAGAGAGATAAAGAGATGAATTTCCTTTCCTTTCTGTATCCTTTCATCCTTTCATCCATCCATCCCTCAATCCATCCTCTTTCATCTTTTCCTTTTCCTTTCCTTTTCCTTTCCTTTTCCCAAGATCAAAGTATAAGATGATCCCCTAAGAGCTGGGGTTGAGAGGGTGGACTTTATGCCCACAATCTCAACCCTAAAATAAGTACAAGCACAATGACAGCCCAACAACAAATTTAAAAGAAACCCTAAGCCCAGAACCCTAGCCTAACCCTAACCCATTCCCTGCCCGCTTACTGTTACTTACATCCAGTTTGTCCTTCTCATGAAGCAGCCCTCCTCTGCGCCCTACTTGGAGCCCCCTGCTTGTCCCTATCTGCCTTGCGCGCCCCGTGCTTTCCTTCCCCGTGGGTTGGCCTGCGCTTGAGCGCGCCCGGCCTGTACCCATAGCCTTGATCTTGGCGCTCTACCTCCCTGAACTAGCTGCCCGCAAACCTGGTTGGGTCAGCTCCATTCTTGGGTCTGTAATGTCCAAGCGGGCCGCGGCCTGCCACATCCAATAAAGCCTGACCCATGCCAAGTATGCCAAGCCCCACGGTGCCTACTGCTGAGACCGCAGGCATCCAAGTTCTGAGCCTGACCTACCAAATTCTGAGCGTGCCAACTGGGGGAAGTTCCCAATCCAAGACTATATAACAACACCACAATGTGGAGCAGTATGGCTTTGGAAAGTTGATGGAATACCTCTGAGGTAAGGTTCTTTGTGAGTATATCTGCTGTTTGCAGAGTTGATGGGACCCAATCAACACAGGCTTTCCCCCTGAAGATGGCTTCATTGACCGCCAAATACTTGCATTCAACATGGCCGCTTTGCTTGTTGGATGTTTTGTATTTACTGACTTGGATGGCCAACTGGTTGTTACACTTGAGATGGAATTTAAACTCCTTGCCTAGCATTTTGGAGAAAAGATGGCCTATCAATAGAGCCTTGTGTTGCAATAAAAAGGAGGTGGATGCCTCTATGGTGGTGAATCTGCAGCTAGACCAGGGGAATGGGCATCCTCAATATGTGACAAAAATACCATAGGTGGATTTGGTGTATTGCCCCCCCCAGGAGGCATCAACAAAGAATGTTAGTGGCTCCAAGGTATCAGATGGGAAGATTTTCATATGCTGGTCTGGAAATGCCATTACAAAGTTAACAACATGGTTCAGCGCCCTCCAGTGAGCAGGGCCAGGAGTGGAAGAGAAATGTGCTAGGGTGTTGACAGCATACACAATATCTGGCCTTGTTCCAATAGCAAGGTAACTGAGGGACATCAAAATGCGTAAGTAGTCAGTGGAATTTTCCTCCTTCCTGTCGAGGTCTGAAATTGCTTTGAAGGAAGGAATAAGAGGAGTGCTGGCAACAGAGACACTGTCCAAAAGACGTGCCACAATGGTATGGAGGAGTTTATCCTGATGAAGAGAGAATCCTTTGGTGACGCACGTAATTTTGATCCCAACCACTGATTTGAGTTTGTGTTCCCATTAAATTTCCAAACGTCTGCAGAGGTCATGCTTGAGCTTGCAAAGAAGCTCTGTCAACAAGGCCATGATCAAAATAGCTGTATAGCCAAGGTCAAGAAGAACACCCTTGAGAAAATTCCCCCAGAAACAGGCAGCTTGCCTGGTGTGATAGAGGGATTTGACCAGATGCAGTGCGTGAATCTCTGGTATTTTCACCCAAGGTGGGGGCCTCACCCATACCTCCTCATCAATAGGGGAGTTTAAATCTGCCGCAAAAAAGTCAAAAGATTGTACCAGCCATAGTGAGCAGAAGTTGGATGGAAGTGAAAGTAGCAATGGGTGCAAAGGTTTCCTTGAAGTTGATACCTTTGCGTTGTCTGTTGCCCAAGGCCACCTAGCCTGCCTTGTATTCAACCAGAGATCCATTGGCTTGGTATTTGACCATTATAAACCACTTTTTAGGCATAGTGCGCTTGCCCTTGTGCAAAGGTTTGGAGACCCATACACGCTTGCCATAGAGGTTACCCATCTCTTTGTCAAAAATTGGGAGCCATTCTGGGCCATCTAGGCCATTTAACACATCCCAGTAAGACTTAGGGACAGTCTTAAGGGGCATTCATTTCTCCACCTGCTCATCCTCACGGGACAATGCTTTCTTGTTATCAAAATCACTAATTGCAGAGTGTTTAGCCTTAAGATCTTGCTGTGGAGCTAACAGAGCTAATGGGGGGGGGGATGTGGTACAGAAGCTGGCCTATGTGGAAAAGAAAAAGCTAGCAGTGGCAGGCACATAGAAAAGCCAACCCTTGCTGTTGGACAAGTGACCTACTACCCTAGCCTCCAGGGCCCTTTCATCTGGCTTGAGCCTCCTCTCTGGGGGAACGTGCACATAAGCCACATATCCAAAGATACAAAGTAGGTCAAAAGAGGGCTTCAAGCCAAATACCATTTCATACAGGGTCTTTGCCAAATATTTGAAATTTGGGAGGGGGTTGATGGATTAGGAAGCCCAAATGAAGGCAAGAAAACAAAAGTTCTTGCCAAGGAGCGTTCTTGCCATATCCACAAGGGTGCGGTTATGGCTTTCAGAAGCACCATTTTGATGATGAAGATATGGTAGGCTTTGTTCAATAACAATTCCCCTTGTGGAGGCAAAGTAAAGAAGGGATCTGGAAGAGAATTACCCCCTGTTATTAAAATTTAGGATATGGAAAGTACACTTGGACTGCAGCTGCAATTTGTTAAAAGTACTCATTACCTGGGCCAGGGCCTCACCCTTGGACTTCAAATGAATGGCCTGGCTGAAAAAATGCTATTTCATACATGTTGAGCAAGTAGAGAGACTTATCTACCCCTGTAACTTCAAAGGTGCCCATGAGGTCCATTGTCATTTCCTCAAGCGGTTCTAAAACACACTCAGTGTGGAAGAGATTCCCTGTTTGAGTACTCTTAGCTATCTTACATGCACAAAAATGCACCTTGCCCATGGGGAGGGATTGAGGGAGACCCAGTAAACAAGTTTCCTTAATCAAAAGCCATATGCAAATTATATATTGCAGTGCCCAAACAATTGGTGCCAGTGCAGCAATTTAGTCTCTCCTTGGTGAGACTTGCAACAGAAGTACCAATTCCTGGGAGTTTTCTGGGCTCAGCAATAGATTTTGCTTTTATTGCAAACAATGAAGGGGATAAAAGAAAATTGAAGGGCCTGGGCAGAGCCCATTGATAGGCTCCCAGTTGCAGAAGACAAGAAAATAAGAGGGTGCCATCCAAAATAAAAATCCTACAGGAGTTATTCAGCTGATCATAATCAAATACCATATTAGCGCGCCAAAATGAAGCAAGAAATATAAGATTTGTGCAAGCATCCTTAAAATACAGGACTCCAGGAACAACTGCCTCCTTGCCATCCTTTTTGGGGAAAAGCATAGTACCAATGCCTGTAATCATAGCTGTTGTATTTGCAGTTTCCACCTTAAGTGAAAGCGGCTTGATAGGAACAAAGTAAAAAAGGAGTGCACAGTCTCTGGTCAGATGATGAGAGGCACCAGTGTCCACAATGGGAGCCTTGGTGGGAATGTATGGTCTGACAGAGTTGAACTGAACAATCTCAGGATCCAGAAAGTCCTCCGGTGATTTGAACATCCTTTCCCAAGGCCCAATGGTGGTAGAGGGATCTGTGGACAATTTTGACACTGTTGCCAAGCTTGCACTGCTATTGCCAGAGTGGTATCTAGGGCAATAGATATTGGTGGGCCTCTGCTTTACTCCCGGGATAGTGGGAGCTGCCCCAACAGTGGGCCGGTGTTGCTGCTGAGCCAAGTGATTGAGTTTTGGTAAGTAGCCCCAACATTGAGAGGAGCAATGATGGGATAGAAGGATTGGAATACCACCAGTACTTGTGGGGGAAGAGGAAGCTGGTAGGGGGACCCTTCTGTGGCATTGGTTGGATAGCAGGGTAAGTTATGAGCCGCTGGTCTCTGTGGGGATGAGGGCAACAATCCTTTACGTGCTCCAGGGAACCACAGTTCCAACAGGTAGGGGGTCCAAATGCTAGGGCATTTGGGTGGGTCTCAGTCAGATGCAAAGAGAGGTCTTAATCCTCAGGAGCCAGATGGGCTAAATTGTTGGGGAGGGTAGAGGGGAAAGAGTTGGATGGGCAAGAGGAAATTGTCACTTGATTAGCAGCAATGGAGACGTTAGGGGAATAATATGGTAGGCCAGGGTAATTGGAAGAAGGGATGGATTGCTGTTGCCTGGAGACTTTGTACAGTTCAAGCAGTTTTGAAAAAGATTGGATGGTGGCAGAGGATCCTCTTCACATCTTGTGATTGGTACGGTTCTAAAAATCCTGGTAAAGGGCCAAGGAGGGGTCAATCCCCGCTTGAAGGACAAAACCAGCAATTGCATCACCACTGAATTTTCCCCCCAGAGATTGGAAATCATCAACAATGCAGATGCAATTCAGGTCACCTGTGGCCATATCCAGATTGACCACAAAACTGATGAGCTTATTGTAAATACCCATCTGAGAAGATCTGTTCCTCGCGTCAAAATGCTCTTTGAGGGTCTTGTACATTTCCTGGTTGGTCAGGCACTTCTGCAGCATTTGTTTCAGAGGCTGGGATATGGATTCCAGGAGAATTGGATGGACAACACGTTCTTGATAATTGTCAAACCATCTAGTCTGCAGGTAATTGCTGTTGTTTACTGCTAGCTGCATATGCTCCTTAGTATCACCAACCAACGTGAACCAATTTGAACTGTCAACCTTGAGGCATTAATTTTACTTAAAGGAGCCAATGATGGAGTTGGAGGTAGCAGCCGCATTTCTTGCGTCCATGTTGTCTGGTTGGAGAGACAGCTCTGTTGAAGGTCAAGCCAGAGCAAGGGAGTTGATGATGGAGGTGGAAAATCTGATTCTATTTTCCAGAGCATAATATTCTTGTTGATGAGGCGTTCTCGATCCGCCATTGCTGTTATGATGGTTGCTTGAAAAGAAAGGTTGTCCTCCGCCAATTTGGCATCTTTGTCCACTAATGACCAATATTTAGCCTGCTCAGCCAGGAGATGGGTGGTGGAAGCCATGGCAATTGGTGTGAGGTATGATGACAAGATTATGCAAGTGCAATTTTTTCCTTTTGAGGAGGAGGGGAACATGGGATTTTCTTGAGGTGAAAACATGGATTGGTGGAAATCAAGATGATAGAAAGGAAAAATAAAGGGGAAAAAAAGGAAAAATGAAGGAGGGAATGGGAACAGGCACTACCCTCCACCACACACGCTTGAAATAGCAAGAAAAAAATTCAACCTCCTATGGCTCTGTTGTCACAGAGTCTAGTGATGTGAGAAGACACTCTCAATCACAGGGATAGGGATGGTTCATGTGATATCAAAAAGATGAGCTCAGAGGGGATGCCCAATCTGGGAAGGGAGAGAAGGATATGAGCAAATGAAAGATGAAGGAGTTATATTTGGGGCCTTATTCAGGACTGGGATTGACACACTGGAGAAGTGAATTTGGAGAAAAAGAGTTATAAAGATGATATGAAAGGCCAGCTACCCCAGCAGATTTTCAGGATTTGAATCAAGGATGAGTTGAGAATGTGGGAAGGGCTCATAAGCTTTTGAGGGGTCAAAGTCTCATGAGGTGGTATTGCATTCAAAGAGGGAAAGGTTTATATATGTATGTACAGTGGATGGACAAATATTGTGGGACTGATTTTTAAAGTGCCCACACCCACCCAATCTCCTTGCAAAACTCCATTCAAAAACCAGGCTTGACCCCTTCCTCTTGACCACATTGGTTGCTTCCCATCCATCCAAGCTCCATCCCTGCTCCATCCTCCACCATTACCTCTTCTGATCACCTCAACAGATGAATTTAGTAAGTTTTTTTAACATTGTGTCTTTTTTTTCTTAAATTTTTACTAATTTTTTCCTTTTTTTTTGTTAATTTTTTACTTGTATTTAACAAATCAAAACCAAAAAAAAAACTTACGGGATGATGTCAAGGACAGGATTTTTGGTATGTATGAAGCTGGCTCTTTGGGGAACAAAATCAAATCAAAATTGGCAATTCCAAGGACAACAATTTATAATGTCCTAAAATGCTTCCAGAATCAAGTGACAATCAAATCTTCAAAATAATCTGGAAAAAATCAAAAACTAACAGACCAAGATAATTGTGAGCTGGGCCAAATCATCAAGAGCCACTGGAAGTTGAAGGCACCCAAGATTTGCAATTTGATTGTGCAAGAAGTATCAACTTCGAAAATTCAAAAAAGAGCCCATGAATTGGGTTTCTAATCAAGAGTGGCTGCCAACAAGACCAATTTGACCAATGAACAAAATAAAAGAAAACTTGCCTTTGCTTGTGAGCACATCCATTGGACCATGGAAGATAGGATGAAGGTTATTTGGACCAACAAATCAAGATTTGAAGTTGGCAAGGACTTGCAGCAAGTCATGGTCTGGAGAAACCCTCAAGAAAAATTAAAAATGGAATGCTTAGCCCCCAAATTCAAGAGTGGGAGGTCTTCCATTATGGTCTGGGGCGCCTTCATTGGTGAAAGCACCTCCCCACTTGTCATCATGCCACCCAAAAAACAAACAGCAATGGATTTCATCAAAATTTTTTATGAAGGGGGTCTTGGCCCAAAGATCAAGAAATTCAATCACTCTAATTTTTTTTAATGGAAGATGGGGCCCCAGTCCATAAGGCAAAAATAAGCAAAGACTAGTGATTCTCCAAAGGCATAAAAATAATTATTTTTCTGGCTCAATCACCCAGAATCAATCCAATCAAGAACTTATGGAAAATTTTAAAATGCAATATTCAAAAATTGTACCAAACAAAGACCTCCCCAGAGATGGAAAGAGCTCTCCAAAGCGCCTGGGATGGCTTTCTGCGTCAAACACTCAACAATCTTGTCAACTACATGCCTGATTGCATGGAGGCTTTCATCAAGGCTGGTGGTGGTTCTACCCAATGGTAGAATCAATTTTATGTTTCCCCCCCTTTTCTAATTCTTTATCATCTTATTACTGTTTTCTGAAGCTTGCATCATTTTTTGATGGTAAAATATTTTTTGATATTTTTTTTAATCCATCATCAATTTTAAGGCAATTTGTAACTCTTTTTTCATTTTAAATTTATGGTTTATTTTATATTTCTTTAAATTCAAAAACTAATTTTAAAGTAAAACTAAGATGCTCAATCACTGGAAGAAAAGAAATTTAACCATTCTTCCTGTATATATATGCCAGAAAAAATTATACAATAAAAACATGGGTCAAGAAAAAATAAGGGGATCAGCCCCATAATTTTTGTCTACCCACTGTACATAGGGTGCAAGGTAATGGCATGGTGAGAGAGTATGTGATAAGAGGTGTTCCTCCCCCAGCACTTCTCATACCAGATGGAGTTTAAGGAGAGATGAGGATGCACCAAGCCATAGAGAGATAGAGTGTGGACCTGGGAGATTACCTAGGGCTTCAGGGGATGCAGGATGAGACTTCGGTAGATGCAGCATGTGGATCCAGGGGCAGAAGGTGGATTGTACTAAGGATTGAGACTTTTTTAGGGTTGAGTGTGGCTGAGGAGACTGAGTCAAGTTGTTGTCATGAAAGTAACCCCACAGAAGAGGAAGGGGTAGGTCATGATAACCATAAGCAGAGGTGAGAGTAGATTGAGATCTTCACCATGACTGAATTGTCTTTCCCCCCCACCATATCCATAACCATTGCCACCTGAAAGCTGTCCATCCCTTTCATCCTACAGCAGATCACCCATCCCCTATTTCACCATGGAAGGCACCAATGGTCTTCACCCCCTTGATCAGTACTACCCTCCTTGCTCCCAATGTCTTGAAACAGAAAAGATATGCACCACAAGTATCACCCCCAAGTCTGGCAAGTGTGAATACTTCAGAAGTTAAAAAAGGGCTTGTTCTGGAACTTCAGAAGTTGGAAGGAATGTGCTGGGACCAGTGGTATGGGTGAAGACAATATTGGAGGCAAATTTGGAGTAAAGGAAGAACCTGCAAACTTGAGTGTGTCCCTGGGAATATCCAGCAGGGTAGGTTCATCAGATGGTGAGTGGTTTTCTTATCTTCTGGTTGCTGAAGGCTTTCTTCTGATATAGGTTTTTTTGGTCTTTTCCTAGTTGAGGTGTTGAAGGAAAAGATGAAATTTATGGAAAAGAGGAGGTTGGAGCTGAGGAAGAAGGGCCGGTTGGCCTTGGATGGGAATTCAAAGAAGGATGCACAAATTTAAAAGGCGTTGGATATCTGCTGGGGAACACCTTACTTCTCCTCTATAAGTTTAATGGAGGAGCCTGAAGGCATGAAGGGGCCATCAAACTGCCTTCAAAGCAAAATGCAAGCCATAAAAGCTGGTCAAACCACTGTTCAAGCAGTCAAAGCATGTCAAAGTTCAAAGGGGTCAAATTGAATTGGTCAAATTTTGATGACCAAGGGTAAAACCAATAAAAGTTCAACATGATGTGGTCAAAGCCATCAAAACTTGTTGAAGGGAAGTCAAAGCATTTGTAGCAGCCTCTTTGACTCCCTCAAAGTAATGGGGAGAGATTCAAAGAGGCTTTGAAGCATCAAAGAGGCTTTGAAGCATCAAAGAGACATCAAAGTTCAAAGTTTCAAAGAATCTTGAATTGTCAAAGAGCCGCCTGTCAAAGTGGCCCCCAGTTCAGTTGAAGTTGAAGACAAGGGAAGAGATGAAGAGGCCAATGAAGATGAAGATAATCCTGGAGAGCCTGACAAGTAGGAGGAGGATAAGGAGGAAGAAGAAGAAGAAGAATAAGAAGAAGAAGAAGAAGAAGAAGAAGAAGAAGAAGAAGAAGAAGAAGAAGAAGAAGAAGAAGAAGAAGAAGAAGAAGAAGAAGAAGAAGAAGAAGAATAAGAATAAGAAGAACAAGAAGAAGGAAACATGGAGAGAAGAAAAGGGAAGGAAAGGGAGGTGGAAGAAATAGAGGAGGAATCCCCTGGGCCAAGGTGTGTTGGGGAATTGGTTGGAAGGATGTTGGCCAAGGATTGGGTAAGAAGTGTTGTCTTTTACTGTTTATATTATGTAACTAAAAAATTTAGTTATCTTTAATTTCCATCTTACTGTTTTCATTATCATATTGTTCCTGTTTCAGGCCCCTTCTGGGGGATCTATAGTTTTATTCAACCTTCTGCCTTAGGCCCCCTTTGGGGCTCTGTAGTTTTCCTTAAACAATTTTCCTTCCCTGGGACCATCAATGCAAATCATCTGATTGCCAGAAAACAATACTGGAGTGCCCCTTCCTCCTCATCAGATCAGTTCCACTTGACTATAAGAGTATTATACCTTCTCCATTGCCTCTTTGCAGCCTTATAATTTTCCTTGATCCTCAAAATCACCTTAATCCTTATCAAAAATCCTTCACGGTGTGGAAAGAAGAGAGAGAGACTCCCTAAAGTTGTCCTCAGGTTTGGAAGTTATTGGTCCCAGAATCTGTAAGGAGGTTGAGTTCTGATGAGTTAAGAAAGGAGATGTTTGAAAGAAAGAGATAAAGTAGAATGATGATGTGAATTCCTTCCTTCCAATCCTGTCCATATCCTATGCTGTATCATTTGCTGTAATCGTTCCCTCCATCCATCCATATATATGTGTATGACCCCAAAGCTGGGCTTGAGACCTGGACTTTATGCCCACACTCTCAACTTTAACCTAAGTACAAGCGCAATGACAGCCCAAAAAAAATAGAAAAGAAACCCTAAAAACCAGAACCCTAGCCCAAACCTAACCCTTTACCATTCTGCAACCACCCTCCAGCCCGCCTACCCTTACACACACCTGGTTTGTCCTTCTCATGACGCGGCCCTCCGCCACACCCTACTTGGAGCCCCCCGTGTTGTCCGTATCTGCCCAGCGCGCCGTGTGATTTCCTGCCCTGCGGGTTGGCCCGCTCCTATAGCCCTGATTGCCTCGCTCTACCTTCCCTAACTAGCCACCCGCAAACCCGGTCGGGCCAGCTCCATTCTTGAGTCTTCAATGTCCAAGATTGCTGCGGCCTGCCACAGCCAATCAAGCCCAACCCACACCTGGTATGCTGAGCCCTGCGGTGCCTACTGCTGAGCCTGCTGTGGCTGCTGCTGATCCCGCAGCGGCCACTGCTGAGACTGCATGCATCCCAAATGCTGAGCCTGACCTACCAAATGCTGAGCGCACCAACTGCAGCGCAGTTCCCAACACAAGGCTATATAAAAACACCACATCCCCCCCAACTTGAGTTCTGTCTGCAGAGGTCTTCCAACCATTACCTCAACCGTCTTTGCGCCCTCCCAATACCATCCAACCCCTTTTCTCTCATCCTCCACCATTACACCCTACAATTTCTGCGCCCAGAATGGGTTGGTGTGTTAAATCATCCCCGGCCGTTGCATGTGCACCACATCTACTTGCTTAGCAAGGGAATGCTGCGGGCTTGTCCTGGAACCAACCCAGCTCATCCTTGAAAGAGGGCTTGCAACAACTTGTTTGTAGTTTCTAGAGAAAACTAAATCTTGGAGCAATCATGGAATCTGCCTGGCTCCCCATCATCCCGTTTTCCCTGCACTCCACCTCCATCAACCTTGGCCAAAAGCCATGACTCAGCCTCTCTGTTTTTCCATGCCGGACTGCCGCGTAGGGGAGGAGTTTGCAAACCCTGCGGACTGGCAAGTGGCTCTCTGCTTCTGGGACAACTGGGTCTGCGTAAATCAAGGTGAAAACAACCCATGAGTTGAGGAACTCTTCAGATGGCTCCCGGCTCCTCCTTTAGCCCCTAGCACAACTCCTGGTCCTCTGGCTCCTGGAACCCCACCCCTGGCATCTCCACCGGCATCACCGTCACAGCCCTGCAATCATCACCAGAGCCCACTGGACACGCGTCAACTCCAGCATCCCCAGAACAGGTCTTCATTTCCTCTTCCCCAGCTCCACCTTGCGTGGCAACTCCAGAAATCCCCACCAGACTACTGCTAAGGAAGGCTTGCTTTGAGGACTTTGCGGCCAAGTCAGACAATCTCTTTGGCAGTTCCTTTCAGCTCCGGGCACTCATGGAGCCAAATACCAACGCAAACTGTTGATTTTCTTCTGAGGACTTGTGGACGCAGCGCAGTTGGAAATGGTGGAGGTTATGGACTAATTTAGGTGGATCTCCCCCTCCCCTTTTCCCTTCTTTTCCCTCCTTGTCTTTATCTGCACAATTCTGTACCTTCCAAAGAAATAGAATTTTGAAGCGCTATCCTTTGTTGAGTGAATGGCCTCAGACCTTGAATGAGAGTGAGAGTGAGTTAAAAATCTCCATCTGCGTGTGAGCCCCGCAAGCAACCTTGAGCCTGAGTAAGAGTGAGAAAACCACTAGCTCCGCGTCCCCACGCAAGCCTGAGAGAAAAAACCCTTTGATTGGCGTCCCATATCTTTAATGTCCCTGGAAAAGGTACCTGGATTTCCACAGAAGAACTTCCACACAGTTCCACAAACCCAGCCTGCAACAAACAAAACAACCAAACACCAGCGCACGCACAAATTAAGAGAGAGAGAAGACACCAGAGAAGAGACATTCTGGGGTGCCTAGTTGTTCTGGCTGTGAAACAGCTAGCGCACCCCCTTACCAGGTCAAACCTATCCCCTATCCACTTTTCCAATCTGCGCCTTAAGAGAAGGATAGGACAAAAGAGAAAGAGAATTTTTTTTTCTTTTTGACTTTCCTCCCACCAAAACCTACTTTGGGCCCATGTTTCTCCTTGTCCCGCACCTCCCATCTGTGGGGCTTTTCCTTGCGTTTACATACCAGCCTTTCCATCATACCCTAGTTTCCCCCCCCAACTTGGCTGCTGTCCCCAGCTGGTCCACAACCTCTGTGCCTCCAGCAGGTCTGTGCAGAAGCTTCAACCAATCAAACACCGGAACTGAGTGCAACTTGTTGTCCCATCCTGCCCTGGTATAATCCTCTTCACCAAGGCCCTCCTAGCTCCTCTGGGATCCAAACCTGTCTGCGCGCAAAACCCAACCCATTTGAAATCCTCTGGGTCCATGCTGCACTTCCCGCTCCTCACCATTTCTGTCCCCTTCCTCCCCCTTCTGAAATCCACTGGCTGTACCTCCACCGCCGGATTGTGCGCAACCAGAACCCAGACCTTCCCTTCCACTACTTCATCCGCGCCACCTTCTGGGACTTCTGCAGCCTTCTGCTCCCCTCCAGAGTTTGTAGGCCGCTCCTCCACCGTTCCACATGTGACCGCTTCCGGGGCCAGAGCCAGCAGTTGCTCTTCTGCATCCACCTCCATCCTATCCACCACTACAACCTTCTCCTTGGCCTCCACTACTTCATCTGCCAAACACTTCCTGCCTTCTGTGAATTGCGCAGCCTTCTGCTCCCCTCCAGAGTTTGTAGGCCTCCCTTCCACTATTCTGCATGTACCGCTTCCAGGGCTGGAGTCAGCAGTAGCTCTTCTGCATCCACCTCCATCCTATCCACCACAAACTTCTCCTCTGCTGCTATCATCCTAAAATCCGCCTCCACCCACAAACCAGGCCTGGTTGCAATACCAAGGAATGCTTGAGCCGTTGTACCTGCTCCTTGTGACCGCAATTGCACCTGCCCTGCAGCCATTGGCTGCCCTAAGTCTGCCAAAGTCCGCTTGCCCACAGGGGACATGGGTCCCATCCCTGCCTCCAAACCCTTCACTGGATTCTTGCATTCCGACTGCCAATGACCATTACCACCACAATGACTGTACAACAAAGGTGCAGGAGCACTAGGGGGTTGAAATACCTTGACTGCATGAGAAAACAGGCGGCGCGTGTGTTGAAAAATCCAATTCATGTATATCTTTAAACCCTTCATTAACTCAGTAAGTTTTCTGACCACCGGTGTGGAAAGAGATTGTGTGTTTGGTAAATTCTCCGTAAAAATATAAATTTCTCTGCAACAATCTTGCTCCAAGTTCTGGAAAGTGCACTAGCCCTTGAGTCACACTCCTGTACCTCCGCAATTCCTAATAAAACTCTGCTTCCGCACCCAAGCTGGAAACCACTAAAGCTAACTTGCAATGAAATTATAGTAAATAAACACGTTAGAATCCCCAATGAGCTCCGCACTTGAACTATTTCCCTAAATATAACATCCAAGAACTCTTGCTGGTAATTACACTCCAAAGTAACAGAAGAAAAGAATAAAGCTATGATTAGCTGTGATAATCTCCAATAATGATGGTAATGTCCAATGATAATCTCTCATGATAATAAACTCCTATGATGATACAATCTCCAATGACAATTATCTCCACTCATAAAATAAAAGAAAATCTTCCTTTTATATACAACAACTAACAAAGGAACGTAAACTGCTAATGAAAGACTCCTTTTCCCACCACCTCTGTGCAATCAACACTTATCCTCCTTAATAATAGCCCAATTGTTGAAATTACTTTATAATAAAAGGAATTAAGAACCAGGCAATACTGTAAATGGGAACAGTATGACGGACTAAAGGACTGAAGAGAAGAGTTGGCTAGAAGTTGAGATCTTAGTAATGGAAATCACACCAGAAGAAGATCAGGAAACTAGTTATGTCTCAAGTCTAAGTTTTCTCATTCCTTCTTACCAAACAGGAGAATTCGTCGTCGGTTATTAGCGTTGACTTTGCGTCAGTAGTTCAGTGGTCGGTGGTTGGAGATGCTGATTTGATGAGCGGTGCGTTGAGGGAGTTGAGGTTGGAAATAGAAAGTAAAGAAGAAAAAGAAGACGGAGAATGGCGGAATAGGAGGGAAAGAGAAGGGAGAAATAGGAAATGAGTTGGTAAGGTTGGTGTTAAAGTTGTTTTTTTTTTTTATTTTTTTTTAGAGCAAGGGAAGAGGACCGGAAGAGTTGTTGAGGTCGAGTCTGAGAGTTGAGGTTCTGAGAGTTGAGGAGATGGTTCTACAGTGACATGTCACAGACAATTGACGCGCGCATGCACTGTGGGCTCATTCAGTTATTCCAAAACCCCAGGATGTTTGGTGAGAAGGAGAATTGATGATCATCGGAGGCAGTTGTTTTTGAGGCATTTTAGAGATCCAGCTGAGCAGCTTTTTGAGAGAGCATCGGCTACCATTTCAGAGGAGGAAATGAGTCAAATGACAATTTTGTTTTCTTCATATAGTTGCCGGATGTATTTAACTTTTATGTCAAGATGTTTGGTCTTTGCGTTCAATCCTATATTTTTAATTTTTTCTAGCAGACCTTTGTTATCAATATGAAAAACAGTTGGATTCGGCTTGGCTTTCCAGAGTTCTTGAATCAGAGAGGTGACCCATTGGTTTTCTTGAACGCCGTTGGCTAGTGCACTCAGTTCAGATTCTGTGGAGGACATGGAGATATTCTTTTGCTTTTTACTTGTCCATGACACAGGACAGTCTTTCCAGAAGGATATCCATCCACTTTGTGAGGTTTGATCCAATAGATCATCTCCCCAGGTAGCATTGGTGTAGTAGGTGATGTTATTGTTGTCCGATGCCGATGGCTTGAGTATGAGTGCGAGGTGCAACAACCCCTTTAGATACTTCCAGCAGTGGACAACTTCCTTCCAGTGGCTTAGGCCCTGATTGGAGTTGAATCTAGACAGTATCAAGACGGCAGCTGAGAGATTGGGACGGGTTCTGCAGGACAGATAGTTCAATAGACCAGTAAACGTCTTGTAATTATACCCCAGAGCCTTGAACGCGCGAGAGTCTTCCTCGGAGGCGGGCGTAAGTTTGATGCCAGGAGTTAAGGGAGTGTTGACTGGACGGCAATCGGTTAGCTTAAGCAATTCCAGCCCTTTTCTGATCAGAGCAGGCTGAGATAGAGAACACAATTTGTTGTCAATGTTGATCTCCATTCCCAAAAGGGTATCAGGCACGTGAGCGGAAGAATCAGGATATTGTGAGAGGAAGTGTTTTTCAAAGGTTTCCACGTTGCCAGCCACTATGAGGTCGTCCACGTGAAAGAACAGGAAGGTTTTGTGATCGGAGTGGATGAATAGGCAGGCATTGGAGTTGGATCGGAAGAATCCCAGGGACTTCAGCCAGGTGGTTAGGGTATTGTGCCAATTGAGAGGTGCTTGCCAAAGTCCATAGAGGGACTTTTTTAGTTTGAGGAAGGGACTTTTTCGAGAGGATTCAGAGGGAGTCTTGATGAAGAGAGATTCTTTTAGGGGAGAATAGAGAAAGGCGCTTTTAACATCAAATTGCCTAATGGGTAAGGAACGATCAAGAGCAAGGATGAGGAGAAGAAGAAGAGAAGGAAATTTGCCCGTAGGGGCATAAGTTTCAGAGAAGTCCAGACCCGGCGTCTGCAGGAACCCTTGTATGCAAAGGCGAGCCTTTGTTTTAGCTGGTGCGGAAAGTGTAGTCGGCTTATCTCTTACAGCCCAGGTGGTCTTAAGATATCTGTTGGGAATAAATTTGACATCTTCCCAGACATTGTGGTCTTCAATGTTCTGGAGCTCCACTCGTTTAGCTTCCATTATTTTAGGTGATGAGTTGTTGTGCGCCAGGTAGCTGTATTTAGCTGGTTTGACGGCAGAGGTTCTTTCTTGAAGAACTCTGCCTGATGGAATGACTTCTGCCTCTACATTCAAATCTGAGGCTGAGTCTTCTTCTGACGGGATGTCGGAGGTGTTGCCAATGGTTTCAGAGGGCTCAGGGGACTCAGACTTGGTATTCTTTGAGAGTTCGAGTGGTGAGTTTGTTTGAACAAGTCTGGGAGTGCTGACAGTGGTGGGCGTTAGCTCGTTGTAGGAAGAAGGAGGGTGGGTGGATGATGATCTGGAGGAGAAGGACAGAAAGGTGACACTCTTGGTGTTAACAATCTTTCCAGAGGCCAAAAGAATTCAATAGGATAGTAGCTCAGGATTTTAGCCAATTAAACAACCAGGTTCACCGGGTGTACTTAGTTTGTTTCCAGAGGGCTTTGGCTGAGTTAGGAAGGAGACAGGGTTACCAATTGGTTTAAAATAAGAGAGGGGAAGAGATTGCTGTTTGAACAATTCATAGGGACTCTTCTTTGACCGGTGAGAAGGGATTTGGTTGAGGGTAAGTGTGGAGGATTGAAGAATTTTGTGCCATAGGTACCGAGGCAGGTCAGAGTCATAGAGGATTGTTCTAACTGATTCAAGAATGGTGCAATTGAATTGCTCAGCAAGGCCATTCTGTTGAGGTGTGTGTGGATCCGCAAACCGCTGTTTGATGAGGTTGTTCTTGCCTAATTCAGACAGCGTGGAGTTTGTGAATTTGGTTCCGCGATCTGAGTGTAGGACGGAAGGGTAGTATCCTAGAAGTTTTGCTTTGAGAATTAAGCTGTAAATAAGCGCCAATGGTATAGCATCCTTGGATGAAACAGGAATGGCCGCGCAGTATCTTGAAAAGGAGTCCACCACTGTAACCACGTACTTGTGCCCACCGGATGAGAGAGACAGAGGACCGATAGTGTCTAAGTGAATTTCCTCAAATATACGGGTGGCTTGGGAGGATCGGATTTTGAAGGAGGCTTTGGTGATCTTGGATAGAGAGCAAGCTTCGCATTTGTTTTCCTTAGAGATAGGCAGGTTCAATTTATGTCTCAGTTGGTGATAGCTGATGTGTCCCATGGACTTGTGGATTAACTCAGCGGACAAGAGCAGTGAGGAGAGAGAGAGTGGCAAGAGCCGCAGACAGGGAATGTTGTTGTGGTAGCAGCCCCGGAGAATGAGTTCATTGCTTTTAAAAAGACTGAAGGAATCAGAATAGAAATCAACATGGAATCCTTCTAGTATCAGTTTTCTCAGAGACAGCAGATTAGTAGACAGGTGGGGTACACAAAGCAGGTCGGTGAGTACAATTTTGTGATTTCCCGCTTTTAGTCAAACAGTCCCGTATCCGCTAATGTCCAAGGTATGGGCCTTATTGCTGGTCTTGATTACTCCTTGGTATTGATTGTCTAGTTCAGCAAATAGGGCTTCATCAGCTATCATGTGGCAGGAGGAGCCGGAGTCGATAACAAAGAAATTTTTTCCAAGACTGTTCAACAATGAGAGAAGGCTAACTTGTTGACTGTTGTTAGGAGGATTCTTTGGTTGCAGGTGAGGATACAGCATCCAGCACTTATTTTTGGGGTGATTGGCCAGAGTGTTGTGCATGCGTGGTTTGCATTTGCCGGACGCCTCTGTATATAGGGAGACAGTTGATCCGGAAGCGTTGCCGTTCATCTTCAGCTCATTCATGTGGATTCGGAGATGATCGAGTACCGCGTCTGGAGTAACGTCCGATTCTGCTTGCGAGTGAGTGATCTGTTGCTTGATATTCATCATGGAGGATGGGAGCTTATCTAAGATCATGTACGCGAGGATGTCGGTAGGAATAAGAATACCAATTTCCAAAAGGCGGTTGTGTTGATTTCACTATTTGATTTCTTAAAAAAAAAGAACCAGCGGGCTGGAGGCATGGGTTTTAGAAATAATTAGACCAACTGATTCAAAATAGGAAAAATGAATAATGAAGAAGATGAAAGGAGTACCAACGCTAGGACTATGATCAGGAACAGGACAGCATGAGCAACAGAGGAAAGGATGAGGCTAGAGGAAATGAGTAGACGACTGAAACGGAAAGAGGTCAGAGTTTAGAGTTGTTAGTTGTGATAGATCTTGCGGATAGGTCTCTTACCAGACAAGAACACATGGGCTGTTTAATTGAGGTAGCTGAGATGGTGGATCGAGAGTCGAGGCGAGATGAGATTTAAGAGAAAAGAACAGGAACGATAGAAAGAAATAGGAAAAGGAAGAAAAGAATAATAGAATGAGGAAGGAGTAAAAGAAGGAAGATCAGAAGGAGAAGGAGATCGGTTTCGAGTAGATGGAAGATAAGAAGAAGAAAGAGATCGATTTCGAGTAGCTGTTGTCAGAGGTTATTCAGATGGATGAACCTCGAACCTCCCTTCCTTCCAAGATCTGAAGCTGGGAGACTCGAGTTGAGAGATGACAATCTTAGAAATGGAGTGTTCACACTCATCTTCAGGGTGCGCGGCAGTCAGAGAGAGGAGAGTCGTGAGAAGTGATTTCTCAACACTCCCCGTGGCTGGTAAGTGGGTTATCCGTAAAGTCTCAGGTGGTGAATATTGTTTTTTGTAATAGCTTAAGAGAACTGATAGAAGATGCCTTCGAGAGTGAATCGGCGACCATGGAAGGACTGGGAATGAGTTCTAGTTTGAATTCGTTATTTGTGAAATCATCGCGAAGACCTTTTGTTTTTATATCTATATGTCGTGACTTGGAGTGAGAGCCGAATTTTTTTATCTTATCGTCTAAACCTTTGTTGTCTATATACAATGTTGGTTTGAACTTGCAGTCGTGGTAGATCTCATTGATGAGGTGTCTGATCCATTTCGTCTCGAGATAACAATCGAGCAGTGCATTCAGTTCGGATTCGGTAGAGGAATAGGTGATGTTTCGTTGTCTTGTTGAGTTCCAAACGACCGGGCTTCCATAGTGGAAGACGACATATCCGGTTTGAGATTTTCGGAAAACTGGATCATCCCCCCAGGTGGCATCGCTAAAGCTTGAGAGGACTTCTTGTTGAGGATCGTATTTGATGGTGAGTTTGAGATTTTTGGTTGTCTTGAGATATTTCCATACTTTCCGGACCTCCCGCCAGTGACTCATACCGGGCTTGGCGTTGAACCTAGACAGACTAGATACGGAGAAGGAAATGTCTGGACGAGTGTATTGTGATAGGTGATTGAGAAGTCCGGTCGCAGATCTGTAATTAATGTTTAGTTGACGAAATTCTTCATGGTCGTTGTCGGAGGCCGGTTCAAGATGGAAATTCTGTGTTAGCGGAGATAACGTTTCTTTGCAGGATGACAGGCCAAGCTCTTCTAGTCCCCGTTGGATATGATTAGGTTGGCTCAGGAGAATTCGATCATCTTCAATCTCCATGAGCATTCCGAGTATTGTGTTTGGTGGATGGGAGGACGAGTTTTGGAATCTCTTAAGAAAGTTTGATTCGAAGGAGTCAGAATTGCCTGCATGGATTAAGTCGTCCACGTGAAAGTATAGAATTTCCTTCGTTTGGTTGTTAAGGTAAAGACAGGGATCGCTGGTTGATTCTTTGTACCCTTGAGACTTGATCCATAGCGTAAGGGTTTCATACCAATTCTTGGGAGACTGTTTGAGCCCGTATAGTGATTTCTTTAACTTTAAATAGGGAGATCTTCTACTTGATCCATCTGGCGTTCTTATAATGACGGTCTCCTCCAGAGGAGCATGAAGAAATGCCCCCTTGACGTCGAATTGGGTGAGTTTCATTTTGTTTTTCAAGGCGTATACCAAGGCGAGTCGTAGGGATGCGATTTTTCCAGTTGGCGCCCAAGTTTCGTTGTAATCGACTCCCAATACTTGATCGAAGCCTTGAACACACAGCCGGGCCTTGTATTTGACAGGTTCGCCATGGCAGTTCTCCTTCACTTTGAAGACCCAGGTCGTGTTTAGAATGTTGTCGGGATTCCCATAATATTCCTCCCAAACATCTTGTAGTTCTATGCCTTCTAGTTCAGTTTCTGTGGCTTCCTTCCATTTGGGCCACTCGGGGCACTTACGCGCCGCCTTGTAGGAGGGGGGTTCATAGTAATGGTGGAAGCCATATCGCTGAGGTTTTTTGATTTCGCGCCTAGGTCTTTGATATGCGGATGTTTCAGGAGGTTCGGCTGGAGTAGAGTGGCAAGGTGGACTTGGGGGTGATGAATCTGAGAAGTCTGTGCCTTCATTCTCCTCGCGATCTGATTCTGAGTCGGAGACGTCTTCAGGTGAGTTGCGAATAGTGTATTGCTTTTGAGCAGAAGAGAAGTTGGAGTCGTCAGATTCCGAGCTAGCTTGAGAAAAAAGATCAAGTCCGGGAGACTCCAGAAGAGGAAATTGAGAGATCGTATTCTTGAGGAACTGGACATGTTTGGTTTCAATGACAGCACCTGATAAGCTTAATACGAGATAAGAATGAAAGATTGGATTGAACCCAACTAAAATTCCTTCTAATCCTTTTTCGTTGAATTTCCTTCCTCTTTGTAGATGATTTCCTAAGTAGATTACCGGTGATCCTACGGATTTCAAGTAGTTAGGAGGAAGACTCTTATTGAACATGAGTTCCCAGGGGGATCGATCATTACCTTCCCTCGGGATTTGATTCAACATGAAGCAGCAGCTCCGGATTATTATGTGCCAATAGTTCTTTGGCAGTCTGGAAGAAGAGAAGGTTGCTCGCGCGGATTCGACGATAGTTCGATTGGCTCGTTCCGACCGGCCATTGTGTTGGGAATGATGCGGTTCTGACGTGAGTAGTTTGATGTGTTTAGATTTGGCAAAGTCTTTCAAAGTTTTGTTGGTGAATTCCGTGCCTTTATCCGAGAAAATTTCTGTCGGATAGTAATTAAGCCGTTTATATTCTGTTTCCAGGATATTGATTATGACGTTCGGGGTTTCATCTTTAGATAGGAGGGGAAATGCCGCAAGATAGCCAGAGAAGTTATCTACGAGAGTTAGAATGTACCGGTGGCCCGCCTTGGATTGAGGGGTAATTTGTCCAATCAGGTCGAGGTGTATTCTTTCAAGCGGTTTCGACGAAGGCGTTGAAGTTGCTGAGAAGGGAGATTTAGTTATTTTGCTTTTTACGCAACTCTCACACTGAAAGCTATCCAATTCTTCTTTAGAAAAGTGACCCTTGAGTAGAGGCTTGAGGGTGGAGATTGCAGCATGACCGTACATTTTGTGAAAGTCGGATAGAGATTGAGATTCGACAGTAGTTGAGCTTGTGGATTGATTTGTGAGATTAACTGAGAGATTGTTACCCGCGACTCGAGGTTTCTCAATTACGAAGAGATTGTCGCGAATCAATCCTTTTAGGACTAGCTTGTTGCCTCGAGAGACCGTAAATTGATCTCGTTCTTGAGAAAGATTGCATCCCTTCTTTGCTAGAAGACCGGGGCTAATTAAGTTAACCACTATGTCTGGGACATACATACACTCATCTAAGGTTACGACCGAATCGTTCCATTCCAGTCGGACTGTACCAGTACCTCGAATTTTAAGGTTAGCTTCTAGCTTTCCAGTCTTGATTTCTTCTGGATCGTCTTGAAGATTGATGGAAGTGAAGAATTTCAGGTCGTTGAAGATATGAATATTTGCGCCGGAGTCCAATAAGAGATTCGGGGTATTATTGGAGTTGATCCAGAGGGTAAGTAGGGAATGATAGTTGATGGTTGGGTTCTTTTTGGTTCTATTTTTCCATTCATTCTGCTGTTCGACCCACCATCCAGGGGAAATTTGGGGGTGGAGATGAAAGCAGGACGTCTCTGGATGTGGAGCATTTGGATCGTGGTAGCCTTCTCTGCATCGAATTCGGGCCTTTTTATCGTCTCTCTCTGTTCTGCCTTTGGTAGTAACTAGGGTAATATCCGGAACTGATTTGCCTATCTTCAATTGAGCCTTTCGCTCATTATTATATTGAGTAAGATGGTTGAAGACCACTTCTACCGTTATCAGCTTCTCTACATGCATGATTTGTTGCTTGAGGTTTTCCAGAATCGGGGGAAACTTGAATAGTATGAGGTAGGCAATTATATCTTTGGGTAATTCTATGCCCACGTCTGCCATCCTGGTAAGTGCCTTTCTGATCTCGGTGATGAAGTTTTCTATCGCGTGTTCGTTGAAGGGAGCATGTAAAAATTGATTGAAAACTCGTGCTCTGTTTGCAGTTTCGGATGAAGCAAATCGACGAGTGATCTCAGCCCAGAGCAGCTTAGACGATGAGATGTTTGCCGAGTTGACCACATTGGCATGAGTGACGCTGTCTAGTTTAGAAAGGATGATTGCTCGGATTTCTCGATCTTGTTTTATCGTAAGTTGGCCGGAGTTCCTAGTTATGACGTCCTTAATTTCCTTGAGATCGAATAGCATTAACATCTTGTCCCGCCAGATGGAATAGTTGTCTTCGTTGAGAGGAGGAATGGCATCGACTGAGGCCTTGAGGGCAACTTGGTGAAAATAGTCGTTGGCCCCAGCTGGTTCGTTCATTTTCGATTAGCTTGAGTCTTTCGGCTTTTAACCGTGTTGATTTCACTATTTGATTTCTTAAAAAAAAAGAACCAGCGGGCTGGAGGCATGGGTTTTAGAAATAATTAGACCAACTGATTCAAAATAGGAAAAATGAATAATGAAGAAGATGAAAGGAGTACCAACGCTAGGACTATGATCAGGAACAGGACAGCATGAGCAACAGAGGAAAGGATGAGGCTAGAGGAAATGAGTAGACGACTGAAACGGAAAGAGGTCAGAGTTTAGAGTTGTTAGTTGTGATAGATCTTGCGGATAGGTCTCTTACCAGACAAGAACACATGGGCTGTTTAATTGAGGTAGCTGAGATGGTGGATCGAGAGTCGAGGCGAGATGAGATTTAAGAGAAAAGAACAGGAACGATAGAAAGAAATAGGAAAAGGAAGAAAAGAATAATAGAATGAGGAAGGAGTAAAAGAAGGAAGATCAGAAGGAGAAGGAGATCGGTTTCGAGTAGATGGAAGATAAGAAGAAGAAAGAGATCGATTTCGAGTAGCTGTTGTCAGAGGTTATTCAGATGGATGAACCTCGAACCTCCCTTCCTTCCAAGATCTGAAGCTGGGAGACTCGAGTTGAGAGATGACAATCTTAGAAATGGAGTGTTCACACTCATCTTCAGGGTGCGCGGCAGTCAGAGAGAGGAGAGTCGTGAGAAGTGATTTCTCAACAGGTTGACTCCGTTTTTGACATTGGTTATAAATTGCTGAATGTTTGACTCATCAAATGTGATAGAGGAGAAATTGCTGTAGATGCGAGCGCAATTGGCAGGTTGAGATGACACAAAGTGCTTAAGTAGGGCCTTCCAAATCAGTGCAGCATTTTCTTTGTTGTCGGGAGTAATGATGTTTGAATGTACAGCCGGAGAGAGTTTTGAAATGAGGATGAACGTGAGGATCGTGTTGTCCTCATTGTCAAGCAGAATGCCAGCCGTTATAGCATCTTTTAGTTTGGCCAAGTTGAGTAGAGAGTTGATTCTTGTTCTCCAGATAGTGAAGTTCTCTTCAGTCAAAAGGGGGATAGCCTCAATGGTGGTTTTGAGGATAGTGGGATTTATAGAGTCCATGGTAGGGCCTGGTTCTTTGAGGATATTGGATAGTTTGTTCCACTAGTATTTTGACTGTTAATTGTGTTGAAATTACTTTATAATAAAAGGAATTAAAAACCAGGCAATACTGTAAATGGGAACAGTATGACGGAATAAAGGACTGAAGAGAAGAGTTGGCTAGAAGTTGAGATCTTAGCAATGGAAATCACACCACAAGAAGATCAGGACACTATTTACGTCTCAAGTCTAAGTTTTCTCATTCCTTCTTACCAAACAGGAGAATTCGTCGTTGGTTATTAGCGTTGACTTTGCGTCAGTAGTTCAGTGGTTGGTGGTTGGAGATTCTTATTTGATGAGCGGTGCATTGAGGGAGTTGAGGTTGGAAATAGAAAGTAAAGAAGAAAAAGAAGATGGAGAATGGCGGAATAGGAGGGAAAGAGAAGGGAGAAATAGGAAATGAGTTGGTAAGGTCGGTGTTGAAGTTGTTTTTTTTTTTTTTTTTTTAGAGCAAGGGAAGAGGACTGGAAGAGTTGTCCAGGTCGAGTCTGAGAGTTGAGGGTCTGAGAGTTGAGGAGATGGTTCTACAGTGACATGTCACAGACAATTGACGCGCGCATGCACTGTGGGCTCATTCAGTTATTCCAACACCAATCCTTACCCAATCCAATGATCTGTAGTAGATTTGATTATTCTGTTGCCAATCCCCCCTAAAAGTTGAGTTGCACCAATGAATAACTAACAACAGATCCTTTTCAATCTTCCCTAGAGCATCAATCCCAATCCCGCATGCGGCATAACTACAAATCCCCAACAACCTGCATGTGGCCTCCTAAATTCAGTGTTCATTGCCCCACAGCGCTCCGCAATCTCAGCGCATATGCTATAATTGGCCTAATTCTTACTGCTTAGCTTCAATCACTTGCTTCTGCATTAGTAAACCCACTGCCACAGAGGGAAAGTTATGTTTGACCACGCAATGTCCTCAAAAGGCAAAAAATCCGGCCCATTCTTGTCATTGTGCCCAAAAAAAGCACACACTGCACAAATGCCAAGCCTTCAGTTAATGTCATCCAGAATAGACAGTCCTCCAACCTGCTTCTCTGAGCCTATTGTACTGCGGACTTCCACCCACAGCTGAGCTGCTCCAAGCCAAATGTCCAGTGGTGAGTTTACTTGCCTCCATTTCTATAAATAACCACCATCTCCCCCAGAACTTGAATTCTGTCCCCAGGATTCCCACGCCCCACAATGCCAGAATTTCCGCTAAACCCTTCAACTCCTAGTCACACTCTGAACCCCAAAAGAAATAAATAAAATACCCTGCCATGGAAACGTGCAAGTACTGTGCAAAAATGCAGAGAAAGTTCACCCAAACCGCCAGTTGCCCAGCCTGCAACACCTGCTGTCTTGGAAACCGCAGGTGTTTGTTTGTTGCTCCAACCCCTGGATCCTTGCAAACTTTTCCTCCGCCCCATCCTTGCTCTACCTCCAGTCCCCACTGCGGACCAATGGCCAACTTTGTGGTGGATGATGAAAAATCAATCAAGACCAAAGACTGGACTCTGGAGCTGGACCGCACCACCTCCTTGTTGCCTGTTGCAGAGGGCACAGACCACCTTCCCCCCCTCCTAAACACGCAGACTACCCTACTGCCTCTGCCTGGGGAGATGCCACCCAAGCCTGGGGCCAATGCCAAAACATGAATTTTGGACTTGTCCAGGTACCATGCGGGCCCAAAAAGGCTCCCATCTTTTTCCAAGTAGCTACACCTCCAATACCCCTGCTGGAAGTGCCCAAAATCCCCCTATTCCATCCACCATCACCCACTCCTCCAACCGCGTCTCCTCCAACCACAACACCTCCTGTGGAGGTTGAGTCCCCGCGCTTGGTCATTGCAATTAGCTCTGATTCGCCGCCCATACCCCATGAGTTTTTTTCTTTTGTTTTGAACCCTCCATATCTTCACAAAGCTCCCACGCCTCTCATTGATTCACTGTTGCCTCCATTGCCGGTCCAAAGATCTCTGCTTTGCTTTTCTCCAATCCAGACCCTGTTTCCTTGCCTCTCCTTTCAGTCCTCTGACTCCCGCCATTCTAGGTTGACCTGGTTCTGCCTGGTCTCTACGTACAACAAGGCCATCCAAAGCAAGGACAAAGAAGGCAGACAAGCAATGGAGGAAGCCAAAATCAAACGGTACCTCCACAAATCAGATGAGAAAATACTGGCAATCCTCCAATGTTTGGTTGGGGTTGCAGCTGCAGAGCATCACAAGCTCCTCCACAAGCATCATTGTGCCGGTTGTGAGCTCTTCTGCAAGCTCCGCCATGCCATCTTCCTTCCTTAGATTTCTCCCTCCTCTTAAATTATTTCTGCGCTCCCTGAATCTTGTATATAGCTAAATAAATAAATATGATGCCTGGCCCACACCAGAAAGGAATCCTCTTGATTCCCTGCACCATTCTACAAAATGAGACACAAAAAGAAACTCCAAAACCACTAGTGAGAAACCCTCTTTATCTGAGAATGAGAAACATGAGACAAAGAATAAATAAAGAAAAGACTCCAAACTCCACAAATACATATCACCTAAGGGACCTGGACCACCCCAGACAAAGGACTTTAAGACTAGTCCTTCCACGCTGCTCTGGTGATCTGAGCTTCCACATCCCCCTCACAAATTGAACATTGACAGCAATGTTCATTCCTCCAAGGACTCCTTCTCCTCCGTAGCTGGCTTGCTTACATTGGCCATCTGTTGATTGTCATCCTCTGAACCCGCGGTTTCATAAATGTCCGTAGTTCCCCTCACGTGAAACTTCTTCACATGAGCCGCCACCACCTTCCGCTTAAGCAGAGTGCCATCCAATTCCTCTAACTGATAACTCCCACCCGTAAACTGACTAACAATTTGATAAGGACCATTCCAGCAATCCGCAAAAAGCTTACCCCACTGTGTCTCCAAGCTCCAATTATAAAGAAGAACCAGATTGCCTCTCCGCAAAGGGTCCCGCAAGCAATCAGCACAACACTTTTCCCAGTACCAAACCAACTTAGCCCAACTTTACCAAAGCCTCTTTGCCACCTTGCCACCATCTCTTTTTGCTGAAAAAGTTGCTCTTCCCGCTCCACAATTAGATCCTCCTTGGTCTTAACCTTCCACCAGTCAATAGCAAGATAATTCAAGGTTTTGATATATAATGGAAGCACCGGCTGCTGCCCATACAAGAGCTAGTAAGGAAAATAACCCGTCCCCCGCTTGACCAAGATCCAATCCGCAAACAGCATGACTGACAAGGTCTCCTGCAACTTCTTTCTGTTACTTCCGCAGATCTTGAACATCACTTCCTTGATTGGCTGATGCCCCCTCTCTATTGCCCCTGCTCCCTCCGGATAATATTCCATAACTCCCCAAACTTTGCACTGAAAGATTTGACCAGCCTCCAAAAATTACCCCAAAACTCTGCTTGGCTTTCCACCGTGATGAGCCGCAGACACCCAAAAAAAGCAAACCAATCCTCCTCCAAAAACAACCCCACCTTCTCTGCAGAAAGCTTAACCAACAGACGTGCCTCCACCCACCCCAACAAGTTGTCCCAAGCCACAAGCAGATACAGTAACTTTCCTGCCTTGATATGGACCACGTCCAGAGAGACCCTCCCAAAAAGGGCATCCTCACCCATTGGAATACCCACCTCCCTAGGTAATCTGGTACTCCGCAGCTGAAAAGCTTTGACACTCCGCACCCAATCTTGCACCTTTTTCCCCAGATAGGGCCACCAGAACCTGGTCTTAACTCTTCTGCGCGTCTCCGCCTCTCCCCAATGGCCTAAGTCATTTTGAAGACTCCGCATCAAATCCTCCTGATCCTCCCGCCTTGTGACCACAACCAAGGGTATTGGAAGTGCACGCTTCCACAACTGCCCTTCATGGAAACAGAAAAGCAAAACCTTCCACCAAACCCATCTAACCTCTGTTGCCAAAAAACCTCCAGGAAAAAGAAGCGTTCAAAGATACTCATCCAATGCCTGAAACCTTCCGCACTGTTTCAGGGGAAGTTTCCCAACTTCTGCAGCTGTTTCTGCCACTGTCAGAAGCTTTTTCTCCATGTCCAAATCCCTTTCCACCACGTGCCAGACCTCTGGATACCAAGACAAGGCATCTGGAATTGTAAATGCCTTCCCTGGAACGTGCCTGACCGTGAAATTTAACAACTGTAAGTATGCAATCCACTGTGTCAAAGGAGCATTAGGAAAGGTTGGGGAATTAATCATCCTTGCCAGCGCTTCTGCATCCACCAGGAGTTCAAAAGACACCCCCCACAGCACATTCTGTAATCTCCGCACAATCCTTGTCACTCCATACAACTCCAACTTGGGCTGCAAGTACCAAGATTCTACCTCCAAAAAGGTTACTGAATCATAGAGTACTTGCCTGTCTTTCCCTTCATGTTCTTGGGTCAGTAAACCGCCCACACCAAACTTGCTTGAGTCCACCGCTAGCCGGATCCCTCCTTTTTTGTAGTCAAGGTCCTTCAACAGTATTTGTTGCCCAACAATCTCCTTCAGCTCTTGGAATGTGCAATCACATTCCTCCTTTCACACCCACTCCGCCCCCTTCCTAATCAGTCTCTGAAATGGGCTAGCTATCTCTGCAAAAAGCTCAATGAAGATCTGTACCCATCCGCATAAACCTAAAAACTGGGAAATGTGAGTAGCATTCTGTGGAGTAGGCCATTCAAAAACTTTTTTAACTTTGGCCTTAATTATTTTCCTCCCTTTTGCGGAAACCTTGTTGCCAAGGACTTCTAAGGCTGGAACGCACACCAAAAAATTTTTACTGGAAACGGTCAAGCCCGCTTCCTTAATCTGGAACAGGATTCTCTCCAAAGTCCATGCGTACTCCCAGAAAAACTGCCTGATTCCCAAATTTCCCACAATATTTTCTCCTCTGTAATTGCTCTGTGGCCCCTTGATTCCCGCATCATCAATGAATATCCAAACTGTTTCCAGAACATCATCCTGCAAAATCCAAATCATCTGCAACTGGTAAAGCACTACTGAATTAGTTGCCCCCTGCGGAAGCCGCGTTAACTGAAGTCGCGCCAACCGCTTTTTAAATTCCATCATTGGACAGGACTCCGGATGTAGCTCCCACTGATTGTACCCCCTCATGACATCTACTAACCTGCAGCATACTCTTACCGTCATATTCTCCACAAACTCCTCCACCTTTGGAGGCAACCCTGCGTCTCTGATTGTGACCAAGTTTAACGTCTGCAGGTTGTGGACAATCCGCAAACTCTTCCTGTCCTTCTTTAGTGCTGAAAAAATGGGACTAGAATAACTAGAACAAGAAGGCTTTTACAGACCCGTCTGCAAACACTCCAGAACCAACTCCATAAACTGATCCCTAACCACTACCGGAATAGGAATGGGTTTGATCTTCCAAGGGTTGTGGGGCAACGTAGGTATCTGGTAGGGGTCTGCAACCTCATGCCTGAGGAAACCCCTCTCTTCCAGACCAGATGACAGCGCCTTCCTCCGCATGACAATCATTGCCTTGATTAATTGTACTTCCTCCTCTTGAAACCACCCCTCCAGACCCAAGTTGAGTTCTGCCATCTGCTCCTCCGTTAAGCCCTCGAGATCCTTCTCCAGGATTGCGGTTGGCAAGGGCAACTCATAAGGGTCCCATTACCATTAGATATGTCCATTTGTTTATTGAGGTCCTGCGGCATTGGCTTTTTCTGCGGTTGGACCTTCTTAGAAAACAGTTTGTATTTGCTACCAAAGACCCGCACCTCAACCAACTTCAATCCCTTGGTTGTCTCCTCTATTTTTAATCATTGACCTTCAACAAAATACGGGTTGCTCAAAATTGTGACACAATGTTAGCTGCTTGTGCTGAAACCCATTGGAGGCGCATACAAGGAAGGACTCACTTTTGATCCTATCCCTGCTCCCATCATTGTTGCGCCAATCCCCGCTCTTCTTCATACTTCCCAAAGCACGTTGGACCGCGCTATGGGGGTTCCTCCTCCCTTCTCCTTATCTGTTGACTTTCTGCACAAGGACAGAGCCTTCCCCGCACAGGGAACATGGCAGACATCTAAAAATCCTCCCCCAAATTTTTGTGGCTGCCTTCTGCAAGAGGGCAGCCCTTCCAATGTTCCCATCCGCCAATTTCAGGCCAACAGATGGTTGTCTCATAGCAGTTCCCTGAGGATTCTGCAACAGTAAGGAGTTCCTCCCTAGTATCCGGATGGAAGCCAAGAGATTCCCAGAAGGAAAACAGGAATGGCCTACCAAGTATGACCTCCAACCCACTTACTACCAGATACAACAGCAGAGCCAATGCGTTTTCCACTTCCATCATTTCCTTCTCCACCACCCCTTTGACCACAAATTCAAAACCTCCCAAAATCTGCAACCCAATGTTTGCCTTGTTTTGGACCAATCCTGCGTTGGTTTCCAGCTTCAATGGAAGGACGTTTACCCTTGAACCGCTATTGACCATTGCCCAACACCCTTTTCCTCCAATCCGTATTTCTACATATCCCAAAGGGCACATCATAGCACTTCTAACTCCTAAAATGTCCACCCTGCGTTGAGAGAACCAACCTTTGCATCTTCTCTGGGTTTTGGGTTTTCCTCCTTATTCCCTGAAAACTGCTTGAAGACCGCAACCATCTCCTCCGCCATTAATGGTGAGATTGCTGCTAGTTCCTTCAAAGTTAGGGAAACCGGGTGGTCGGTTCTGCAAATTCTCCTTGCTACTTCTCCAGCCCTCATCTGGGATCCCCCTTCTTTGAATATGACTGCATTTTCTGGTGCTTTTGCAGGAGTTGGACCACCAATGTCCATTCTTCTTTCATTGGAGCAAACAGCTCTAACCTCCGCCAAAACTTCTGGGGTTTACCAAGTTAAAGGAAAAGTGTACCCTGCTGAAGCTGTAGCTTTCTTCTTCTCTGCGGCCGCTGCTTGAGCAAGATCTCATGGAAAAGTTTGATCTGGCATATCCATTATAGTTTCTCCTGAAGGTTAAAAACAATCCCTTCTGTCTGTCTTAACTACCTTTCCCCATATTTCTGCACTCAGATCTTTACACAAACTTTTAAGATGGCTGTCTTCCTGGCAGTAATAGAATTTGAAGACGCAAGGCTTGCCTTTGTTCCTTGGAGGTGCCCTTGATGTCCCCTGAGTTTGCGCATTAGACATTGTTTTTGGTGGTTCTGGGACTGTTGCGGCTGGCTTTGCTATGGATTTCTTCCAGAAAAGATGCATTTTGTTAAACATCTCCATCATTTCAGCAGTTTCCTTTGGTGTTACCAGCCCTTTTACCCTTTTCACCTGCACATACTTCCTCTCCAAACCCTTTGGGTCTTCCTCCATAAGTTACACTAATTCCAACCCGCCTATGACCGCCGCGCGGATGTCCTTCCTTTCTGGAAGTAGGTTTACCCCTCCGTCCTGCAACATATGAATTAATCCTCTGTTGTAAAGCTTTCTGTGGACCCTTATGCGCAACTCGGAGCTAAGTCCTTGCATAAAATTTCTCTTTACAGAGCCAGTATGCTCCACTAAAATTTTATTGCGGACAAGGTACTTCAAAATGCAATCAAATGAGGAACAATGCACACCAAAAAACATCCTTGAGGAAACACCTCTCCTTTGCCTTTTTGGTTGCAAGACGCTTGAGGTCCGCTTTGCGGAACCTCTGCTCCTGTGACCCCCATTTCTCCACTATTTCCCTCCAAAAATTTTCCCAATTCCGTTTTCTGTAACCCTCCATATCCTCCACTTCCCGCAGATCTTCCTCATCCAGAATGAAGTTGACTATTTGCTGGACCCGGTTGATTTCATTTGCGCCTTTGCTGTTGGCCGCATTCTTGAACCATTCCAGAAATTGGTGAAAATCCTCTGGACAAAAACTAACTTTGGGGTAGTCCCTTGTCCTAATTTTTTGTCTGCTCCTCCGGCATCTCTGGTGCCGCATATGCTGATTTCCCCCGCATGGCCACTCTTGGCGGAAGCCACACCAGACTGGCGGTCTGACAAGGAGAACTTTGATATGGTGGCGCCCTACCGGTTGCCTGTTGGTGAGTTGGGAGTGAGTTGGCCAAAATGTCCTCAAAGTATCCCATCATCTTGGACGTAAAAGAAAAGAATAAAACTGAAAAAAAGTATATATCTCCACAGACGGTACCAGGTATTATAAAAGAGAAAGGAATTTTCCAGCCAAAACCCTAATTTGTGGAAAGAAATTGTGTGTTTGGTAAATTCTCCACAACAATCTTGCTCCAAGTTCCGGAAAGCCCACAACCCCTTGAATCACACTCCTGTACCTCCGCAATTCCTAATTGAACCGCGCTTCCACGCCCAACCTGGAAACCACTAAAGCTAGCTTGCAATGAAATAATAGTAAATAAACAAGTTGGAATCCCTAACAAGCTCCGCAATTGAACTATTTCCCTAAATATGACCTCCAAGAACTCTTGCTGGTAATTACAATCCAAAGTAACAGAAGAAAGGAATCAAGCTATGATTAGCCCTGATAATCTTCAATAATGATAGTAATGTACAATGATAATCTCTCCTGATAATAAACTCCTATGATGATACAATCTCCAATGATAATGATCTCCCCTAATGGTAAAATCCCCTCATACAACAAAAGAAAAGATTCCTTATATATACAACAAATAACAAAGGAACATAAACTGCTAATGAAAGACTCCTTTCCCCACCACCTCTGTGCAATCCGCACTGATACTCCTTACTGATAGCCCAATCCTTACCCAACCCAATGATATGCAGTAGATTTGATGATCCTCTTTCCCATTCCCCCTAACAGTTGAGTTGTGCCAATGCATAACTAACAACAGATCCTCATTGATCTTCCCTAGCGGATCACTCCCAATCCTGCATGCGGTACAACTACTGATCCCCAACAACCTGCATGCCGCCTCCTCAACTTTTGCCTTCATATCCCCACAGTGCTCCGCAATCTCAGTGCATATCCCATAATTTGCCTAATCTTTACTACTTAGCTTTGATCACTTGCTTCCACATTAGTAAACCCACTGCCGCTGAGGGAAAGCTATGTTTGACCACACAATGTCCGCAAAAGGAAAAAACTCAGGCAAATTCCTGTCATTGTGCCCACCAAAAGCGCGCGCTGCACCAATGCCAAGCCCTCAGCTAATGTACTTTAGAATAGACAGTCTACCAACGCGCTTCTCTGAGCCTATTGTACTGTGCAATTCCACCCACGGCTGAGCTGCTCAAAGTCAAATGTCCAGTGGTGAGCTTACTTGCCTCTGTGTCTATAAATAACCACCACACCAGTTGCAGAACTGGGACGGGCTCCAAAGACAACAGGGTGGTGGCTTGCGTGGGGACCGGAACCAAAACTGGCGGAGGCTGGTGAGCAGCCCTCTTTGGTTCCACCAGACAGGATCTTGCAGTTTCCTGCATCAGGTCATCCAGTTCAATCTTGCTTTCCACTGCGTGCTGGATGATGCACAAGTCCGGAAAAAGCGCAATGCTCCCGTACACCAATTGCTTAACCAATAAATGATTGTACAAGTACTGCTGCACTTGCAACAGGAGTTGCAGTGCAAGTCTGCCCAAAAAGGCCTGCTTCATTTCTCCTGTCTGCCCCGCAACCACCTGGTTCTTCTCCAAGTACCCATAGATCCGTTTGAACGTTGTCATGTACTCTTCCAGCTCCTTTGGCATATGTACCCCTCCACGGCCAGCTCAAAATAACCTTTCCGGAACCAAGGCTTGCGCCTCCCCCACCTTTCCACCATTTTTCCTTTCAACCTTCCACAATCCTGGGCCTTGTATCCGGCCATATCCTCCAGGTCCCAAAGGGAATCCTTGTAAGTGATGAAAAGGACAACAGTGCAAACCTTATCCATGCTTGTTGCTCCTTTGGAATCTGCAATTTATTCAAACTTTGTGAGCAACTGCCCCACATCCATGGTGTCAAACAAAAGATGGGGAAAGTCCCGCAGCCTAAACCATAGCCACCAAGGAGTTTTGCCGTTGGATCCAAGAGTAGTTGATGGAAAAATTGCACCCGTTACCTTTGAGAGACTTGGACAAAAGATTACTTCCCAGCCAGACCCCCAGATGTGGAAAGAAGAGAGATAGACTCCCTAAAGTTTTCCTCAGGTTTGGAAGTTATTGGTCCCAGCATCTGTAAGGAGGTTGAGTGCTGATGAGTTAAGAAAGGAGATGTTTAAAAGAAAGAGGTAAAGTAGAATGATGATGTGAATTCCTTCCTTCCAATCCTTTCAGTATCCTATGCCATATCCTTTCCATAATCCTTCCCCTATCTTCCTTCCCTCCATCCATCCATATATATGTGTATGAGCCCCAAGTTGGGGTTGAGAGCGCAGACTTTATTCCCACACTCTCAACCCTAGTGTAAGTACACGCGCAATGACAGCCCAACAACAAATATAAAAGAAACCCTAAAAACCAGAACCCTAGCCTAACCCTAACCCTTTCCCATGCTGTAACCACCCTCCAGCCCGCCTACCCTTACACACACCCTGTTTGTCCTTCTCATGATGCAGCCCTCCACTGCGCCCTACTTGGAGCCCCCCCGTTGTCCATATCCACCCAGCCTGCCATGTGATTTCCTGCCCCGCGGGTTGGCCCTTGCTTGTGCGCGCCCAGCCTGCTCCTATAGCCCTGATTGCCCCGCTCTACCTTCCCAAAATAGCCACCCCCAAACCGGGTCAGTCCAGCTCCATTCTTGGGTGTGTAATGTTTGAGCGGGCCGCGGCCCGCCACATCCAATTAACACCAACCCACACCTGCTATGCTGAGCCCCGCGGTGCCTACTGCTGAGCCCTCAGCAGCCACTGCTGAGCCCTCAGCAGCCACTGCTGAGACCCCGCACATCCAAAATTCTGAGCCTGACCTACCAAATGCTGAGCATGCCAACCGCAGCGCGGTTCCCAACCCAAGGCTATATAACAAAACCACAACCGTTGAAAGCCAAATCTCATCCAACTAAGCTCCCAGTCAACTTCATTTTTCCCACTGGTTCCCTTAACAAAAATATCCCATTCCATCACTCTCTTCTGATTTGAGAACATCATAATTCATCAACATCAAACTCTCCTCCTCATCATACTGAACTCACTATCACCTCATGTCTATTTACCTCCCATTCTTTCCTCTCTTTCCTTTTGAACATTTTCCTCTCTCATCCACCAATCTGTCCTCAATATTGCAACATAAAATCCTTTCTCCAAGATTGAGTTTCCATCATCAATATGACACCAACCAACTCTACCACAACAAAAACAAAATTCCTCCTCAACACCTTATCTCCTCCCTCCTGAGATGCTTTCTTTGGTCATTTTCAATCAACTTTCCCACACATTTTACTTTTCCAATGGAATAAACCAGAACACCCTTCACCACCATCCTTTTCCGCCATTTTCCAGTGAATTTTTCCCCTCTCATCCCTTGGATCAGTTGAAATTCATTGAAATCTCCTCCTTTTCACACTCTGCACTGTGGTAAACCAAACCTGTCCTATATTTTATAATTATGGCTAGAAATTAGCTTAGGAAAATGAGCAGTATTTAAAGCAAATAAAATGCTGGATACCTTGTGTCAATAATTGCTGATGGGTTCTCACAATGGGGCAAAACTTTGGATGATATTGGTGATGAATTCAATTGAAAGATGAATGGATGAATGGAAAACAGCACTAGGGAGAAGAGCTCCTTAAGTACAAAAGATTGGCCTCTTGTGAGTCCATGATAAAACAGGAAAAAAGGAAAATTTTCCGCCCTAAAAGAGCTCTACAGGCTCTACAGGCCTTTTTACTTGGTTTGGAATACATCAGCCGGCATGGAATCAGTCCCTGTACCCTTACAACCAGCCTATTCTGGTCCTTTCTGGTGTTTCCACTGTTATGGGACTGAACCAGCCCCTGTGCTGTTCAATCCCTGACCTCACATACTGGCTGGTTTCCTCATGCAACCAGCCCCTGGCCATAAAAATGGCCAGGTGGGACCCAGGACACACCTGGGTCCGGTCTCAGACCCACATGGGGGGTGTGTGACCAGCGGACATGCTGTACCCCCCCCCTCTTTCTCACAGATCCCTGGAGGGGGTGGTCAAATCCCCCTACCAGGGGCCCTGGGGGTTGATACCCCCAGGGAGTTGTCTTAGAATGGTGGGATGGGGGGTGGTCAGATCCCCTCAGCCCAGTTGCTCCTCCCCCTTGGTAAAGGGGGGGGGGGAGAGCGCCCATTGGTCTTGTTGCTTCAATGGTGGAGGGGTGGTCAGGTCCCCCCCACCGCTGGTTGCTTTGTTGCGGCCAGCCACCTTGCCTTTGCCCTAACCACCTAGCGCTGGTGGGGGGGTGGTCAATTCCCCCCCATCGCTGGTTGCCTCAATGCGACCGGCCTGGGTGGCAAGCTGGTTGCTACCAGCTGCCCCCACCTCCCCCTTGCAATTCCAGGAGAGGGGAGGCAAGGGAGCCAGGTCCGTTGGCCGCGGCCCTTGCAGCAACAACAGCTGGCCTTCACCCAGCGCGGCGGCCGCAATCAGCTCAAAAGCCACAACAATGGCCTTGCGCGGGCTGTTGGGCCCCATAAATGGGCCAAAGGAAAAAACAGCGGCCCTGAGCAGGCCCTGACAAGGGCAGCAGCCCCAACCAGGCTGCAACATGGGAGGTGGCCCCAAGCCCAAAAACTAATTAAACCATACTTTGGCAGGCCAGCCCGTCTGGCCAAGTATGTCCAAAATAAACCTTGGGCCCAATTATTCCCATACAAACCCATCCGGCTTTATTTGCCCATATAACCCACCGGGCCCGTTAGGGCCTGTGTACCAATAGGACTGTTTCATGCATTTTGAGGCCAGTTTCCCCAAATCCATGACATCCACACAGGCCCGTATGGTCCGTGTGAGTGTCCAATGGGCCGCAGAGGCCCACATGTGCATCCCATTTGCATTACACTTATACGTAGCACACGCGTAAGTGCATACCTATTTCAACACTATAGCCATCAGAATCATTGTTTTATTAATCATTATTCTTTTTTACCAATTTATCCTCAAAAATTAATTCCAGACCACTCATAAACTATACTCTGAACTCAAACCAACCTCAAATCCCAAATCCATCACCAGATAACCCACTTCAACCATATCAAACACCTGCAAAAATTAACCCAACACCTGGAACAGGCTGTATTATTTCACAAGGATTAATAAATAAAAGATCAATTGAATATCTAATTGCAAAAAAATATGATTAAAATAACCACACAACAAAACAACATACCCAAACCAGCAGCACTTAAACCATTCCAGTACCAATGTTACACTACAACAAGTACTATGAAACCAATTTACACTAACTTCCTGGATCACTAAGTAAAATAAAGGGACTCTGAACCTTCCTCTCAAGCACTCTGATACTCATTTTGACACCATTCCAAAAATGCAACACATATATACACACCAACAGAAGTAGTGGCTCATACAGCCAAGTAAATCTCAAACCTCACCCACCAGAAATAAAGAATCATTAAAAATGACCTTTATGGAACTTTCAAAACCAGATAAGGCCTCCAAAAAGTCCTCTGAAGCACTCTGATACTCAATTTTCCACCATTCCATCCATAAAACACTCATATATGCACCAACAGAAGTAGGGGCTCATGCAGCCAAGTACATCTCAATTCTCACTCACCAGCAACAACAACTCAGTACATATAAACTTTCTGGAACTTTCACAACCAGATAAGGCCTCTGAACCGTCCTCTGAAGCACCCTGATACTCATTTTTTCACCATTCCAGACATAAAACACTCTTATATGCACCAACAAAAGCAGGGGATCATGCAGCCAAGTATGTCTCAATTCTCACCAACCAAAAATAAAAACTCAGTGCACATGAAATTTCTGGAACTTTAAAAACCAGAGAAGGCCTCTGAAACTTGCTCAAAGGCAATCTGATACTCATTTTGCCACCATACAAACCACAAAACACCTGCAAGCCACACTCTCAAGTCACCCAAGAGAGCATGTGGTAAAACAGAATACCTCATATTTATACAGCTAATTTCATTGAAAAAGAATGCAGGTAGTTCCTCCAACACTTTATACATGATAAGAGCTCAGAATTTGGCTCATAAACACCCAAAAAAGTAGGTTTAAATCACTTAAACCATACAAGTTATACAATGTCAGTTACCAAAGAGTGATTTCAGCTGAGAAGCATGTTTCATGCTTTTCCCAACCAGCAAAATTAAATCAAGCTGCAGGGAACTTCTGCATCATTTTTTATACAAAATAAGCACTAAGAAGCTTCCAAATCTCACCAATCTTATCCAATAACTCATATATTACCCTGAATATCAAAAATTATACTAAAAAATACAGCTATCTCTCAGCCTGATTTACACGTTTTCTCACCAGAGTTATTTTTCTGATTTAACTGTAACCTCCTGTGCTTTAAAAGTGCAGAGGGAGTCTCAGACTGCACTCAAAGGATTCTTGAGAATCCCCTGAGGAAGTATTTATATTTTAGGGGGGATATTTTGCACTATCCAATTTTTCTGGAAGCATGGCATCTGCCCCTATGATAGCATGGCCTATGCACAACCTACCTAGCACCAGATTATCAGTGAACCAGAATCGATTCAAAAGGAAATAAAGGATCAAACACAAAATTATGATTTTACATTTGAAAAAATCCCAGGTGTCTTTCAATAAGGGTTCTTGAGAAAAGACCTGTTATTCAGCACCCATTATTAAGAAGAAAAAACCCTTTTTGTTTAATCAGTAAATTTACAAAAAAGAGGGGAACAACAGAACATAAAACCAAGCCTTTTTTCACGCCTAGCTTCCTGTGTGAAAACAAATTTTTGGGTCCTCCTACTGATTAAACACCTTTTAGTCAACCCTTAAATCCTTTCATTGGAATTTGGAAAAATAGTCAGAGAAAGTTGAGCATTCTTGATCATTAATTGGTGGAAGCTTGCAAATAAGCCAATCCAATTTTGAATAGTATTTCAATTCCTTAAAACCCCTATTAATAATTAATCCAGGTCTTATTAGAGACCTATTTCAAGTCTCAAAGAAAACCAGCCATTAATTAAAAAAGTTATTGCACTGACTTATTATACTTCAGAAGGGAAGGAAATTCAAAACGATCTTAGCTTACCTCTAACTATTAAAGAGTAGTAGTAAACTAAATTACCCTTCTAGTGACTGCCAGAAAGCTATTTCCTAGATAATCCCATTATCGCTTGAAGTCTCTACAGCATCTGGATGGTCCCCTCCTTCCTCCTCTTGACCTTTGAGTGCCAATCCACCTGATCATCCGGTTCTGTCAACAATCTGGTTGATATACCTGCGCCTCAAAATCACCCTTTTCTCCATCATTGGCCCAGTTCCCATCTTCCATCATCCAGTTCAAATCATTAAAAATCTTCACCTCCACCCCAATAATCACCAATCATTACTCCATCCTCTAATCCCATATTCATCCCTTGGCTCTATGGATTATCATGTGCATCTTCAAGGGTGCCTGTGCTGCCATCTACGTTATCCTTCAAATCTCAATTGTCATCCAAGCCTTGGTATTCCTGGTCTCCTACATGCTCAAATTTGATCAGATCATGGATTCCTCTGGGGGGGGGAGGGGTCTAACTTCTCATCCTTGCACTTCTCAAGCTTGTCTACGGGTTTTCAAGCATGGCAAGGAATATTTTTTTGATGACATGAAAGCCTGCTTTTTTCAAGTTTGGGATATTTTTGGTTGTTCAGTTACTCTGGGTCTGGATTGTCTCCCTCCAAATCACCATCCTCAACTATCCCCAATTCTCTCACCACCACCTGCTCCTCATCCTACGCTTCTCTTCTTCATTGCTTCTCTATCACTCCATTCTGCCTCTTCTGTCTCTCCCATAACTTGAACTCCTGGATTCCCCTTAAACTACCAGCTCCACTTCTCCTCTCCATTGCTCTCCTCCACTTCCCTTCAACCATCTCAACCTCTTCCTCTCCTGTCAATCCTCCTACCTCCTTATTGCTTGATTCTTGCCTATTTTTTCCAACTCTGGCCTCAACCTGGCCTTGAATGTTCTTGAGGTATCCCAATCCTCCCAACCTACCGCTTTATCTCAGGATTAACCCATGATTAGAGATTGTTGGTCCCAATGGCTTAACAATAAAGAAATACCTCTATTCATCCTCCTATCCTAACTTGCTTGATTGAATCTTCAACAAATTGCATCCTTTCCTGCACTTCACCTGCAAACTTGCTTGCTTCAAGATCAATTTACAAGATTGCCTGCATTCTAAACCTCCATCTTGATCAATCCTTTCTTCTCCACCCTGTTTGCTTTTCTCCCCTTGCACTCCACCTGAAAACTTGTTTTCACTTGACCTGAAACCTCTCTTGCACTACAACTGCAACTTTAACTGCACCTACTTTGGTTGCCAATCTTGCTTGCTCTTTGACCTTGCTTGCAAAATCAATTGCCTCTCAGCTTCTCAAAATACAGAAAATTGCTTTAAAATTGCTTTTCTGCCTCTTCTATTTCTGCCTAAATGGAAAACTCAATTGCATTTAATATTTAACCTGATTTACCTCACTGTATCACCTGCTTTGCTGCCTCCATCATGACCTCAATTGCCACCCAAGTCCGCCTTGCTTGAAAATTTGTTGCACTCCCCTAGATTGTGACTAAATTCTACCTTTCTTGCTCTCAATCTTACTTCTCCAAAGAGGGTGTTCCATTCATTTGACCCTTTCTCTCCGCCTCATCCTACCTCAACTAAAATTTCTCCATCACCTCCACCTCATCTGCTCCACCTGCTTCTACATCACCCATTTATCCATCTCCTCCATCTCATTGGTTCCATCTGATACATCACCACTTTATACCTCTCCTCCATCTCATCTACTCCATCTGCTACATCACCACTTGCTTCATCTACTCTGTCAACATTTCCATCATCCTTTGCCATCCAATCTTCATCAACAAAACAACTCATTCATTGATTCATCCACTCAACTCCATTCCCCAATTCATCCCATCAATCAAACTTAACAAAAATCAACTCTCAATACTATCATCACCATAAACCTTGAAATCAAATTCAACAACATATCAACATTCCTTTGCATCTAGTATTGAACAGGCTGCTGTGTTGGAATCCTCTCATCCATTTTGTTCAATACTATCTGTATACCTCCTTATCTTCCACCCTCAATCATTACCATAATCACATTCATTACCATTACCATTCCCATCACCATCACCATCACCATCAACATCAACATCACCATCACCATCAACATCACCATCAACATCACCATCACCATCACCATCACCATCACCATCACCATCACCATCACCATCACCATCACCATCACCATCACCATCACCATCACCACCACCACCATCACCATCACCATCACCATCACCATCACCATCACCATCACCATCACCATCACCATCACCATCACCATCACCATCACCATCACCATCATCAACAATATCATAATCATCAATATTATTCCCCCATATCATGCTAGGCAGCTATGCCTGAGGTCACTGTTTCTCCTCTTAAAATATTAATATCATTCCCCATATCATATCCTGACAAGGTGGTGTCTTGTAATTTATTCCTCAAATCTTGTATCTCTCTCATTCTCATATTCTCCCCTCAATCCTCATGAATCTATGGAATTTTGATTGTCCTCAAATTGATTCCTAAATTTTTCAGTTAAGGTGGTGTGTTGTCTTTTCCTTTTTATATTCTGTAAATAAAAATTTATTTACCTATGTTTTCATTACCCTATTATTACTGTCTCAGGCCCCTTATGGGGGATCTCTATTTGTATTAAACCTTCTAAATTAGGACCTTTTGGGGAACTCTAGTTTTCCTTAAAAAATAGTCCTTTTCTGGGACCATCAATGCAAATCATCTGATTTTCAGAAAAAAATACAGGAGTGCTCCTTCCCCCTCATCATATAAGTTCCACTTGACTATAAAAGTATTATCCCTTCTAAATTGGCTCTTTGCAGCGTTATCATTTTCCTTGCTCCTCAAAATCAACTTACTCCTTATCAAAAAAACTTCAAGAAGTAATTATAAAATACTAAATATAGAGGATTTTGGTTTCTATTCCTGCTCTAGAGGAAAAGTGGTTGGGCCAATGGATGCCATTGAAGATGATCCAGTTGGTGAGTTGAAGACTATTGAAGAGCAGCTTGGAAGAATTTTTTAAGGATTCTAGAACCAATATGATCCTTGGCTGGGGGTTGGATAATGGAGAAGAGGTGGAGAAGAAAGGAATGAAAAAGGAGATGAAAAAGGAAGTGATGGAAGAGCTGGAAGATTTTCTTTCTTTGTTTAGGATGAATTATGTTTAGAGATTGGATGCAACTAAAACCAGGGATTGATTGCCATCAGAATCAAAAGAAAAATAAGAAACAGCAAAAGAAACAAATAGAGAAGGAAGAAAGGAATAATAACCTAAAACCAGGATCCGACGTAGTGAGACTGCAGAATATTCCTTGATTGGAACTGTAACATAGACAATAGACAACCCGTATATAGCTCTGATTGAGGCAAATAACAGGCGTAGTTAGATTACTATTTTGATGGAGAGTTTTGAGAATGGAACTTACCTGAATTGAAACACCCTCAATCCAAGGACACAACCGATGTAGTTGTGTGAGGAAAGAGGAAGGAGGAGTGCACGAGTCAGGAAATAGGTAGTATCTGAGAGACAGTTCAATCTAGGGTATTGGCACTGGTGCCTGCGTGCGGGAAATGAAAAGGCGCGCGCAGAGGTCTAATAGCATCCCTAACACATGTGATCAGTGAGATAAAAGAAATGGATAACAAGAAATGGATAAAAAGAAATAAAGAAACTGATAAAGAAATGAAACTGAGAGATAGTGAGTGATTCACAAATTCAACAGCCACCCCATCTCTCAGGTTCATATTGAGCAGACATTTATTGCTTCCAGACAAGTTTGTAGTATCTGTCTTGATACCGGTTTTGTCAAGAAATCAGCGTAGTTGTTTTGCAATGAAACCTTTCTTATACAGATGGTACCTTTGTTGAGCTCCTCTCTGATAAAATGATGGAAAATGTTGATGTGCTTGGTATGGAAGGAGGAGTGGTTGGCTTGCTGAAGAGCGAGTTTGATGCAACCTTTGTTGTCTTTGAGGATATTGGCAGGCTTGAGCGGCTTGAATTGGATCAACTCAGTCAGTAGGGTGGTTAACCAGAGGAGCTCTTTCACCCCGTCACCTACTGATTTGTACTCCGATTCTGTGGTTGAGAGGGAAATTGTTGGCTGCTTTTTTGACTTCCACGTGATTATATTCCCCTTTCAGGTAATCAAGAGACCAGAGATTGATCAACGGGTTTGAGGACATGTTTCCCAATCAGAATCTACGTATGCAACCAGATCCTTGGACGTCTTGGTCTTCTGATAGTTGAGTCCTTTGGAGCTGGTGTACTTCAGATAGTTGATCACCTTCAGTGCGGCATTGTAGTGGGTGGTGTTGGGCTTTGTGAGAAACTGTGACAGGTAATTTGTTGCAAAAGTAATTTTGGGTCGCGTGTTGCAGCTGATGTATAGCAATTCGCCAATGATCTTCCTATAGTCATGACCGGTTTTCAGAAATTCCTCATGCTCTTCAGTCGTAGATGCTAGTAGTTTTCTATTTGTTTTGAAAGGCGTCAAGTGTTCTTTGTGGTTAGGAAGGTTATATTTGTTGAACAGAGAATTGATGTAGGTTGAATGAGATAGTTTGAAACCGCCCGTAGTGACGTCTACGTTGATGCCCAGGAGCATTGAGGGTTGGCCTAGATACTTGATTTTGAATCAAGACTTGACCAGCTTCTTAAACTTCAAGGGAACTTTTTTGAAGATGGCTATGTCATCTACGTGGATGTACAGCCAAGTGTCTTTGGAAAAGAAGACACAATTATCCGCCTCACGTCAATGAAAGCCTACGCTAATTAACCAAGCGCTGAGAGTCTGATACCAGGCCATAGGTGCTTGTGTCAAACCGTAAAGTGCTTTCTTGAGCTTGAGGGTCTTACCTGGTGAAGTGGGAACATTAGTCAGCGGGGTGAAAAAGATATCTTCTTTGAGTGGAGCGTTAAGGAAAGCTGATTTGACATTGAGTTGATGAAAAAGCAAGTTTTTTTGAGTCGCGTAAGTGATCAGCAGTCATAGAGATTTCTTATCTCCCATGGGAGCAAAAACACTCTCAAAATTGAATCCCTCCCTCTGATTGAAACCTTGTACACAAAGTCTAGCGTTGAACTTGATTATCTTGTTGTAGGCATTGCGCTTGGTTTGGAAGACCCAAATGCATTTGATTGCTTTAGATTTAGAGTCAATGGCTTGCTCTTCCCACACGTTGTACAATTCCAGGTTTAGAAGTTCTTGATTCATAGCTTCTATCCATTCTAGCTTGAACTTGTCATTCAAGGCATTGTCTAGAGTGACAGGATCAGAATAGTTTACAGCCAGATATAGTTGAGATCCTTCACGCCTGGGATACGTGACTATATTGTCAGTACTTATTTTGCTGGGACGAGCTTGATGAATATTGTTGTCATTGGGTTCCTTGATGATGGACTTGGATAGAGGAGGATCAGGATTGACTGTTGGAACAGGATTTGGATTGTTGGAAACAAGAGCTGAAACGGTGGTGGGATCAGAGAAGCAAGGAAATGGAGAGTGAGTCAAACCACTTCCTCCAAATTTGGTTTCATTGAATCTTGCATTTGCGGTAATATAGACCTTACCATTGGAGGGATTAAGAATCTTGTAAGATGAAAATTGATTGCTGTAGCCCAACATGATTCCCTTGAAACCAGGGACGCTCAGTTTGAAGTTGCAACTTGATTTGGGAATGTGTACAAATGCGGAACATCCAAAAGGTCGAAGCAAGTCATAGTTGAACTTGGCGTTAAACCAGACAGCGTAGGGGATGCGTTTATGATGAGATATAACCAGCAGTAGATTGAGAAGATCAGTGGCAGTCTTGACTGCTTCTTCCCAGTAGCAAGGAGGAAGCTTGCTGTGATTGAACAGACATCTTGCCTTCTCTAAGATTGACCTGTTTGCTCGTTCTACTAAGCCGTTTTGTTGAGGGGTATAGGGAGGTGAGTAATGATGAGTAATCCCAGCTTCTTGGCAGTAGTTCTTAAAGTCTGAGCTTGTGAACTCACCACAGTTGTCTGAGACTAGGGTGATTAATTTACAATTTAGGCGACGTTCAGAGGCTGATACAAATTGTTTTAGGGCCATTAAAGTCTCACTCTTGTTCTTCAGAAATGAAACTGTCTTGAAGCGGGAGTATTGGTCTACAATTGTTAAGAAGTACTTGCAACCACCGGCTGATTCAACAGAGACAGGACCAACTAAATCAATGTGCACAATTTCTAGAGGCTGGCTTGCAGCCTTGAAATGGCCATTGAATGGAGTGGTGGTCATCTTGCAGGTTTGACATATGTCACAGTTTGAACTAGTCTTGCCAGTAGTTGGGAAGAGTATTCTTTGGGTTGCAAATCCCAGGAGACCAAGGCAATGGTGCCATTTGGAGTCGGGGTTTTCAGAGGAGAGAAGGTGTATAGCGGAATGGGTTGGAATAGTCTCAAATTGGGTACCAAAAATTTCCAGAAGGTGATTAACTGATGAGCTGACAAGCTGGAACCCGTCTATATTGATGGAGATTCTGTTTCTTCCAAACCAAGAGATATTTGATTTTTGCACTAGGAGTCTTTCCATTGAGATCAGACATCTATTCAAATCAGGAATCAACAGAACATCCTTCAATATCATTTCGGAACCCTCATGATTGATAAGTTTGGCGGTCCCTATTTCCGTGGCTTGATGGGCAGAGGAGTAAGAGCCAGATCCAACTTGCAAGTTGATGGGTGTTGAGGTGATGAGATACTTGGAATCGTTTACAATGTGATGACTAGCCCCAGAGTCCAAAACAAGAGGCAGAGCTGTTGTCTTCTTGGGGTCAGATAGAATAACCTTTTGATAAAGTTGAGCGTTATAGAAGGCATTGGCTGATTTGGTTGGGTTATCAGCAGCTGGCGCACTAGGTTCTATAGGTTGAGTATGATGAGCTTGGGCGGCGTTCTTATCGGGTCTAAGATGAGGGTGTAAATGCCAGCAGCAAGATTCAGGATGTTCAGCGAGAGGATTGTGATGGCCCTTTGAGCCAGGGTGTTTAGGACCTTTTCAAGTTTTCGTTTTTAGCAGGGCAGTGGATCCGGTTTGTTCAGGGGAATTTTTTATGGGTGCGGATGAGTTAGGAAGTGCTTGGGCTGATTCTAGATGGGTCACTTCTCGCAGCTTGTTGAGGACTAGAGTAGGACTTTGGAGTAAACTATTGTTGAGAAGAATGCTGTCAACTACATGGTAGAAGTTCGCAGTTAGCTTAGCAAGAATGATGTAGCTGAGTATGTCTTGGGGAACATCAAGCTTGACTACCGCTAGTTCGTTCATGAGTTTTTGGCACTCTTGTAGATAGGTAAGTAGATTTCCATCAAAGTTGTATTGAATAAAGTTTAGCCAGATGCGCCCTCTGTTGTTGGTGGATTGAGATGCGTATCTGTCTAGGATGAATTCCCAGATGAGTGAAGGCTTTGATTGGTTATCGGGGTTTATAATGGCGTCAAGCGCAGTGTTGCCTAAATGTTGAATGATAAGGTCTGCTGCTTTGTAACTTTTCTTTCTCTGTGGACCAGTCGAGGGATTGACAAGAGAGTCAAATTCCGTATCCTCAACATATTTGAGGAGTCCTTTTCTTCGAAGATGGCTTCTCATTTGCATTACCCAGGAGGCGAAATTGGTTTCACCTAGGAGTGGGATATTAAGATGCTTGGGACTGGGTTCCTCATGGTCGGAAATGGTGGAGCTTAGAGATATCAATCCTGGTGAAGCTGATGAGCTCTGGGACTGTAAATCTTTAGAGATTGGAGGCAACTAAAACCAGGGATTGATTGCCATCAGAATCAAAAGAAAAATAAGAAACAGCAAAAGAAACAAATAGAGAAGGAAGAAAGGAATAATAACCTAAAACCAGGATTCGACGTAGTGAGACTGCAGAATATTCCTTGATTGGAACTGTAACATAGACAATAGACAACCCGTATATAGCTCTGATTGAGGCAAATAACAGGCGTAGTTATATTACTATTTTGATGGAGAGTTTTGAGAATGGAACTTACCTGACTTGAAACACCCTCAATCCAAGGACACAACCAATGTAGTTGTGTGAGGAAAGAGGAAGGAGGAGTGCACGAGTCAGGACATAGGTAGTATCTGAGAGACAGTTCAATCTAGGGTATTGGCACTGGTGCCTGCGTGCGGGAAATGAAGAGGCGCGCGCAGAGGTCTAATAGCATCCCTAACACATGTGATCAGTGAGATAAAAGAAATGGATAACAAGAAATGGATAAAAAGAAATAAAGAAACTGATAAAGAAATGAAACTGAGAGATAGTGAGTGATTCACAAATTCAACATTATGAATTGGGAGCTAATGCTAAGGATAAGGAGAAATAAGAAAGCAGGAAGATAAAGCTAGATATATTTTGGTTGACTAAGTGACAACTTGTTCAATAAGATTTATAAATAGTTGTAGATAGAGATATTCTTTTGAATTTATTATTTTCTTTCTTTTGATTGAACCAAAATAATAAATGGGTTTTATTGAATACAAGGTGAATGGAATAAGGGTGGAAGACAGGAATGAGAAAGTTTTTGATGATTGGGTAGATTATGAGGGTTTGGGTTTGGAAGGATAGAGGGAGTGGAAGTTGTGGAGTAGGTCTGGACAGTTGGTGAGGTTGGAAACTGGTTTCCATGAGTTTCTTTCAGATTCTTCTAAAAAAAACTTTCCATTTAGCTAAGTAGACAGGTTTTCCATGCCTAATCTTTCAATCCAGGATCTGAGAAACTTCCCATTCTTCTTGGCCATCAATTTACACTGGTTCTGGAGGTGGTTGGTCACTAGGAGAGTTTGGGTCTGAAGAGTAAGGTTTGAGAATTGAAACATGGAAAACAGGGTGGATGGATGACCATTGATCAGGGAGTTGGAGTTTGAAAGCATGATATTCTATTTTTTCAATAATGAGAGAAGGACCCAACAAAAACTCAGAGAGCTTCTTGGAAGGTCTGCTGGTATTGATATTCTTTGCAGATAACCAAAATTTATTTCAAGGAGCAAAAACTTTTGGAATATTGTTTCTTTTAAGGTAAAGATAGTACTTATACTTATCCATAGAACCTTTCAAATCTTTCTTGAGTTGAATCTGCTTATTCTGAATCTGTTCTAAGTAGTTACTGGAATGCTTGTTGTAAAACACATGAAGGAAATAAAAAATAGGATTCCTTCCATTAATAAGGAGCCTTGGTCAATTTTTATGTCAGCAGGCAGACTATCCTTGGAGAAGAAATGAGTGATAAAAAGGTTAGCTAGTTCAAATGCAGTCAGTTTACTGGTTGTTTTGATGAAAAGGGCCATCTTATAGAAATGGTAAACAACAAAAAGGATAGAATAAAATATATTAGAGAGGGGAAGTTGAGAGATAAATTCCATAAAAATAGAGGTCTAGGTGCCATCAGGGATTTGAAAAAGTTTGAGTAGTCCTAGTTTCTTTTCATGCCTAGTATTGTTCCTGTTTCAAAGGTAGCAGGCTGAAACATATTTCTTAACATCTTTTGAAATTCCTTTCGAAGAGAAATATCTCTTGATGATTTTAAAAGTCTTTTGTTAACCAGGGTTCCCTGCAAGATGCAATTAATGAATTTGTTGAAGTATTTTAAGTTTAAGATGGTTAGCTTGGTCATGTATGAACACTTTACCCTGAAACATGAGTAAGCCACTAAAGGGGTCTAAGGAATCATCAGCTACTTCTTCATTCTTATCCAGACTTTTAATTGCACCTTGAAGTAACCTTTCAGCTTTTTGAACAGAAGTAAATTCACTCAGTTGATCATCAGGTTTATTAGCAGAACAATTTTTTTTTTCAAAGCTTCAACTTTGTTTTGTTTCAGAAGTTGTCAACAATTTCCAGGATTCTTTTCAGAATATGGTGTTCCCCTCACTGAATAAAATTTTTCCCAACGTGACAGGATATCTGGGATTGTTGAAAATTTTCAAGGCCTGAAAGTGATCACAAAATCAAATTCAGAGAGAAACTCTGCCCAACAGGCTAAAATAATTCAAAGAAAAATGATCAGTCAAAAATTCAAAGGGGTCGGTAACACTCAAGAGGTAAGCACACCATTTCTGGAGAGCAAAATAAATAACAAGGAGTTCTTTGCCATGGATTTCATAGTTGAGTTCAGCCCTGGAAAATTTTCTGCTGTCAAAATCAATAGTGCTTTTAGTGTTATACGCAGTTAACTGGTTCAGGACAGCACCTAGGGCATAGTAACTGGCATCAGTTTCAAAATATGTTTTCATGAGGTGATAAAAATGGCAAATTAATGGAACTTGGGTGAAAGCTTGCTTGATTTTTTCAAATTGTTTAAAATATTTGGGAGTGAGGAGAAAACGAGAGCTTCATCCAGGAATAAAGGTAGGGTTGGAGACCTGTTTGGAGTAGTTCTTGATAAACCCACAATAGAAGTTAGCAAACCCAAGAAAAGAACGCAAGGAACTTCTTTTTTGAGGCACTGGCCAGAAGAGGATAGTCTTAACTTTGTTGTTTTCCATGAAGATACCATCCCCTCAGATAAAATAACCAAGATAGTCCACAGAAGGTGCCTGGAATTTGCATTTGGAGGACTTGGCATAGAGCTTGTGCTTCCTGAGTTGGGTTAGTACTTCATAAACATGAGCAATGTGTTCCTGAAAATTCTTAGAGAAAATGAGCATATAATCCAGGTAAACCCCCACATAAACTGTGAGGAGATCAGAAAGGATTTCATTGATAAGGTTTTGGAAAGAAGCTTGGGCATTATTCAGGCCAAAAGGCATAACCAAGTATTAATATCTTCCATACTGAGATCTGAATACTTATAAGTGTTGATCTCTTTCCTTGATGCACAAAAGATTTTAAGCACCTCTGAGGTAAATTTTGGAGAAGATAGAAGAACATGAAAATACAGCCAGTAAGAAAGTCATTGGAGGAAGGGTTTTTTGGTTCTTCCTGGTAACTGCATTAAGTTTGAAATAATCAACACATAATTTTTGACTCCCATCCTTCTTCTTGACAAAGAGAAAAGGTGATCCGGTGCTTGAAGTGCTGTAACAGACCAAAAATTTCTCTACGTTCTCTGTTATGTAGGCTTGTAGGGTTTACTTTTCACTTTGGGATAAAGAATAGACTGGTCAAACTGGAGGTATTAGTCCTTGCAGTTTGATATGGTTATCTTAAGTGTGGCAAGGAGGAAGTTGATCCAATTTAATTTTTGAGAAAATATCTAGAAATGAATTTTAATCAGCAGGAAATTTCTCCAATACAGTTTCTATTTCTTCAGGCTCTTTGTAAATATCAAACATGTCCCAGTAAGCTGAAATGTGTTTATGGGGAGTAACAGAAATGTTTGAAGAAGTAACCAATTGCATTATGTGCAAGGATGAATTCATAGATTCCTCATACAGAGAAATATTCAGAGTATCAGTTAATATCCAAGAAATGTGGTCTATTTTTGAACTCAAAAGGAATTGGATGCTGTGTTGGGGATTAAAAGGTTCTGAAGTTGGGGGGAATGCATTTGGATGCAGTGCCAAAGGTAGAGGAGAAGCGAAACCAGTTGAAGGTAGGTTGGCAATGTTGAGTTCAACAGAAATGGAGGAAAGGTCATCATTTGGCTGGTGTCTTGGGGTGATCAGCCCCATCTTCCCATTCACTTCAGGGTCCCAGTGGTGAAGAAAGTTGATTCCCAGGATGATATTTTCTGAGAAGCGTGTGTTGACTAAAAAGGATTCCCATTCAAAGCTAGGAAAAGAAGGAAGTGAGATCACCCAGGTTACCTTGTGAGTAATCAGTTGAGAGGGTGCCTTTTTAGGACTGAATTCAAAAAGAGGAATAGTTTTTCCTAAGGAAATGGGCTGCAAGGAAAAATTTAGAACCAAAGTATTAGCCATTATAGATTGAGTGGCACCTGAATAAATAAAAACACTATAAATCAATTCATGATGAAAGAGAATGAAATGTAAGCCTTTAGAAAGTTTTTCAGAGAAATCTTCTTGTATTTTTTGTACCCTAACATCAATAGGGTGATAATCCAGGATTACAACAGAAGAACCACCTAATTGATTTTTGGCTTGGGAGCAGAGGAAGAATTGGAGTTGGCAGAGGGATTGTTGACAGGATTCTTTTTGCAGTTGCCTGTCTTGTGGTTCCCTCCAAAAAAAATAAATATTCCCTCTTTTTCCATTCTTGCCTTTTATTCAGTCTTGAGCTTGCCTTCAGGACCTAAGTCCCAGATGGGTTTGGTTGAGGAAGATTGCTTCTTTACAGATTTTTCTTTCTTCTTGGCCTTACCCTTGCCCTTTTTGAACTGAGAGGAATTGGCTTGGGGTTGGGAGGAGTTTTTCTTTTAATAGTGGCTTGGATGGGAAGACTTCTGCTTCACTCTTTTGAAGTACCTAGTGTCATAGTCCAACACTAAGTCCATAAGATCCTGAAGGTTGTCCACAGAACAATGATAGCCGGCTGGGTGGTCCAGAAGTCAAGAGGGGAGGCTTTGGAGAAAATGGAAGTAGAAGGATCTATCAGCACATCCAGAGACTTGAGTAATAAGGGATCAAAATCCTGTGATGTGGGTGGAGGCATATCCAGAGTACTTCATTTGAAAATTAACAAGTTCCTTCTCAGCTTTTCCTACTTCCATAAAATAACCAAAGAGAGTATGAATTTCTTCCACAAAGTGGTCACAGGAGTTGGGTAAGAGGCAGGGCTCATGGTTGGAGATTTGAGGAAGGTGGGGTTGAATCCAATGGCTTGCATTCCCAGATAGGTAGGAGACAGCCAACAAAAATTTCATTGGTCCACACAAAAGTTTCCCTTGTTGTTTGCAAAGATGAGTTCACAAGCTTGTCAGAAGGGTCTGAGCTTAGTGAGATTTCTGCCTTCAAATTTTTAAGGCGGGTTCATAAATAGAGCTTTAAGGGTTCCAGAGTGGGAAGTAATATTTGTTTTTGGTTGAAAGAGTTTGGCCATAGCTGAATTCATATTCTGAAGCAAGGCTGGGAGGAAATGGTCCACAGCAGGTGTTTGAGGAAGCGGTTGACTTTGGGGAGCAGAAATTTTAGTAGAATACAATGGTGGGTATGTTTCTTCTTGAGTTCCAGCAGTTGGTGAATTAACATTACTGAGGATCCTTGAGTCAAACTTGAGTCTTTGCTCTCTTCCTCTTCATAATCCTCAGGGAGAGGAATCAGGCTGTGATTGTACAATGGGGAATCCAATCTGTAGCCTGCTTGGGTGTATTGAACAATCACACAATTAGAAAACATTCTGAAAACAGGTGGACCAGGAGACAAGGAAGCTCTTGGAGGAGCTGGAGGAAGGATACAAGGATCCATGGTGCTGGAAGCATGGTTCTGGGATTTTGAAAAAGGTCCTTCAACTTCCAGACCCTTGAGGAGTAGATTGATTGTGTTTGTGAATGTCTAGAGTAGAACCACATCCTCTGGCTACCCTAGTTAGGGGTGGACTAGTGATGATGGGAGGTTGTGCACCTTGAGGAGGCATGGTTTCCAAATATGCCGTAGGGGAATGACCCAAGAAAAATACTCAGAGAAGAGAAGTGGAAAGGGAAATTTCTGTATGGAGGGTCTTCAGGTTGTAAAACCTCCATCAAAGCGGGTAAAAGCAGCTCAGAGGATTCAAAGCTGTCAAAGTCAAATTCAAATTCAAAGTGTTCAAAGTAAAAGTTCAAAGTTAAAGTCAAAGTCAAAGTTACGTTAAAGTTTGATTGAATCTATTTGAGCCATCAAAGTTAGGTTGAAGCCTCAAAGTTCTACAGAAGTACTTTTAAAGTTCAAAATCCCATTGAAGGGTAAAATTTTTTTTAAAGTTGCATTTTAAGGGCAATAAAGGGAAGAAGTTGGAAAGGGGTAATTCTGCAGGGAGTCCCTTTCAAAATGCAAAGGGCCACACAATCTTTAGCATGTACCATGCACTAGAACACAAATATTTTAGGTAGTGATATCTGTAAGATGGAATGAGATGGATGATGTAGGTTTATTGAGATATAGAGAAGGGCAGTAATCAAGGGGAAGGAATTAGTATAATGTTACAGCCGCCCCAGATGTGCAAGGGGCGGAGGGAAAGGGTGCTACTTCTCACAGAACTCAGGATTGAAAATTGACATAGATTGCAAAGAGGAAACAAAGAGGAATGAAAATGATAAGGAGAAGTAGAATCCAGGAGTAAAGCTCTGAAGGAGGTTGATGAGTAAATCCTGTGAGAGTAAAACCAAAGGGATAGGTGGGATGAGTAAGTTAGGCTGGTTGGCTTCCTTGTGCTGGGATGACACCTATTTGAAGGGACTAACCAATAAGAAGTAGTATACTGATTCCTTGAAGTGAATTAGTCCAGGAAGGGAAGAGAGACCAGTATATGTGAGAACTGAGAGGGGGGCCTCAAGGAGTTGTGACTGGTGCTGGGGCTGGGATGCCCCATTGAATTACATGTTGACCAATTGGGCTTGAGGCTGTGGCTTGACAGAGTGAGTTATGGGCCTCTCCAGAATGGTATGTCATGTACTGAGCTGGAGTATGGGTTTCCAAGCCAGGAGGATGTACTATGGGTTTTAAGTATGTAATTCTCATACCAGATGGACTTGACGGAGAGATGGGGATGAACCAATCCATAGAGAGATAGATTGTGGGCCTAGGAGATTACCCAGGGCTGCAGGACATGCAGGAGGAGACTTCGGGAGATGCAGCATGTTTGATCCAGGGGTAGAAGGTGGATTGTACTGAGGATTGAGACTGGCTGAGGGTTAAGTGTGGCTGAGGAGACTGAGTCAAGTTGTGGTCATGAAAGCCATCCAGCAGTATTAGTAAAGCCAAAAGTAAATGAGATTTCACTCATGTGAAACCCATCACCTGTGCCATCCAAATGGGAAAATGGGGAGAGCGCAAGAGTGTGATTTCAAGGCAGGAGCAGTATTTGAAGGTTTCATGGTTGGTAAACTGTTGCAGATCTAGAAACACAAGAGGAAAATTTACTGATGGATGTAAAATAGAAACCCCCATGGGAATTCTGCTGGAGGTAATTGTTGGGCCCTGCATTGGTGAATTTACCTCTGTGCACCATTTACCAACACTGCTGTAGATGCTCTTATGAAAAATTGTGATGCTTGCAAACCTTAAACCTTGGAAGGATTTTAAATACCTTCAACATCTGCTCCACCTCAAAAAAAAAAAAAATAAATCAACCACTTCTATTTCCAATTATGGCATCAACCAAACACCTCCATATCCCATCCACCTATCACCCAACCATCAATACATATGCCCCTTTCAATCTTCATCTACCACAATGTGGAGGATTTATTGACCTGGGAGGATGATTCAATGAATTTGGATTCTGGTTTGTTGGGTGCATAGGGAGTACAATTGAATTTTAAAGTTGCTGATGTGATCAATCTCTATTTTTCATAGCTCATCAGGCCTTAGCAAACAGAAATTGATTAAAAAAATTCTAGATTCTACCATGATGTAAGCCTTTCACCACAGATTTTTAGCTCACACTTCAAGCAAACTGGTGAAAATTTTAAATAATTTTCACTCAGGCCATTTTGCTTTTGGACTTGTCAAATTGCGTATGGCACTTGCCAAACAGTGGAAAATTTAACTGATCCATTGTGAAACAAAAATTGAGACCTTTTTAAAGAGACCAAAATTTCCCCCCAGTGCTCCAAGGCCCAATCAAGCATGGTATATTCCCATCCCCCACCCCCTTGAAATCCTTCAATCTAATTGACTTCCCTCCCTGAATCATATCCAGAAAATCTTCCTTCTCACAAATCAGATCTTGCTAACCTGGCCAACATCATTTTGAGCAAGATCCCCCCCAAGCTGTTAGAAACTCAAATGTCCCATCAAACTAGGTCAGCCCCCCTTCAAAATTCAATCCCCAAACCCTACAGGACATTTTTTCTGTTTTTATATACAATCAAGCTGCCATTTTTCAGTCCAGAATAAATTAAGGTCTTGAAATTACCTTAAAAAAAATCCAAGACTAAATTAACCACGTTGAAAGACATGTTGCTGCCTCAACCACCAAGGGTGAAAAATAAAAATTGCCAAGGTCAAACCCAAGGGCCTTGACTAGTTCAAAAACTATCCCCAAGGATGCTTCATAGTTTAAGGAAACCAAGAAAAAATTAAACCCACCCCAAATTTCAAGAATAAATCTTAATTACTTGCCTGATAAACCAAAAAGTTTCAGTTCTGTCATTCTAAATCTAAGCCTTCACCTAATATTCCAATAAACATAAATACCCAAGGCAAGAGATCCAAGGCCTCTTGTGCTAGAATTAAATGTGGTTCTGGATCAACTACAAAGGAAAATCCAATCCAATTTAAAAATAATCATTTCATAGCTGAGTTCAAGTCTATAAAGTTTTTGGGTTTTCCTCCAATGAGAATTTGTCCCAGCAAGTAGACAAAATTATCAACTATCAATGTGTAGGAAAGTTTGTTTTTTCACATATGAATCCTCTGATGCCTAATCAGAACATCCTGGTGCAAATCCCAAGTTATTCAGAGATTCTCAACTCAATTTAAATTCATTTTCAAGTTTGAAGATTTATCTCAAGATTCCAGACCAGCCCAGTTAATCTCTGAAATACGTTTCCCAAACTTTCAAAGATGGCTGTTATGGAAGATTGAAATCCTTTAGAAACTTCATTTAAATAAATTAGAGCCACATCTGCTACATTCAGTGGAAGCTTGTAAGGAAAGTCTGCTACATTCAGTGGAACCTTGAAAAATTATGAAATTGATTCTGGGGACAAAATTCAGAATGAATTACCAAAACATTGTTCAAGATAGCCTTTTGGATTTCATAAATCAAGATTTTATTCCTGATGGATTTCTATTAGGCATAAAATTTATGGTATCTTAAACACAAATTCAAGGGATGTTTTTGAATAATTATATGTGCCTATAACCACAATTTTAACACAAAATGTCTTGAAGCAGAAGTGATATTCCAAATTAACAACATATGTGATATATAACATTACTGTTATGGGACTGAGGAAAATAAAAATCAGAAATATTTTGGTTGTGTTATTATTTGATTACTTCTTGTATATTGTATTGTATTAATAGTCTTTTTATTGTTTTGTTCAAAGATTTTCAGATAATGGTTTGAATTGAAAGTTTTGAAAAACTTCCCCAAAATTTTACTTAAAATCTTTTTCTGAATTAAATGCACAAAGCAAAAGAAATTGGGATGAAAATAAATTATTTTTTTGAAATAAAGACATTTTGATATTTCTAAAATTTTTCAAATATTGATTATTATGGATTTGAAATTGCAATAATAATTTTGAAATTTTCTATTGGGAATAAAAGCTGAATGATATAGTGTAATCTACCAGCCAAACAAATACCCCCAAAGTTTGCAAAACAACCAAAGAAACTTTTCATGGACTACTGATGCCACAAATGGCTTTCCAAGCTTTCAACCTTTCAGAAGAAAATAAAATTCAAATTATAAATTTTTTTGAATTTCTTCTGGATGCCTTCAAGTCCTTTTTTCTCAAAAACCATCCAAAATATGACAAGTAGAAAAATATTTCACCATTTCTTCAACAAGAAATAACTAGGAATAGTTTTGAAAGAATATTAAGTGACTGGGATTTTGGAATATGAGGAATAAATAAATAACCAGGAGGAAATTAAAGTTTTTAGTTCCAATGTTGAGGGAAATAGTCTGCATTATTCAGAATCATTTCATTTTTCAGAAGTGATTGTGGAAATCATCAAAAAAGAATCCTATCTACAATGAAAAATAAAATGGTAAATTTTTTTCTGATGAATCATAAATATAATGAATCATAAATGAATGAAAGGAAAAGGATTGTTAAAGTAGAAATATGTACAAGTGATATATCCCTAGAGTTAATGTAAGGCAGGCCTCAATTTGGCTTCTATCATTGAGTTTTTGATTGGAAATTTTTCTTCAAAGTTTAACCTTTACTTTGTCTTAGGAAAATCTTTTAATTAATTTAAATATTTTTGGAAGACCAAAAAAATGGAGTATTAGCAATAAAAACTCATTTTTAATAGTTTTTTTGTAGCTCATTACTATATGGTCTGTAAAGCCCATTTGGGCAGATTATAAATTTGTTCTGAATTTTTCAATTGAGCATGGCACCCTGAAAATTTACCTTGGCTCCTAGCCAAGTTATTTGGGTGCCTTTTCAAGTGAATTTTGGCACACAGCCAAATTAACTTACCACCTTGTAAATTTATCCCAGGAACCAATCAAATCTGGTTGCAAGGACCCAGTCACCCCTGATTTTTTGGGATTTATATCTCCACAAATATGAAAACATTTAAAAATATGATTTATTCTTTGTAACAGACTAAATAATTTGTAGTTGTGTGGCACCACACACAACTAAATTTGAGTTGTGTGGGGTTTTACACGGCTCAAATGTAGTCTTTTAGCATGCCATACGCCTACAAACCTTTGTGGGCCAAAAAAAATAAAAATAAATATGGTCAAACAAATAAAAAAAAGAAATAAGAGAATGAAAAACTAAAATAAGAAAATAAAAATTGGTCGGACCCAGGACTCACCTGGGACCAGTCTCATCCTCACATGGGGGGAGTGTAATTGGCAGAAATTCCCCCCCTCCTCTGTCTTCAAAGATCAAATTTATTTTTGTATTTTATTTTATCTTATTCAAACATGACATTGTATTGTATTTTATTCAAGCAATGTATTTTATTTATTTTTTTCCTTTTTGTTTTATTTTTCCATTTTTTTTATTTTTTTTCAAATTTTAAAATGTTTATTTCTCTTTATTCATAGGGCAGTTCCAAACACATGCAACCCCTGGGGGCCATATAACCCTGTACATGGGTCTAAATGGTTGTTTTTGGAACCAACCTTTGGAGTCATGTATGGGACCCCACGCGTCAAGTGGGTTTTGTAGGGCCCTCCAAGACTCCCACACAACTGGGGTTTGTGAATTCATTATCAAAATAATTGTAATATTATTTGTGATTAGTTATCTTTGTTATCCACTATCAATTTCTGCAATATATTACAGGGATACCATTTTGATAATGAGAAGTAACAAATAAAAAAAAGATTATACCACTCATATTCTGTGAGAGTTTTTTTCAGCCTCCTAGATGCCAGTTCCCTTGCTATCTCCTCCTGGATTCCAGTTCCCATGCTATCTTGTAGCTACCAGAGGCAATAGAATAAATAATAAATATATAATTCAATAAATGCAGCAAAAATCCATAAAATATTTGGATAAAGCAATTTCAAGGTTGAATGGTTTGGTTATGATTGAATATTATTAATAAATATTAATAAATTGATTATGAAATAAATAAATAGAGGGGCCAAAATAATATTGGGGATCTTTGAAACCTCTTCTTCAGTGGAATTCACTTTGAAAAAATGTAGGCCTGGTTACTTTGGAACCTTTAATTTATATTCTTAAAGGAGATATTGCCCAAATATAATATATATACAAAATATATGATGGAGTGGAAGGGCTTTGTAAACAAGCTGCCACAACAGCACAAAGATATTAACCTCACTTTGAGTTATTTAATCCTTTGGGTACCCGTTTGGGACATGTACTGATGGGTTAAACCTGTATCTGGGGTAAAAAGGTTTTTTCAGCAGTTTAAATTGATACAAAAGGGCTTGGGATAGATAATATTAATCAGACTAAAGCCATAAATAACTTAATTATCTCTTTAAAGTATTTCTTACCTTGTAATGCTTTCTGGATGTAAATATAACTGGGTCTGGGGTCTCAATAACCTCCAATAAGGGCTCTTTATTTATATCTTTGTGGGTCCCATTTCTGTCCTTCTGAGGGATACAGGGATCAAAGGGATAGCTGCTAAGGCTAGCAGGGTACGAGTGGTAGCCCATCATGTGTTCTTGGGGCTTTAACACATGAAGCATCTAATTATTAAGGGTATTGGAATTATTCTACTTTTTGATTGATGTTTTGGCATGTAAATAAGACCTATTCATCCAAATGATCATTATCCCATTAACTATTCTTAGTAAAAATTCCAAGGTTATTATTATTTATTATTAGTAGAAATTCCTACAGGTAATATGATGTAAGATGAGTTCTTATTATGTATTAGCTGATGGGAGTTCAATCATAATAATGATTTTGCTCCTTATTTTTGAAATTTTTTTGATTTACTTGAAAGGGTCAATTAAAAATATATTCTATGGGAATATATGTAATATTTTGACATATTCAGTTTCATCAGTATGTTACGGAAATATTGATATCTTGAAGTTCTCACAATTGTAATATTCAAGTATTTTAAAATGCTTCTCAAGCTTTAGTTATCTTATTTTCGAGATTTTGGTATTTTCTCATTATATTTTGTAAAAATATGTAGAAAGTTTATTTAAGTATTTTTATAGAATTTTATGTATTTTAAGACTATCTACTATCCATGGGGACAATGTGGTAAGTCCCTGTATTAGTAGTAGTACCTTTACGCGGTACCTCAGCTTCTCATGCTGTCTGTCAGCCTGTAAGCCCATATTTGCGCAGCTGCATACTTGTCAGATGCCTGGGACTGCGTCCTTGGCTTGTCAGGATAGGCAGACGGGGCAAAAGTTCTGTTCCGCAGCCGCGCGCGGATGAATCAGTTTGGGCGGCTGCATGCGGGGATTGTGAGAAATCACACTTCCGCCCGTAACTCCTCCATTTCACAGAATTCATGGATTCTGACTTCATTTTCACTAGGAAACCTATACGTATGGCTCCATGTGAAATATTAGAATGGCCAAAATACCATGGCCGTGCCTTTTGGCCGTCTTCATAAATTATTTCAAATTATTAGGAGCGAGACTTTGAGGTAGGTGTCAGTGGCTGACCCTAACTTAAATTTTATGTAGAATCTTAATTTGAAGTAATATTCCCAATATTATTTCTCCTTTAATATATTATTATTTATTTTTGTTTCTTATTTTATTTTTGTTTCACTTTTGCAGCTTGCTCTGCAATAGTAGCAAGCTAACAGTTTTCCAATTTGATTTTCCCAGGATTTTTGAGAGATTCAATATCTGCTTTGGTATAAAAACATATTAAATAATTTCCTGAAATAATCCCTATATTCCTCTTCAAAAATTTAAACATTTGAAGCTTGGTTGAGCTAAAAGTCTTCATCATCTGTGCTGGTGGAAATTGAGTTTCATTTTATTTTTTGCAACATGATTGAAGTTGTGTCAAGGTTGTTTCTTTTTCTTGATTTTTATGGAACTCTCTTTTCTGCTTCTCTTTGTATGAAGGAATTTTAAAACCTCATATCTACAAAGATAAATGCATGAGGAAGTATCCAAAGCAATTTTGGAGGAACTGTAATATAAATCTTTTCACAAGATCACAAGCACAAAATCAAATTTAGATCTGAATGAAACACTCCATTATTGTGAATATTATTTTCCTATCAACCCAAGTTTGGATTTGATTTCAAATTATTGGACAATACTTTGACTTTGCAACCATTGCAAGAACCTCCTAGAAAATTTCCATTTTTATTGTGAATTTTTGAATGACACCATAAAAAGTATTTCTTGGAAAAATCAAATGCATAATAAGAAAGTTGGTGAGTTTTCAACAAATTACCAACTAGGAGAAATAGCTTCAGCTCAAAAAAGAACCCGGCTGGTTTGGAAGAATTTCAAAGTTTGAAAAATTTGGCTGCATCAAGCCACTATTCAATAAATTGCTTCAAGAGGTGATATATTTAAATTATTCTAGCACAGTTTGATCCAGGGTTGACATTTACAAAAAATTTATAACCAATTTTTTTTAGAATTCTTGGTGGAATTTTCAAGAAATTTATTGAAATCACTGTAAAATATTTTTTTTGGTCCTTCAAATGTTATGCCTCCTGAGTTCAATAAATCCAAAAAAAAATGGATGAAATAACAATTGTTTTTGTCCTTGATGGGTTTTTCCATGCATCGCCTTGGCGGATTTACAAGAAAAACTTTACAGGAAGATCATAAAATTCATGAATCCACTAATCTATTTATTTCTCAAACCTTGCTAATCTAGAAATCAAATCCACTTGTTTCTTGAATTGTTTTCAAACAAAGGTGCATAGAAATACAACAACAGATTGTGTTTAATCAATTTTTAGCAAAGAATTATAGCCTTGGAGTTTTGAAATTTGCCAGGATGCGAAAAATTGGTTCTTGTCAATGAATAGGAGGGATTCACACAGTCTTGAATTGAACATAAGTCTTATTAGCTTCATTTTGGGACTGATTCTCTGGGTAGATCCTGTAGACTAGAGGTTAATATTTTCAGTTAATAATATGGCTTTCTATCCTGAAATCCTGAAGCAATATTCAAGGAGAAAATCACTTCTGGGCTGTTATAATTTTATTCATGCTGCAGATCTGTATTACAATTTTCAAGATAATTTGCATAAGACATTTTAAAAGAATATCAAGATTGAAGAATTAGGGCCTATCAGAGTTAGTGAACCCACCATTTTATTTTGAAAAAACCTGCCATTTTAATTGTTGGTTTCTGAAATAAAAACACCCCCTAACTGGTTTATTTCAAAATGGCATTTTTCATGGAAATGTCACATTTCAAATACCAAATAATCCATTTATGCATCTTCATCCATCCACCATCCATTTCATGCAAAACACCCATCCACCCATCAATCTTCCACCCACCAAATGATACACTATGACAGGTGATTGAAGTATACCCACTGTAACTAACATCATGCCGACCAAAAAGGCCAACTTGTGCTCAGAATCACCCACCAGTAACAATGATGATTCTATACCCCTCATGATTCCAACCTTGTTGAGGAAATTTACCCAGGAGGCAGGCATAATTTCATGTGTGCTTCATTCTTTTTTCAAAATGCTTAAAGATTTTAGTGAAGAGGAAAAAGTTGAGTTTGGCATCAAAGTATGTTTTTTAAGCTCTATAATGAAGAACTCAGGGATCTCAACTACCCCAAAAGCTCCAAAAACTTTGAATAAAATCAACCCAATTGTTTCAAAAATCTCAAGATATTCAACAATCCAATTCCTAAGAAAGGTGCCATCAGTGGTTTAGTGGTTTACATTCAGAACCCAACCAAGACCTTGATCTAATTGGCTAACAAAGGTATCAAGATCCTCACCTTGCGTTCATCCAGGAGGCAAATTTCAGAAATTAAATGAAACAAACAATACTCTAGAGCCCATTTGGATTTCTCAATAACCATTCACATCAAGGAGAGCAACAAGGATGGCAAGGAGGATACATTTAAGATACAGAAGTTAAACTTGTTTGACTTGGCCAGCAGTGAGAAATTTTTTAGATTGGGTGCTGGGAAAGACCTTGGCTGTGCAAAATAGGATGGAATGATTTAACAAAGAATCTTGAATCTTGGTAGAGTCATCAACACAATAGTTGAAAAGAGAATCCGCCTACCTTATTGGTTGGTGACTAAACCACAGAACTTGCAATCCCAAATATCACTCAATGTGTCTTTAGAGCTTGTTTTTATTGAGCTGGTTACTAATTACTGAATTGTTTTCTTCTAGGGAGGCAAAAATTACTTGTCTCTTGAAACATTACTTGTGTGGCAAGACAAAGAATTATATCATTGCCATTGTATCCCCCTTGAGGTTGAATCTGGAGGGGAAATTTTGACAGTGGATTAAAAACTGGGAGCCAAATTGATTAAGAACAGGTCAGAGTTGAATAAAAATATTGAAAAATCAATCCTGATCAATAAAAATTCACAAGAGATTGAGAAATTGCAGCACAATTTGATTTCCAGTAAGACAAAGAATGGGATCTATTTCAGTTATTAAATTCAATCCCTTAACCTATCACTGGTTCTGATTCAAATACACTGTTTTACATGACCTCATTAATCCCATGGAGGGTAAAAATAGTAACATGTTACTTTTTTTCAACCATAATCACACCACATTGACCAACACCCTTCCCAACTCAGAATCAACTCAAGATTACCATTCATTTCTCCCTGACAATTAATAAGATTGTCCAATCCATCTTCACAACCCCAAATGAACCAAAGCCTGAGGACAAAAAGGGGTTTCCAGTTATAAACTGCACTATTTTGACAACTGTCATCTTTGTCATGGATTTTTCCATGGCCAATGGCTTCAGTTGTTACAATCCAGCCTGGGCCAACTTTGGTGAAATACCCAGTGCCAGTCAAAACAAAATTGTAATCAATGTTGCTGCAATGGGCCAGGATTTGAAAAAGTTTAAGGATGATCAGAGAACTCATCCACTCACCAATCAACCCCCCCTTAGAGTCATTGAGTCATTAACTCACATCTTCCTTATCAAATCCTCCTTCAATAGCTCATCATCCAGATGCTCCCACCACTGGTGTAAAGTAACTCCATCAAGAGGTTACTGACCCCTATAATGAGATTTATTGGAAGTAAATGAAGTCTCATTATAAATTTGAGTTAATTCACTTTGGCTCTTCTCTGGTCTTTTCCAAGGAATTTGAACACTGAAAAAACTCAATAACTGAACCTTAAACCTTCTTGATTGTCCCTGGTGTTCAATCTATCCTAAATATGTGAGTTCCATCTTCCATCAATCCATTTCTCACATACACCAATTCCTTGTCTTGAATTAATTTTGATTAATCTAATCCATTTCCAGGGTGGCCAGTGTTATTGGTGAGGTTTAAGTGGGTTATAAATTATGCAAGTAAATGGCCTACAATCACATGTTGTCTGTCTTCCACAAATTGGTCCCAATCCCATCAGCAATATCAGACAATCAGAGCTACAAGATTCAGATCAATAGGATCAAGGAAAACATCAATTGGATGGAAATCTTGGTATTATTTGGTTCCAATCCACAAAATCATACCAGGAAGGCTTTCAAAGGTAGAAAAATAGACAATCTTTTTTAAGTTAGTGAAAATGGTCACACTATTGTCCTGGATGAATTCTACAGCTGGTAAGACCTTGAAGTTCAACTTGGTGGAAGTTTTTTGGCAGATAAATACATAAATAGTAAGTCTGTTGCAAGCACACACCCTTTTAGCACCCACACACCCACCCACACACACACACCCTCTCTCTCTTGGGAAAATGATGATTGGAACCAAGCCAGCTAAAAATTGATCATTCTGACCCTTTCTTAATTCCACACCCATCCTTTTTCTGAAACACCAATTATTCTCCCACAAAACTCAAAATTTTATACAATGAATCAAATCCCTCTTGATCCTCACCCCAATCAAAGTATGTGGATGGGAGGAAACAAGCTAGGAGGAGATGATTTGTAATAGAATCAATAGATTTGATATAGCATAAAACTGGGAAATCAGTCTGAGAAGCAGAATGAAATCAACATCAAGTTCGCAGAGATGTAATAATAAAGAAGAGCACCAACATCAGGTTTTGAGGAATTGTGAAGTCGTGAGGCTTTTTATGGAAGGCTATGAATGTGAGCTTGAAACTATAAAGTTGATATGAGAGTTACGCTATACTGGGAAGTCAGTCATGGATGGCAGCAAATATTGAGTTGATAAGGAAAGCAACTGAGATCTCACCAGGCACACAAGATTAGGATTGAGTGGTGAAAGATGACAAGTGTTGAGTTGATTTTTGAACAAAAAGTAGAAGAGGAAAAGAAATAACAGGAAAGAAATATGAAAGTTTAACAAATATGAGTGTTGAGGTTTTTGAGATTTCAAATGAGATGAGAAGAAAAGATTGCAATGAATTGATGAGAAGATGCGCTCTTTTGAGGACGAGGAGATCTCGAGGTTCTTCCTCTATGAAGTCAGTGATTTCATTCCAATCCAGATACTCTAAACATGGAGTATCTTCATTCCATGGACCTTCATTAACTGTGCGCGCTCTCCACTTCCCGCAATATACTTAATAATACTTAACACCCCTCAATGCCTGATGAGATTTCAGAGATTTCTGGGCTTGATGCAAAGAAGGGGGACAAAAGTAAGAGACTTTGTATGGAGGCAGCTTTCGTCAAAGAGTCTGCAATCATTTTATCTGATTTTATCAATTGTAGTTCTATTTTTTTGTCTTTAAGCTCATCTCTCATTCCCTTAGTCTTTAAGTCAAGGTGTCTTGTTTTTGAATTGGATCCAAATCTTCAAATTTTGTCTTCTAATCCACTATTTTCTATATTGAGAGGAATAGTCGTTACTGAAAGAGCAAAGATGTCATTAAGCAGGAATTTGATCCAGGTAGCTTCATGATAAGACTCGAATAATGCGTTAAGTTCAGCGTCAGTCAAAGACCACATTATATTACGTTGTTTGCACCTGTTCCAAGATACAAGGCTGCCAAATATCACGCAGAGATACCCTGTTTGAGATTCGCGAGTGTCTGGATCATCTGCCCACAAGGCATCCAAGAATACTTGCAGTGAATTTTCCTCTGGCTTATACTTGAGCTGAAGGCATTGATTTTTTGTGTCTCAAATATTTCCATGTCTTCTTTAGCTTGTTCCAGTGCGGTACTCCTGGTTTGACTGAAAACCTTGCCAAACTTGATACTGCAAAGCTTATGACCGGTCTTGTGTAGCAGGAAATGTGGTTGAGCATTCCTATTGCCGACCTATAATTGATATTTAATGCTTTGAATGCCTCATGTTCATCGTCCGAGGCAGGTTTGAGTTGTAAATTCCTGGTGAGAGGTGTGGTTGACTCTTTGCAATTGCCCAGACCAAGCTCCTCTAGGCCATGCTGAATATGATTTGGCTGACTTAAGAGAACCTTGTTGCTTTCTGCCTGTATTTTCATGCCCAAAAGAGTATTGGGTTGCTTGCTCATTGATCCATTGAATTACTTCAGAAACTTCCTTTCAAAGTCTTGTCTGTAACCCAGTAGGATTAAGTCGTCCACATGAAAGAATAGACGCGACCAGCCATCTTCTGATAAGTAAAGACAAGGATCACATGCGAATTCATTGAATCCAACTTCCTTGAACCACGCCTTCAACGTTTTGTACCAATTCTTTGGAGCCTGCTTCAAACCATACAGCAACGCCCTTAGCTTCAAAAACTTGCATCTGAAATTCAAACCCTTCAGTGTCCTAATGATTACATTTTTGTCTATTTTGGAATGCAAAAAGGCGCTTTTTGCGTCAAATTGCCAAATTTTCTGCGATGATTTCAATGCGTATACAAGAAGCATAAGCAGGTTAGATGGTTTACCTGTGGGAGCAAATGTTTCAAAGTAATCTAAACCCTCTATTTGATTGAATCCCTGAACACAAAGACAAGCCTTGTATTTGAGAGGATTGCCATGTCAATTTTCTTTGAGTTTGTATATCCAAACCGTCCGTAGGGGATTCAGTTGTTCAGGGCCCTTGTAATCCTCCAAGACCTGCAGAGATTTGATTGATCCTAGTTCAACGTCCATTGCACCAGCCCACTTCACCTTTTCTTCACACGTGATTGCATCTTCGTAGCTCTTTGGCTTGTATTAATGAAATAATCCATATTGTTGAGGGGGCCTCATTGCCGTGCAATCACAAAGTGTCCTCCCGGTTGGGTTGGATTGAGCAATGGTTGTGTTTTGAGACTGCTGATTGAGTTTCAATGTAGCTGATTTGGGAGAATTTGGTTTGCTTTCCTCCTCCGCAGAGACTGAGCTGATGGCAGACTTCCCTTTGGATTCCGTCAAAGATAACTCTTCCACCGGATTGCGGTAGTCTGTGTAGATTGGGTTATCTTCCAGATTTGAATTTGAGGGTCGACTCTCTGGATTTTTCTTGTTTTTTGTTTCAAGAATATCTTCCCATGAGTCATCCTGCAATACAATTAGATTTGAAAGTTGAGGATTTTCCATCTTCAGGAATGTCAAATGCTTAGTGAGCACAATAGAATGTGTTTTAGTTAGGATTTGATAAGAAAGAAGTGAAGGATTGAAGCCTACGAGTAAACCTTCTTCTCCCTTTTCCTTGAATTTTTGGCCTTTTACTCTCTGCGATAACAGATATATACAAGGACTTACTATAGGTTTTAGATAGTTCAACGGTAGAGAATGTCCATGAACCTTGATCCATGGAGATTCTTCGGACCCCCCCTGCATATTTGATTAAGCATGAGCGCACTTGCTTTGATCACTTCATGCCACAGATTTTCCGGAAGTTGTGCATCTTTCAAGATGGCTCAAGTTGATTCTGTAATCGTTCTGTTTGCCTGTTGCACCTTGCCATTGTGTTGAGGATGGTAGGGCTCTAATAATATTTGTTGAACATGTTTTGAATCATAGAAGATTTTGAGCTTGTTATTGACAAATTCTGAGCCACCGTTGGAGCACACTTCACTCCGATAGTACCCTCTCCATTGGTGTTCTTTCTCTATCAAATTGATTACAACTTCAGGAGTTTCATCTTTTGAACTCATTGGAAACGCCCCAATGTATCCAGAAGCGCTATCAACAAGCGTCAGGATGTATCAATGTCCTCCTTTTGATTGTGGTGTAAGGGGTCCCATTAAATCAAGGTGAATTCAATCAAAGACTTTGTCTGCCGGTTTCGAGTTTTCTTTGAAGGGCTTCCTGGCTATTTTGCTCTTCAGAAAATGTATGCACTCAAAGTTCTTTTTAACCTTGGATGGAATATGCTTGATGTCCTTTTCAAGTAGCATGATCAAGGCATGACCATGATTACAACGAATTCCCATAAGGTCATCCTTGTGAGAGATAACCACGTTTGCTGACATTCAAATGAACTTTGGTGTTTGCAAGGTATAAAGATTGTTGACTATGGTCCCTCCAAACTGCAATTTGCCATCCTTAAGTATCTCGAACCAATCCTTTTCCCCTTTAAGAGTGCAGCCTGCTCAATTTAAAGCTCCCATGCTTAGCAGGTTGATAATTAAAGTTGGTACCTAGAAAACGTTGGTCAGTTCTAAGGTAAATTCACCCCAAACAAAGAATGTGATTCCCTTCCCCATGATTGGCAACTCCGCAACTTCTTTTCCGGTCTTGATTTGGTCTCCTTCATAAGGCACCATTTCTTTGAAATACCAGCTGTCATTGATCATATGCAGAGAGGCACCACTGTCCAATACAAATTTTTATTTGGGGTTGCCATGATCTATCCATGCGGTGAGTAACGTCAGATAGTGAGATGAAGCACTGGAAGTATTCTTCTTATTCTTGCATTTTGCCTGATCTTCCTTCCACCACTCCGGCGCCAATTCTGGATGAAGATGCAAAAATTTGTCTGCCAAATGTAGCCTATCTTGCTTGGGATTGTGCCATCCTTTGGTACACCTCCTGCGCTCATTGTTTTGTGTAGGTACAGGTTTTGTATTAGCAAGGGAAACTTCAGTTCTATTTTCCTGGTGATCTTGTGTGCCTTGTGCCTTGGACTTTTTATTTAGCTGGGTCAGGTGATTTGTGACATAATCAACGGAAAGTTCCTTGTTGGTATGCATGATTTGCCGTTTGAAGTCTTTCATGATTTCTGGGAACTTGAAAAGGATGAGGTATGCCATGATTTTGTTTGGAAAAATGATTCCCACCTCCAGCATCTTTTTAAGACAGACCTTGACTCTAGTTATGAATTCTTTAATTTTGTCATATTTGAATTTTAAGTAAAGAAAGTCATTGAAAATTTGAGCCCTGTTGGCTGCTTGAGATGAAGCATATTTGTCTATCATAGCCTTCCACAACAGTTTTGCCAAGTTCTTGTTGGACGCCGTAACAATGTTTTTGTGAGTAGAGGCTTCCAATATAGAGGTGATTAAGAGCTTGATTTTGTTGTTTACGTCATTCTCCAAAACTGAAACTTTGTTGTTTATTTCTCTGGAGCATCCTTGAACATCCAATATGGCATCCATTTTATCCTTCCAGACCCCGTAATTGTCCTTGCTGAGCCTCGGAATGGTGTCCAGGGCCGTCTTCAGCATAGCTTGTCTGAATCCTTTGGAAGTGGCCATTTCCCAGTTTTATCTACAATTGATCTTTGATAGTTCCCAAGAGCTTTCAATTTTGGATTTTAACCGTAATAGAATCAATAGATTTGATATAGCATAAAACTGGGAAATCAGGCTGAGAAACAGAATGAAATCAACATCAAGTTTGCAGAGATGCAATAATAAAGAAGAGCAACAACATCAGGCTGTGAGGAATTATCAAGTTTTGAGGCTTTTTATAGAAGGCTATGAGTGTGAGCTTGAGACTATAAAGTTGATATGAGAGTTACGCTATACTGGGAAGTTGGCCATGGATGGCGGCAAATATTGAGTTGATAAGGAAAGCAACTGAGATCTCACTGGGCACACAAGATTAGGCTTGAGTGGTGAAAGATGACAAGTGTCGAGTTGATGTTTCAAAAAACAGTAGAAGAGGAAAAGAAATAACAGGAAAGAAATATGAGAGTTTAACAAATATGAGTGTTGAGGTTTTTGAGATGTCAAATGAGATGAGAAGAAAACATTGTGATGAATTGATGAGGAGATGCGCTCTTTTGAGGATGATTAGATCTCAAGGTTCTTCCTCTATGACGTCAGTGATGTCATTCCAATACAGATACTCTAAACATGGAGTATCTTCATTCCATGGACCTTCATTAACTGTGCGCGCTCTCCACTTCCGGCAATATACTTAATAATACTTAACAATTTGAAAAACATACAGAGAAATGGCAAGAACAGGGCTTGCAACCCTCATAATAATATACAATGAGTTGAATCCCTCTTGATCCTCACCCCAATTGAAGTATGTGGATGGGAGGGAACAACATGGGAGGAAATGATTTGAAAAAAATACAGAGATGTGGAAAGAATAGGGATTTTCAGCAAAAGATGGATCAAAAGAGAGATTATGAAATCTCTTTGGAAGTACCAGAGGAAGGGTTTGAAAAAAGGGGCTGTGTGGTCTGGAAGAAAACTGAAAACTTTGGATCTGTCCCCCACCATTTGTTTCAAGAAAAAATAAAAAAAAATTGGAGGCCCTTCCCCAAAAAGTTTGAACAAGCCAAACTGAAGGTAAAAAAAATTATATTTTTTCAGCTCTGGAAAATTAATTTTTCTGGATGAAACTCATAAAAAGTCTCTCATTGAAATAATTTTTGGAGTTTATGTTTATTGAATTGGAGGCATTTTTCTTTCCCTTTGCAGAGGAGGTTTCTATCTGAACATCATCACTATTATTTAAAGGTAATGTGGGAGGCCTCATTGGCTTGAGCATTTGGGTATTCAAAAAAGGATGAAGCTGTTTTCTTACATTGTAAATCAGTTGGGATTAATCAGAAATAACAAGAAATTGCTTCCTAACTTGAACAGATGTTGATTGTAATGGAGATACCAGAATATCTTGCTCCCCATTCAAAAATTTGTTGATTTCTTTGACCCCAGGAAAAGAGAAATCCAAAGAAGTAAGTGAGGGATCCAAGCAAGGCTTTGAATGTTTCACTGATGCCAATTTAGATATGATAGAAGCTGGTTTTATTTCAATATTCTCATTGGAATCAGATTTCGGCCACTCAGATTTTTCATCAGGATCATTGTTGCTAGGCTGGGAATCCACAGACGAGTCCCCAGCATCAATGGAATAAGTTTGCTGGGCATTGCAATCAGCTAAAGGATAAATGTTGAGCTTCTTTACACATATTCAATCCATTTGAATATAAAAAGGAAAAATTGAGTTCAACTTATCCATGACTAAGTTGATTCCCTTGGGTTTGTTGGAGTTGGTTAAACCAAAGCCAGTGGAGATAGGCATTGAGTGGCCCCTTTTTACTTGTATCATTAGTTCTTCAATTTACCCCTCATATGGTTTGATGAAAAATACAGCCTACCTTTTGATTTATTCTTGAGTTCATTGGCCATCAGTAGATAACCATTAACCTTAGAGGATGAAGGTTGGCCAACTTGTGTTTCATGGTCAGATCACAAGTAAGCCTCATAGTTGGAGAGAATTTTCAGCTAGTTTATGTTTGAATTCCTGTCTTTTGATCTATTTTGCCTAATACTTGAGCGCAATCATTCTTCAAGATTTAAATTCTTTATTCTATTAACACCTCTTGAGTGTTTAAGTCTAGTGTTTTCTTTATTCTATAATGGTTATTTATAGATCTAGTGAAATCTTTATCTTAAATCTAAGTGGGTAATCATCATCTTTCTCATGATTGTTCTTGTCTAGTGACCTCTTTATATTGTGCTAGGTAGTCATGGTCTAGTGGGTTCTTTATCTTTAATACTTGATGCTATTCCATGTCTCAATCCAGCCTGAAGTATTCCTGCAAGTTTTGCGTACTCCAGTGGTTTGGTATTGAATGGTTTGTATTCAATGTTGTCTCTTCTTTTCAAAGAATTGTCAGCCATCCTCTAATTAGTCTATATATAGTGATGCCTGATCAAGTTAATTAACATCATCTATTCTTACTCACTATAAACCAGTGTCAGCCTCCTGGATGCCAAGACCCTTGCTGTCCTTTAGCTAACAGGGGTGATAGAATAAATAATAAATATATTATTCAATAAATGCAGCAAAAATATGTAAAATATTTGGATAAAGCTATTGCAAGGTTGATTGGTTTGGTTATGGTTTAATATTATAAATCAAATTAATAAATTGATTATTAAATAAATTAATAGAGGGGCCACAATAATATTGGGGATCTTTAAAACCTCTCTTCAGGGAATTCACTTTGAAAACATATATACCTGGTTACTTTGGAACCTTTAATTTATATTCTTAAAGAAAATATTGCCCAAAGATAATATATTTATATAATATATGGTGGTGTGACAGGGCCTTGTAGAAAATCTTCCACGAAAGAAAAAGGATAATTAGACTCACTGGTATATTATTAAATCCTTTGGGTACCTATGTGGGACGTGCACTGATGGGTTAAACCTATTAATGGGTTTGAAAAGGTTGTTCAGAATTTTAAATTGATAAAAAGGGTTGGGGATGAATATTCTTAATCAGACTAAATCCATAAATCACTTACTTATATATTATAAGTATTTGATTACCTTGGCAAGGTTTCTGGATGTAAAAATAACTGGGTCTCTTGGTAACAATATCCTCACAAGAGCTCCTTATTTATAGCTTTTTGAGTCCCAATATTGTCCTTCTGAGGGATACAGGGGATCAAAGGGACAGATGCTAACTCTAGCAGGGTAACCAGTGATAGCCCGTCACGTTTTCTTGGTGCTGCAGCACGGGTAGCATCTAATTCCACTGGCTATGGGAATTTTTCTACATTTTAATTGATATTTGGACATGTGAATATCACTAATTTATCCATATTATCTATTATTTAATTAATTATATTGAGTAAATATTCCCAGGATGTTAATAATTCTTTTAATAGACATTTCTACGGGTAATATGATTCCAAGTGGGTTCTCATTATGTATTAACTGATTGGAGTAAAATTATGATATTGATTTTACTCCTTATTTTCAAAATCCAGTTAATTTACTTAAAATAATTAATTAAAAATATAATCTATGAGAGTTCATGTAATATTTTTACATCATCAGTTTTCCTGATATGTCACAATAATACTGATGTCTTTAATTTCTCACAATTCTATATCAAAGTATTTTAATATATTTTTAAAAATAGTAGTTATCTTATTTTCTACGTTTTTGGTATTTTTATTTTTATTCTATCAAAAATAAGTATAAAGTTTATTTAAGTATTTTAATATACTTGTATGTATATTTAAATTATCTAATATCCACTGGGAAATTTATTACATATGTAGTATGTCCCCGTCTAGGTTGTAGCACCTTTATGTGGTACCTGAGCTTCTCAGGCCGCCTGTCACTCTGTCAGCCCATAGTCCCGCGGCTGCATACTTGTCAGATGCCTGGGGATTTGTACACAGCTTGTCAGGGTACGCTGAAAGGGTGGCATTTCTGCTGCCCAGCCGCGCGCGGGTGTATTAGTTGCCGCGGCTGCGTGCAGGAATTGTGACAGAACACATTTCAGTGTGTAACTCCTCAAATATACACAACACCTTAATTCTGACTGAATTTTAGGTGTGAAAACTATACGTGAAAATATGTGTGAATTATTTAATTTGCCAAAAGGTCCCATACTGGTGCCGTGGTATTTTGGTCTTTTCTATTTTTATTAAAAATAAAAGGAGTTGGATTTCAAGGGTGGGGTCAGTGAGTGACCCTACCTACTTTTGGGTGAAAAATCCATTTCTGAAATAATATTTATTGATTTCCTACTCCTTCTTAAGTTAAATTTAACATTTTTATTTTATGTTATTTTTGTTACTTTTGCAGCCTTCTCTGCAATAGTAGCAAGCTCACAACCGGAGTGCCCTTCTGTGAATCTCCAGATCCATTCCTCTTAGTGTCATAAGATCACTTCTCATACTTTCCTTCAAACGTCAACTGGAGCATCTCACTCAAATTCTCATGGTTTCCCAGGATGATGTGATTGTTTTGATTGAGCTGACGTGAGCAGATGGAAGCTCAGGGGGAATGATTTCTTGTCAAAGAGTTTCTTGGGGATTTTTGCTTTGGTGGATTGGATTTTTGTTTGACTTGTGGAGTTGATTTTCTGATGGTCCATTTGAACAGAGTAAGAGCAATGAAATGATAAGAATTCTAAAGTGATGAGCATAGAAATGAAGTAATGAGAGAAATGAAGTGATCAAGTGATCAGAGCAAAAAATTGATGAGAGTGATGAATCAGATATTTCAAATGAGGTCAGAGGTAGAAGGAGGTGGGAAAACAAGGATGTATGATATGGACCAATATGTGGACCAATGTGTGGCTGAGGCTGCAAAAAAATGCAGGTAATTCATCTGAAGAAACCAATTAATTTTAAAGTAACTCTGACACATCTGATGTGAAATAAGTGGGTATTTTTGATTTCTAATAGTGTTTTAGAGATTGGGGTATTTTTATGAAACCAACCAAAAAGAAATGGTGCGTGGATTAACTATGATACACCCTATTAGCTATATAAAAAATTAATCTGCATTTATACAGATTTTGGGTTAAAAAACTGATAAAAGCAGCCTTTTCTTGAGAACTTTGGGTAATTAAAATTAGCTTAATTTAGTTGAAAATGCCCCATGAAACCTTCTTTTAAAAAGTTTTTAAATAATTAATATATCAATCATGAGTTTAGGATTCAAGACTCATGATTTATACCTGAAATTCTACTCTTTTCCAAAGAAACATCCCATGAAGTTTATCCACGAATTAAATTTGAATCTTGATGCTTCAAAAAGATCAAAAAATACCAATAAAACAAAACTTCAAACATGAAATCATTCCAAAATAATTTTCAAAATACTTCAATAAAATTGATAATTCAACTCAGTTGAAAAATTAATATTAGAGTTTATCAGAGTTAGCAAACCTGCCATTTCTTTCTTGAGGAAACCCAGAATTTTCATGGTAGGTTTCTGAAATACACATACCCCTTAACTTGTTTATTTCAAAATAGTGGGTTTGGTAGAAATTACATTTTTCAAGAATCAAACAGCCTATTTATGCATCATCCATCCATCAAAATGCAAAGCAACCCATCCACACATCAACAAAAAACTTCAAAAATAAAGCTATCTGCACGCTTGAAAAATTCTTCAAACCTTGATCTGGTAATTTTTTGGAGAATTATCAACTTTGAAAAACCATTTTTGAATTCAAGGACATCCCTGTAACAAAACACACCTACCTCCACCATCCCCTGAATTGATCTAATGAAACTTCACCACCAATGATATCAGCCACATGAAAATTGATTGCATTGAATACTGCTTTGGTAAAGCAAAACCCATCTCAAGATGTCTGTTACCTCACTGATGACCTTCAAACCCATCATGCTAAAATGCTAATGGCCACTTTCAATAAACAACACAACAAGTGTGTTCAAATCTATCATTATTCTGATTCATCAATCTCTAATTCTGATTCATCAATCTTAAATTCTGATTCATCAATCTCCAATTCTACATCATTCACTCTCATTCAAATTAAACACTCAAATATCTCATAAATGATTCATCCTACACCACTCTCTTCATTGTTACAATTGTATCTCCCAAAAATTGCTCCAACCTTTACCTCAATCTTCTCCCACAGATCTTGAAACCTAGCCTGGGCCTCAAATGCAACTCATCAGCCTCTCTTTCCATCTCACTTGCATCCACCCCACTCAATCCCTGTGTTGCAACCAGTTAAACTCAGTACTGCATTTGTCTCCTTCCATCATTATTTACACCATTCTCACCACAAGCCTATGAAACCATTCAATTTCCTTTTGAATTTCTTTCTTAACCCTTCTTTAATATTTAATGTTTTTCCAATCAAAGCTAAGGGCTATTGCATGAATATTTTCCTTGTTCTGTTTGTAGAGCTTTTCATGAATTTTCTTATTTTTTGGGGAAATATAAAATCTAGAAAATGGGTTGATCATTCAAAAAGTTCTTTGAGATATTAAAATCTAGCAAAATATCAAAAAATAAGCCTAGATCATGAAATCAGTTCATCTGATCAAATTAATCCTGGGTACAATTTGGTTCATCTCAGATAGCTTGTAAGTGATAATATGTGTCACTCCAGATTGACTGAAGCAAGGACCTAGCAGAGGTCCAAAAAGGAGCACATAGATGGGAGATAGAGATAGTTTGGTCTTCACCCATCTTGAAATTTTTACAAACTGTCCCAATAAATTGAACAATTTGAATTTATGACCAGTTTACTAAGTCAGGATAGATTTTCCAAGGGATATAGCAGCAACCCAGCCACAAGGTGAAGGATTTATTAATGATACTTGAAACACCAGCAATTTAACCACCAACAAATGAAACACCAAGTTTTCAGAGCTGATGCCAATATAAGGTATTTAGAGATATGTCAGAGGGGAAGATTCATGAAAGTTCAAGAAAAATTTTACAAGACCATGGAGAGAAGAAGAAGAAAAAGACCTTTTTCTAAAAGTATTTTGGTTTTCCAAGAGACATGCAGATCCTAGCAATGGTAGCTTTGAAGGAAAAAACATTATCATTGTCTAGGGGATCTGTTGTAACAAATGAGATCTTAGGGATTTTTAAATAAATCCAGTGCCTTTGGCACCAATTAATTTCTTAAAAAAATCCAAAATCACCAAAGGAAATGGTGGGATTGTAGTTTGCATTTGGACCTTGATGGCTTCAAAGGGAAAAAAGGTGGCATTGGCAATCAAATCAGTCAAGGCAGGACCTTCCAAGTAGATTGCTTCCTTGTACTTGAGGGCATTGACCAGATTTCTTGATGCCAGCCTTAGGGTAAGTACTACCACCAACAGAAAAGAAAAACTTGGATTTGAGAGAACTGGCCTATAATCTGGCTAATTGATCAGAATGTGGGAAATGGGGAGAATTTAATGGACTAGATTTATATTATTAGATGGAAGTTGAGGTATCAAAATTGGTCAGTTGATAGCCTGGATGATAACTTCATTAGAAATCAATTATCTCAAGCCTGTAGGGATCATGTTTTTGGTGGTGATTGAATATTGATGGGTATCAGATCAATCAATCCATTGAGAAACATATGCACACACACCCTACAAGCTAAGATCACACCAGTCTGAGTCTGAGTACAGGATGAGTTGATGGTATTTGCATTCTTTCAAACAGTAAACACTTCCTTGAAGCTTAACCCTGGATTGATTGGATGGTAAGGAGGGCAATGGTAGATTTACAGGATCAAAAATGAGGGGATGGATAACAACTGAGGGAGGATGAGTGGGAGTGATAAAGGAGAAATAGATAGGATCAATAGTTATACAGTATATTGGAAAAAACCCACTTATTTCCTGGTGCCTCTGACATTCTGAATGTCAAATAAGTGGTTTTTTTATTTTTAATGCCATTTTTGAAATTGGGGTATTTTTCTCAAACCTGCCTCAAAAAAATGGCAGTTTCTCTAACTCTGATATTTCCTTATTAAATGATAAAATTAAAGAAAACTGGACACAACTAAAAAATTCTTCAACAACTCTCTGTGAATGATCAAGACTGTAAAATATACCAGATAATATGTAATTATATGTTTCACAGCTGGCCTTGGATACCTTCACCCATTTTGAAGCAATTAATCCAATTATTTTATATTTAAACGGGCCCCCTCAAGAAAAAAAAGAAGAAACAAAAGAGAAGCAGAAAAATTGCAAATTGAGAATAAAATTAATGAACTTGTCCCTTTTTTTTGTCCAATTTCAATTTTTTTTTTCATTCCAGGAAGTTTAAAGTATTTGATTTGAAACTGAATAGAGCTCAAACAATTTGATCACAATTCAACTAAAATTTTCATTCTTTTTCAAAGGAGGGGAAGGTGTTCCCCTCCCTTTGGAAACTTTCTGGGGGACCAAGATGGCCAATTTATTCAAAATCAATAAATTCATAATTTTTTTATGCAAAAAAAAACTAGAAAGATGGTAATTTTGAATGTTTAATATGAATTCAAACCTATTGGGAAAACTTAACCCACTTTTGGGAATCTGCAAACCTCCTTCAAAAAATTATCACCATTTTGAATAAGTAAAAACAATCCAAGTCTAAAAGAAGAAAAAAATCAATAGAAAAAGAGTCTACAAAGTAATGAATTATAATGGTGTTCTTTTGCTAAATTCCCAACAATCCATGAAGATAGATATGTGACTTATATGAATGGGGATGAAAAAACTTTAAAACATTTCTCAAATCAAGAGTTAATGAATGGAAAAAAGGAGAGTTTAATTGAAATTTGAATGGAATTAAAATCTAAATAAATACAGTGTTAAATAATTAATCAATTCAATCTGAAATTGAAGTGCTTTTTGAAAATAGAAAGGATCTAATCATTTATTCAAAAAGAACTCAGGATTAGGAAAAAATATTGAAAAAGAACAAAAAAAAAGAACAATTATAATCACTTCTTTTTACTTAATAAATAAATTGGAAAGGAATACCATATTTAATTAAGCGGGAGTATATTGGAAAGGATTTTTGGGAATTCAAAGAGAGGGGGGGTGAATCAAAATAATCTTTTGGAAGACGGATTTAATCATTTCTTAAATGCAAACTGAAAACTTAGGGAGCAAAAGATATTTATTTGACTGAACTTAACATACAGAAATAGATTTCATTTTTGAAGATAGTTGAACTGTTTGCATTTTAATAAGATTATTTCAATTCAAGATTTTCCAGGGGTTCATTTTTATTGTGATCACTAGCTTGGGGAGAGGAAAAGATCTTCTGAGTATCTATGAACTGTGAACTTGGGGAATAAAAATCATCTTGTGGGTTAATTTTGTTTTTTTTTTTTCAAATTTTTGGTCCATTTGTTTCAAAATTAAAGGTTGTTTTCTATTCCTCACAATCTCAGTTGATTCCATTGGACTTATTTGAATATTTGATGAAAAATACAGCAGAGATTAAGAAGGAATTGCTTTGTTTTACTTTTGCAATATTTCTTTGAATTGTACCTCATAACTTTGATGAAGAATTGATCCTTTCTTTTTGAGTTTATTTGGCTCTTCCAAATTCAGCAGGTAAATATGAAAAATAGAAGATGGATTTTGGAAAAAAAAAATTAATTTATGGTCCCCTGACAAGTATTTTAGTTAGTACGATTTTTAATCCAGTAAAAAATTATGATTTTACCAACTCTCTTTAGTTTTCCTGATAATTTGGAACTAAATTGAGAAAGAGTGTAGTTAAATTTTTTATCCCTTTTAGTTTTTTGCTTGTATGAATTTGATTTTGGATTCTTCTAAGTAGCCATTTTTATTCAAATGATCACTATTTGAAATGAAATGATGATTTATTGATCATTTAAAATATAAAGATTTGATAATCAGGTTGGACTGTTATGGAAAAATTGAAAGATGATGGAGTTGTTTATGTTTAGAGAAAATTATTATCTATCCAACAATTATTGAGTTTTATTGAAGTGGGAAATAAGGGTGGTTATTTTATTTCAATGTATTTTTAAGGGCCTGGGACCTTCATATACTTTATTTGAGAATTTAAATTGTTGATGGGTAAATCTGGAAAAACTCTTGTGAAAAAACAGGGGTTTTTTGAATTTAAATTTTGTAACTAAAATATGCCCTAATTATCAATTTTCAATCAAATTAACTTTTTACTCTGAAACATAAATAATAAATAATTTTTGGATATATTTGTTATAATTTTGTCCAGCAATTAGATGAGGCAAGTGAGCAGTATTTAAAGCAAAAGAAATGCTGGAAACCTTGTGTCAATAATTGCTTGATGGGCTCTCACAATGGGGCAATATGTTCATTGATATTGTTGATGAATACAATTGGATGATGAATTAATGATGGAAAACAGCAGGGAGAAGAGCTCCTTAAGTACAAAAGATTTTACCCCTTGTGAGCCCATGATACATCAAGCCAAAAGGCATATTTTCTGCCTCATAAGATCTCTACAGGCTCTACAGGCCTTGTTACTTTGTTTGGGCTACATCAGCCCACATTGCATCAGTCCCTGTACCCTTCAAACCAGCCTATTCCAGTTATTTCTGTTGTTTCCACCTCAATGGGGCTGAAACAACCCCTTAGCTGTTCAAACCCCTGGCTGGTTTTCCGTTACAACAAGCCCTGTTACGTATCTTAGCACTTGCCACAGCCCTGGCCCCTCATATGGGCCAGGTGGGACCCAGAACTCATCTGAGTCCAACCAAAATCTCAGCTGGGGGGGGGGGGGTGTAACCGGCGGACATGCAGCCCCCCCTATTTCTCTCAAATCCCTGGAGGGGGCAGTCAAATCCCCCTACCAGGGGCCCTGGGGGTTGATACCCCCAGGGCGTTGTTAAGGTAGGTGGGCTGGGGGGTGGTCAGGTCCGCTCCAGCCCATTGCTCCTCACCCTTGGTAGAGGGGGGGGGAGCGCCCCTTTGATGGTGGGGGGGGTGGTCAATTCCACCCCACTCCCAGTTTCCTTGATGCCACCAGCCTGGCCATCTCTTTTGGTGGGGGGGTGACCAAGTCCCCCCCACCATGACCAATCTCCCCCTTGCAACCGGTTGCTGGCTGGTTACAACCAGCCAGCCCTCCCTCTCCCCCTCGCAATGGCAAGCAAGGGAAGGGGGAGGATCAGGGGCCACCAGCCCTGCGGCCGCCACCCAACATGGCAGCCGCAACGACGGCCCCGCGCGGGCTGTTGGGCCCCATAGACGGGCCAAAGGCAAAAACAGCGGCCCTGAGCGGGATGCGACATGGGCAGTGGCCCTGAGCAGGCTGCAACACATGCAGCGGCCCCAAGCGGGCCGCAACGGGGGAGGCAGGACCAACCCGGCTGCAAACCGGCGGCGGCCCCAGTGGGCCGCAACAAGCCCAAAAACTAAGTAAACCATACTTTGGCGGGCCAGCCTGTCTGGCCAAGTATCTCCAAATAAACCTTGGGCCAAAAAATTCCCATACAAGCCCTTCTGGCTGTATTTGCCCATATATATCACCAGGCCCGTGTACCAATAGGCCTGTTTCATGTCTTTTGAGGCCAGTTTCCCCAAATCCGTGACATGGACACAGGCCCATATGGTCCATGTGAGTGTCCAATGGGCCACTGAGGCCCACATGTACATCCCATTTGGATTACACTCATAAGTAGCACAGGCATAAGTGCATACGTATTTTAACACACCCCCTTAATCCAAAAGGGGTGACATCTGCATGTTAGTCACAAAGCCTTGATGCTTGTTCCCATCTAAAGCCTTAGTCAAGATATACCCAATCATTGCTCCAGTGGGCATGTACCTCAACACAATCTCCTTGCAGTTAACTGCATTGCAAATATATTTATATTGAACATTGATATGTTTTGTTCTTGAATGGAACACTTGTTTTTGCGCCAATGCAATGGCACCATGGTTATAAGAATAAAACAATGCAAAACCTTGTGGCTTATGTGTATCCTCTAAGAATTTTCTCAACCATTTTGCCTCCTGTGAAGCTGCTAAGTAAGCCTTATACTCAGCCTCTGTTGATGAATGGCTTATTGCCAGTACCTTCTTGGACATCCATGACACCAGATTCTTACCTAAGAAGAATACAAAACCACTTTTTGATTCCCTAGTGTTACCATCTTCCCAACTTGCATTGGAATAACCAACCAAATCAAAGTTTTCTGACTTTGTAAACAACAGTCCCAGACTGTTCATTCCTTTAAGATACCTCATAACTCTCTTAAACACTGACCAATGCCTCATGCTTGGCTTTTCTAAGTGTTTCAACAAGACACGGATTGCAAAAGCAATATTGGGCCTTGTACACTGCCCCAAATAATTAAGCAATCCAATAGCTGACCTGTAGTTGTTCCCAGATTGAACAAACTCCAGATAATCCTCATCTGTAGACTTCCCTGAAAAAATGTTTGACTGCATGGGAGTACCAAACTCCTTTGCATCTTCTAAGCCATATTTCTTAAGGAGAGCTGCTACTTAGTGGCTCTGGTCTAACTTAATACCATTCTTGCTCTTACTGACTTTCATTCCTAGCACCTGTTGCGCCAGAGCAAGATCTTTTATCTTGAATTTCTTTTTGAGTGTCTCCATGACACTCTCTTTACCATTTTGAATGATTATAATGTCATTGAACCATACAAACAAAATTGCATCCATTCTTACAAAAAGACAAAGGTTGGCCTCAGACGTCTTGAAACCAATCTGTATCAGTTTCTCACTCATGGTATCATACCACAACCTAGCTGCTTGCTTCAATCCATAAAGGGATCTACACAGCTTAAGGAAATATTCCCCTTTATTTGCTGAAAGAAAGCTTCTTACAGATATTTTCTTCATGGTTTCTGGTTAAGTCTCTACTAACCATTCACAAAAACCATCAGGGATTGACATATAAACAGTCTCCTCCTCTCCAAGTTTTGCATTCAAGTATGCTGTTACAAAATCAGCTTGTCTGATTTCTTCACCCAACTCCACTGCCTGAGCAATGATGTACCTGAAGGTGGACAGACATCCAGTTTGTGGAAAGTTTCTTGGTAATCAATACCCTCTCTCTTGTTGAATCCATGTGCAACGCATCTACCTTTGAATCTTTTTAAAACTCCATTTGTGTCAAACTTGTTTCTCAACACCAATCTAGACCCCACAATGGTCTTTCTTTTTGGAACAGAATCCCGCTTAACCACTTCAAAGGAACTATTATTTTCTAGAGAATCAAATTCCTCAAAAAAATCAATCTTCCAGTTGGCTCTCTCATCAGAATTCATAGCTTGGCCAAAACTATTTGGGTTAACCCTGTTACCCATTTCTGAACTCAACTCCAGGACTTCATTGAGCATACACTGTTCCTGAAATGTATCTTCCTCATATCCTGTGGCAGCATAATGAAACTTCCATTCCCTGTACCTATCAACTGGTACTCTAATCCTACCACTCCTTCTAACTGGAGGTGGAGGCGCATCAGGTTCCAAATTAACGGACTCCCCTGAAGCGGGCACTCAACCCTCTGGTGGCACGTCTGCCATTTCTTCATCTTCTGGAACCACATGTTCCGCAGCCTTTTCTGGTGAAATAGGTGCTTATTCTATTTCTAGCTGTGACTTATTCACAACAACATCTTTACTCCTTTTGAGTGGAAAGGTACTTTCATCAAATTTTACATCCCTACTACGGATAACCTTTCTTGTCCCTGTACAATAGATCCTATACAATTTACTTATGAAATCATAGCCTAAAACTTCCCCTGTTCTGGCTCCAGGGTCTAATTTTCTGATCATCTTGTTATGGTGGACACTATAATACACCAAGAAACCAATTGTTCCTAGGTTTGATGTTTTGGGGTGCAACTTCCAAAACTGATAATGAAGACTCTTCCCATTAACACTTACAATTTTATGCAACAGACAGACTGTAAACATCAACTCAGCCCATAAGAACTTTGGTAGACCAGATTGAGACATACTATTTCTGAGCTTTTCCAGTAAAGTCCTATACATTCTCTCAACTATTCCATTTTTTTGTGGAGTACTTGCAGTAGTGACTATATGAATGAAACCATAATCTTTCAATAATGTTGCCAAGTCTTTACTCACAAATTCACCACCTTCATCAGTGATAACCCTCTTGATCTCATTCATTAGGAAATTCTGTTTCCATACTTGGAAGATTACAGAAACCTCCTCCGTGGTCTGATCCTTAAATCAAATTGGTTTAACCCAAACATAATTGGTTGCAGTATCAACTAGATTGATGAAGTATCTTGCCCCAAAAAGGGACTCCGGTGTGAACGGCCCTGCCAAATCAATGAAAAATTCCTCTCTAGGAAAATCAGTGCAATCTCTACTCTTTGAGAACACATGTCTAGTCTTAGACCCCAAGGTACAACTCTCACAGTTGCTGTCCTTTACCTGATGACCACTTCTATTGTGAGCAACAGTGCTCAAAGCTGAGATTATGAACAAGCTTGCACACAAAAGTTTGTTCCAAATCTTTCCACTAAGAACATTTCTCCCATTCATATCAATAACAAACCTATCTTCTTTAAGATAACAAATCTGGAAACCTTTTTTCCACAGCACCCCAAGGGACACAAGGTTATAAGGCAACTCTGGTACATAAAACACTTTCTCAAAAGAAATTTTGAAACACAAGTGATTTTCAAGAATAATCTTTCCAATTCCTTTAATCTGAATTGTTCTGCCTTTCTGACCAATATTTACAACTCCATCATAATCACTAAGATTTGAAAATAAATTTGGTTCAAAAAACATGTGATCTGTACTGCCAGAATCAATAAAAACAAAAACATCCTCCTTCAATCCTCGTAATAGGAAAGAATCTTTATCAGTCACTGATAAGTTCTCATCTTTGAGGTTAAGATTACTCACTTCATAATCAATCAATTCCATTTCTTGATCCTCATCAATTTTGGCCTTTTTGTTGGGACCTTCTTCTTGAAAAACCATTTCCATTGGACCATCAAACGCCACCATTGCAACGTTTTCAGTTGTGAGATTAACCTCCCTGTCATTCTCTTTGGACTTCTTCCTCTTCTTGGCCTCCTTGCCATCCTTAGCATAATTCCCCTTATTCTGAAAATTATAGCATAAGACCTTGGACAAATCCTTTTTTGCCTTCTTGCAAGATTTTCCAGTATTTCCAACAAGGGCTGTTCCAGAACCCCCCTTCATCTTGAACTGAAGATGATCCTTTTCAATACTTTTCAGAACATCCTCCTCCCCAGGAAGAGGATCCAATTGAGAATTAATTCTGACTAAAGCATCAAACTCCTTTGGTAGCTTCTGAATGATTAAGAGTGAAAAACACTCAGGATCCATGTTAAGTCCTGATTACTTAAACTTGGCTATGCTAGACCCAGCCTCTGCAACAAACTGTTTACAATTTGAATATTGTAACTTGAACAGTTTATTGAAAGCTATACCCTTCTGGTGAACAGAATCACCAGCATACTTGGACTTAAGCAACTTCCAAAGGATGCTACCCCTCCTGCTCTCATCTTCCCTAAGAGTATTGGCATCCCATGTCACATGATTCTCATCAAGATGCCTAAGGATGAGATGATAAGATTCTTTCTCCATTTCTGAACTGATCAAAGTTTCATCTGCATCCATTATATCCCCACAACAGATGTTATCCGGCTCACTATCCATAAGGACAGCACCAGCATTATAATTCTGACTGTTCAGAACTATCTTGGTGGAGCTAAAATCAGGGATATAGGACACCTTCTTGGAAAACTTGAGGTCTTTGAGGATATCCATAGTAAGTTACAGGGGTCTAGATGGTTTGGAAGTAATGATGATTTTGGTACTGATAATGTGTTATAATTATGGCCAGCAATTCGATTATGCAAGTGAGCAGTATTTAAAGCAAACAAAATGCTGGACACCTTGTTTCAATAATTGCTGATGGGCTCTCACAATGGGGCAATACGCTGGATGATATTGTTGATTAATTCAATTGGATGATGAATGAATTATGGAAAACAGCAGGGAGAAGAGCTCCTTAAGTACAAAAGCTTGGCCTCTTGTGAGCCCATGATACAACAAGCCAAAAGGCAAATTTTTGGCCCCAAAAGAGCTCTACAGGCTCTACAGGCCTTGTTACTTGGTTTGGGCTACATCAGCCCACATGGCATCAGTCCCTGTACCCTTACAACCAGCCTATTCCGGTTATTTCTGGTTTTTCCGCCTCAATGGGGGTGAACCAGGCCCTTAGCTGTTCAAAGCCCTGGCTGGTTGTCTGTTACAACCAGCCCTGTGACCTATCTTAGCACTTGCCACAGCTCTGGCCCCTCATATGGGCCAGGTAAGACCCAGGACTCACCTGAGTCTGACCAAAAGCTCACCTGGGGGGGGGTGTAACCAGCGGACATGCTGCCCCCCCCCTCTTTCTCTCAAATCCCTGGAGGGGGCAGTCAAATCCCCCTACCAGGGGCCCTGGGGGTTGATACCTCCATGGCGTTGTTAAGGTAGGTGGGCTGGGGGGTGGTCAGGTCCCCTCCAGCCCCAATTCCCCCCCACCACCGGTTGCCTTGATGCGACCGGCCTGGCCATCTCTTTTGGTGGGGGGGTGATCAAGTTCCCCCCACCATGACATGTTGCCCCTTGCGACCGGTCGCTGGCTGTTTAAAACCAGCCAGCCCTCCCTCTCCCCCTCGCAATGGCTAGCAAGAGAAGGGGGAGGAGCCGGGGCCACCAGCCCCGCGGCCTCCACCCAGGGCGGCAGCCGCAACAATGGTCCCACGCGGGCCGTTTGGCCCCATAGACAGGCCAAAGGCAAAAACAGAGGCCCTGAGCGGGCTGCAACATGGGCAGCAGCCCCAAGCTGGCCGCAACACGGGTAGCAGCCCCAACCGCGCTGCAACACGGGCGGCAGCCCCAGTGGGCCACACCAAGCCCAAAAACTAAGCAAACCATACTTTGGCGGGCCAGCCCGTCTGGCCAAGTATGGCCAAAATAAACCTTGGGCCCAATATTAACATACAAGGCCTTCTGGCTGTATTGGCCTATAAACCTCACCAGGCCCATTAGGGCCCATGTACCAATAGGCCTGTTTCACGCTTTTTGAGGCCAGTTTCCCCAAATCCGTGACATCCACACAGGCCCGTATGGTCCCTGTAAGTGTCCAATGGGCTGCAGAGGCCCACATGTACATCCCATTTAGATTACACTTATACGTAGCACAGGCGTAAGTGCATACGTATTTTAGCAATGTTTTTACATAATTTTGTTGAATAATAAGTTGAAAAACTAATTTTTTGATCGGAGGTAAAAATAAGTAATGCATTAATCAATAGAAAATGATTTTTTACTGAAATAATTATTCAAACAATACAAAATTTACAGCCCATGAAAATAGTAAGATACCTTTAGGGATTCAGAATGGTAAGTAGAATTATGTGTTGAATTGGTATTTTTATTAATTAGATGTGGATATTGGAATTAATTTTTTGGTGAAGATCTTTTGCATCTGGTCAATTTTTTTGAGATTTGGATTTTGAGTATTTTTGGGAGGATTGAAAATTTTACATATCAGAAATCTAATTTGGATTTTATATATAGGATGATTCATGAATAACTGGAAATTCTTTTTCATGAATGGTTTATTTCTAAAAGGATATTTTAAATTTTAATTTTAATTTAAGAATTAATTATCAGGAATTAAATGGAAATATTGATAAAGATTTATCACATTTTAAGGGCTAGAGTGTGAAACTTGTGAAGGATCCAGTGAATTCATTGAAGAAAATTAATTATTTATGGATATTCATGAGATAAATATATCCACCTCCATATCTCATCATAATAACAATTAGATTCATTACTAAAAGCCAAGTTGGATTTTTTATTTTTGGGTTTGATTTTGAATTTTATACTTTAATTTTATATTTCATTTTTTTATTTTGGGGTTAATTAAGCAACCAAAATGGTTAATTTTTTATAAATTTGGGTAGTTTTGGCTTGGTTAGGACATGAAAAGAAGATTTGGGGCCTTTTTTACCCTGTTAAGCTTCATTTAATTTCTAGGTGCATGGATTATAACCAAGAAGATGTTCAGAAATCTCCTCAATTCTCTATTCAACTATGATGAAAAATTTTCATAAATTTCACCCCAAAACATTAAGGAGTTTGATGAATGGTTTTTCCTTCGAATGCATTTCCAAAAAAAAAAATCAATATGAAGAAAAATTGAAGATAGGGAATATCAAATTTAAGCAAACCTGCCATTTTTTAATGGCGGGTTTCAAACAAAATCAGCCATTTCAAACACACCATTAAAAATTGAAAAATACCACTTATTGCAGATCAGACGTGTCAAAGTTAACATTCAAAAGTGGGGTTTTTCAAGTAAAGTATATAAAGGCTATCACCCGCTCAACCACGTGTCATTTCACATCATCACCCCTGGTTTGAACCTCTGACCTCATCCAAAATACTATACCTCAAACCTCATTGTAAAAATTTGAGCTTCATTGCTCTCATCACTTTGTCACTCTAATATCTTTCTATTGTCTTTTCTTCCTTGCTCTCTTCCCCTCATCACTTCATCCCTCTCATCCCCTCATCAATTCAAAGCTCTCACCCTGCTTCATCACTTTATTGCTTTCATCACATCCATCCTCTCATTGCTTCATTGCTTCATTGCTCCATCCCTTCATCACTTCATCCCCCCTTTCATCATGTACTAACTCTCATTGCTTCATTGCTTCATCACCTTATTCCTGCATCCCTTCATCCCTGCTTTCATCACCTTGCTTCATAACTTTTTTGCTTCATCCCTTCATCCCTGTTACTCTTTTTAAATGGCCCCTCAGAAAAACTCCCCCCGCAAATCCACTCAACAATCCAATCAACCAAAGCAAACATCTCCCAAGAACTCAAAATCCAACAATCCTCCCCCCATCATCTTCCAAAGGCTCAAGTCAGCTCAAGAGAGCTGATAAAATCATCCTGATGAACTAAAGAATAAAAAAAGTTAGGCTGTCTCTTTCATCCAAACCAATGAGGAAGCAATTCAATAACTATCAATTCAAAAATTCCCCCTCAAGCCAATTCTGACAAGCCCCATTCTGTCCTCGCCACTGTATCTTTCCTAAATCATCTCCTCTCATCCACATACTAAATTTTGGGTGAGGATCAAGAAGGGATTCAATTAATTTGATAACATTTTCAGGGTTGCAAGCCCTATTCTTTCCACATCTCTGTATGTTTGTCAAATCATCTCCCCCATATTTTTACCTCCCAACTGTATACTTTGATTGGGGTGAGGATCAATGAGGAATTCAATTTTATGTATGACATTTTGAGGGCATTGGCAGTTTTATAATCCAATATTTAGCTGCACACTATGGGATCTGAACCCATGACCTCAAAATTAGTGAGTAATGCTTTAACAACTAAGCTAATTGTGCCATTGTTGGATGGGCCAATGTAACTATCCAAAAAGGTTTACCTTGGGTGGTCATATCACCCATGGGCTCTCATCCCCAGGCAATAAAATCTATACATCAAAGGCCGCAGCCCGCAATCAATCCATTGATTTCTGGCTGTGGCAGATGAGGAGGTGGTGGTGGAGGTCTCCACCCAAGCTTGACCGCTGGTGGAGGCAGAGGAGGCAGCCGGCAATTGATTGATGGACCCAGGCAATCTAATCTGTCCATCAAAGGCTGCCGCCCCCAATTCATCAATAACTTGCTGGCTGCAGCAGAGGAGAAGGTGGTGGTGGAAGCCGCTGCCCACAATAAACATCCTGCAGCGGAAGAGGAGGAGGAGGAGGGGGCCACCCGCAATTGATTTCCAGAAGCGGCAGAGGAGGAGGAGGAGGCAGCCGCCCAAAATCAATCAATATATAAATTGATTGCTGGCAGTGGCAGAGGAGGAGCAGGAGGAGGCCAAAGGCAATAAATCAATAAATTTCCAGCGGCAGAAGACAAGGAGGTGGTGGTGAAGGCTGCCAGGAATCAATCAATCAATTGCAAGCGGGGGCAGAGAGTAGGAGTAGGCGGCTGGCAATTATTCAATAACTTGCCAGCAGGGGCAGATGAGGAGGCTGCTGGGAATCAATTGCCTGTGGGGGAAGAGGAGGAGGAGGAGGAGGAGGCTTCCTCCCACAGTTGACTGATAAATTTCTGGCAGTGGCAGAGGAGGAGAAGGAGGAAGCTTCTGGCAATCAATCAATCAAATGCTTGTGGCAGCAGAGGGGGAGGAGGAGGAGGACGCCACCAGAAGCGGCAAAGGAGGAGAAGGAGGGGGGGAGCTTACCTGGCGGATTGAGCAAGGAGGTGTGGGGGTACCTAGAGTTTGAATGATCAAAGGATCAGGAACCAATGAGGGGCAGGAAGAGGAGGAGGATGAGGAGGAGGAGGGGGGCTTACTAGGGGTGCCAACCAAAGGAGGAGGGGGGTTATGGGAAAGGTGGAGGTGATGGGTGAGGTGGTGGTGGTGGTGGGTGAGGTGGAGATTAAGGGTGAGGTGAGGTGGTGGGTGAGGATGTTAGGTTAGGAGTAGGAAGGAGTGGACCGGAAGTCAAGAGTTCAGTCAGATTTTTTGTGTTTTCAAAATGCTTCTGGGAAGTTTGATTGTAAATGTTGAGAAGGATGGTGATAGAATGTGAGGTGATCAGATAATGATAAGATTTTTGTGAATCAATGAAGATGTTAAGCCATAAAAATGTGAAGCAATGGGCATGTGAAGCAATGAAGATGAGATGTGTGTGATGCAATGGAGATGGGATTGGTATAGATTTGCTGAGGTGGAGGTGTGGATGGGTTTTTTGCATGGGATAGATGGTGGATGGATGATGGTGCATAATGGTGGTTTTGATGCTTGAAATCCTCCATTTTCATGAAACCTGCCATTTTTTTGAAACCCACCATTTTGAAATACACCAGTTCAGGGGTATGATTATTTCAGAAACCCACCATTTTTAATGGCGGTTTTGTTCAAAAAAAATGGCAGTTTTCTAATGGCGGTTTTGCTAAATTTGATAAGCCCTAATAAGAGATAAAAAAACAATATAAAATAAACAATAAATGGCATTATTTTTTTCATGCCCCCAACCCTTAAATTTGTGCAGTTTTTATGTCCCCACAAATTCACCCATCCATGCTGTTTTCCTTAAATTTGTGCAATTTTTGAAGTTTCAAAAAGAAACAAAAAATACCAGCAGGTAGAGGGACTTCCAAACCCTCTCTGAAAATTTTTTTTGCATTATTTTCCCATTTAAGGGTATCCACAATTAGGTTCAAAAATTTGGAAAATAAAAATAAAAAAGATTAAATCACAAATATTCTCCCCTTTTTTTATCAGTTTTTTTCTGATTATTTTGGAAAATATGAAGGGATAGATGGTTTCCAAATATAACAGGAAATTCAAAAATTATTTTTGATGATTTTTAGTACTTCATTCTCCTACCAAAAAACTGGGATTAACATAAAAAATAATATGTTCTTTGTAAATTGTTTTTCCATAACTTCCTGATGAATTTTCTGTTTTTTTGAGCTTGGTAAAATTAGATCAAAAATAAAAAAATAAACAGAATAAAAGGTAGTTTCTTCTGTGCAACCACATTGTTCAACCACCAAAAGCAAGTTATCACAATTGGGATAACTTCCTGTAGTTCCTTTGGCACAACTAAATTGCCAGACTACCAAAACACAGTCATTTCAATTGGCATAACTTGCTTTAGTTGCTTTGGGGCAGCTACACTGCCATATTGCAAAATAATTGGCTCAGATTTATGTTAGATTACATAATTGCCATGAGCATTTTCATTGACTTGTTCATTGAATAGTATGTGCCACCCACATCATAGAATTCTGGGATAAGTACACCTCTTCTGGGATGATTTTCCAAATATCTATGAATCAACCACTCCTTACTCAACAGTGCACTTAGCTCAAACTACTGTCATTTTAATGTTGCTGCGGGAATCAGCAGCACCCAGTTTCTGCAGCCTAATTGAAGTTCCCATGCAGAAAAACCTGCAGTGACAATACTGATCCTGTTACAACACATATATACATCCTTTGCATACATTTTCATGCCCCTTGTCCTATGCACATCCACTCCCCATATGTCCAAGCTATACCTTCCCACTCTTGCAACGCTCTCCCATCTGGGACTATTTTCCCATATGCATAGACATAAATAATGAAACACCAAATTGTCATGGAGCGTCTTGGTTCACCCACCTCCTCTTGCCAGATCACCTAGTCACATTATCCCATCTTGAAATATCACTCCCACTTTTCAGTCATCATATCACAAACTTAGACACAATCTTAGTTACCATGGAGCCTTTTCATAATGCTTGGGATACTTCAATGATTCAAACCACCATCTTGAATCAGCATCATATCCATGTAGCCCAACCCAATCAGACTCAAGCACAACCATTGCAAGTTCTCCAATACAAGGCTCAGATAGCCAAGCTCTCCAGTAATCTTGAGGCTCTTAAAGACAGTGCTGCTGTACAAAAAGGAATCAAACCCTCTTCAAGAAAGAAAGCCAAAGCAATCCTGCCCGCTATCCCCAAGCCTACATCACTCAAAATGTTCCCATCTATGGTTCATCTTCACACAAAAAAGCCCACTGCAATCCACCCCTAAACCGGCTCGAAGAGCAACATCTGCTCCACCTGAGATCATGAACACCAGAAAGTTGGTTTCTAATACTCCTCTTCCAATCTCAAAGAGTTCCTCTGCAATCAAGGCACCTTCTCCAAAGCTTCATCCCCAACAGATGCAAACTTGTGATGTTCATTTAGCTTTTGAAACCACTAAAGTACATATTTATTCTATTGAATTGGTGTTTGAAACATCAAGCTAACTTTTCTCCATTGATTCCATAGACTGCCTTATTTTCTCACATCAATATTATATGGGGCCTTGTTAAGCAAGACTCAGTCCCCAGACCCCCCAAGCTAAGAAATTTGCAAGAGTTTTATGATCACTTTAAGCAAACCAATCAAATTGAAGCTGCGGTTAAAAGTAGCTCTAGCCCTCCTTTCATCAATCCAAATGATGTCATGTCCTTCAAGGATGAAAGTGGTGGTATTTTTGTGGGGAAATCTGTTATCCACTTGGGGGGTAATTTTGTTTGCTACGCTCAAGGCCTCATGACTTGATTAGGTTTGAAATTTTGGTGTCCTAACCTAGATGAAGTTTCCACTTTGCTGTATAATTCTGCCCATTAGATTTCTGCTCTCACAAAATGCCAATAACTTTCCCCAACCACAGAGTACGCGTACCTCAAAATCAACCCCAAATCAGCAAAAGATATTTCACTGCTTATCCAAGCCTACAATCATGTTTTTCATTTCCTCATCCTTGAAAAGTACAAAAAAGAGAAGAAAGAGGAAGGAAAGAACTCCAAAGATGCAGCTTCTAAGAGGTTTTCTAAGAATTGAGAAACAGTATGTTCGTTATCCCATCAATGTAAGCTATTTATGTGTGAAGCTTCTGAACATGAAATTCTTTCATTTCAGTTAAGGAACAAATGTTGCAATTTTGCTATAATTCACAAGTTTCCAAAAAAATACCAAGACATATTGGCTCAGATTTCCAATCTCATCCATGACAAGGAAGTTGAAGGAAAGGGTTTTTACATGATTAAAACCCTATTTCACCGCTCAAAAAATTACAACTGTTTCTTTTGTTGCTTGGATCTTGTAATAAAGAAGGCCTCTGAACAAGATCCCCTTCCAAAGCAAAGCCGCCGTGGGGTCCAAAGATTACCCAAATCTCCCATTTTTTCAGTATAAAAGGTGGCTCCGAAAGGCCTTCACATCAATTTCTACTTCCCAAAATGTTTCTGTGAATTTACCCATGCTCAGAAACACACCATACCAAGCAGAAGCGCTCTTGCTTTCCTCAAAAATTACAAAGATTCTTTCCTTCCCAAAAGTGAACAGCATCCTGAAGAAAAGCCTTCTGATTCAACCTTCACTAGAAAGTACGCGGAAAAGTTTGCCAAACCTTATGGACTGCTTGCAGATGATTCCTTTAGCAGAGATTCCAAGGAAGAGGAATCAAACTTAAACAAAGAAGAAGAAGGGATCAATTTAACTGAGCCCAGCCCTGATGCAACCAATGACAAATTTTGAGAGGAGAGTGAAAATTGTGACCTTTATGAAGAGGACAATGATTTTGTTGCTTCCAATGGAGAGGGTGAGGAGAATGAGGAGGATGCGTATGATGAGCACTGCGCAAATTTTGGAGACAGTAATTATTATGCTCCAGGCATCAATGATGATTTTAAAACGGCTGGCATCACCAAGGAAGAGGAAATTTATTGAAAGACAACAATCTTCTTCCTGGGATTTTTTATTTTTCTCACAGAAAGCAAGAAAAAAAGGATTTTTTGATGTACTTCACTCTCTAGTCATAGTCTAAAATATTTTCATGCATTACACTTGTTAGGGCAATAGCTGGAGGAAAAATGAGGGGAATTCTGGTTTTGGTCTTGGAACACAAATGATGTGTAGTTGGTTTTTGAAATGAAAGTTGTCTTTTTTTTTTCTTTTTTTTTTTTCAAAGATGAAAATCACATTTTTCCAAAAAGAGTAATAATTGTAAGAAAAGCAAACAAAGGCCAATGAGTTGAAAAAAGACTGATTTGCAAAAAACAGTTCCAATCAATGAAAATCTACGGGGAAATTTTTGTGATGGTGAGTCTAAATAAAGAACAGATTCATGGCTGTGAGGTACAAGGAGGATACCATTGGTTTTGATTGAAAGGCAGTTATTGGGGAGAAGCCAATATGTGGTCAAGTAAACAACCTGATGAGGCTCAATGAAAAGTTCCTCATGGACTTGAAGCCTCCCCAGAACTTTCCCACAAAGAAAAAGAATGTTAAAAAACCTTGACATTGGTACCCAAGGTTTTTTTGGATACATATTTGTAATTGGGGTTACAACCAAACACCACTCTTGTTGCCCCAAGTGGTCATGGTATTTTTTCAGAATGAATCAATTATAATCATTCTAATTCTCTTTCTCTCCTCAGTTCTTCTCCCAACTGCAGTGGCCGCATGAACTGGGAAAAGCCCCTGTGACATGTCCTGGACTACCCAGAGAGTCCCACACCTCAACCGGCTTGGGCCTCTTCTTCAACAAGCGGACCCCAGCAGCTCTTCTTCTTCTCTTATTCCTCCCTTCTAAAGTTCTTCTTCCCTTCTTTCCAATCTCAATGTGTCTACGTCTTCTTTTCCAATACACCTCTCTTACTTTCTCATTTCATCTGCATGACTCCTCTCAACCTATGGCCTGATCTCTTCTTCTCAATATTCCTCTCAACTCACGACTCATCTCAAATCAACTATCTTCTTGATTTGGTTTGACTTCTCCTATAAATTTTGCCTGAAAAGTCTCATTGTCCATGGATCCATGCCTGGTAAGAACCTGGTCCTCAAGATTAAACTGACTTGACGCCTCTGACAACTCAGTTTGGTCAACTATAGTTATCCTTCTACGTCTACTTGCCTCTATCATTCTTGTGCCATAAAATTGGCCTTCTATCCTTCAAATAAAGTCTATACTGTTTGTCTCTTCATCTTGCTTCTTCTTTGTATGTTTCACATCTGTTTTTCCTACCTTCTAACCTCTGCCTATAGTCTGCTGGTTTTCAGTTCAAAGAAATCAAATATCAATATTATTACGGTTAAAAGCCAAAGGACAACTCAACGCCAACTAAAATGAACAAACCAGCGGGAGCGAATGACTACTTTCATCAGTTTGCGCTCAAGGCCTTCATCAATGCCATTCCTCCTATCAATGAGGACAACTACTCTATCTGGAAAGACAAGATGATGATGCTGTTTGATCTCAAAGTTATCAAAAATGTCATGACTAGAAACCTAGGCAAACTATCAGTAAAACAAGAAAGAGAAATCCAAGCCATCATCTTATCCAAATTCAATAGCACAACCCATGAAAATGTTGTCAATGCTTCAAAAATAACTGCAGCTAAGCTTCTCTGGGCCAAGATCACCTGTAGATTTGCCTCATCAAAAACTGCCAATAGAGCTTGCGTATTCAACCGATTTCTCCACACTCCATTTGACAAACATGCTATTGAGGGATTCATAACAGAAATTCAAAATGCCCTCATTTGAATGGCCAATGTTGGAGTAGAACTACCAAAGGACATATTGGCGTACCTGATACTTTTCTAATTTCCACCTACTTTAGAGAATCTGAAACAACAAAATGCATGGAGAAAAGACAGTGACAGCAGAAATTTTATTAAATCACTTAATTCAGTACAACAATTAGAGCAAGGCAAAATTTAAAACAGGTAAATCCACCCCAAATGTCTCACTTGTGAATACTAAGAACAAGACAGACAAGGAAGATAGAATGTTTTGGATCCGGTGCAAGGAAGGCTTCCACTACCCAAATGCGCCTCATCCTGAATCCTCTTGTTTTCATCTCCATCCTCAAATTTCTCCATGGTGGTGGTTAGAACAAAAAAATGAATGGAAGAAAAGAATTTAGAAGACTCCTACCATTAACTACCATTCATTGCTCACTCTTGGGATTAATGCAGACAATACACCCAATATCCTCTTGCACTCTGGTGCCAATATTCATATATTCAACAATCTCAAATATTTCACCTCAATTAATATAAAGTACAAGCCAAAGGAAATTAAAACAGGCAAGTTGGGAGCCAGTCTCAAGATATGGGGAACAGGCACGGTTTGACTCAAGTGCAAAGAATCTATCATAATTCTTGAAGAATGCATGTATGTACCCAACATTGTAGTCAACCTGATTAGTCCTGGTCTTCTGCCAAAGAAGGGATGCAACCTCTCACAAAAACAAGATTGATTTTATATCACCCAGGGTGGCAAGATGGTACTTAAAGGTCTAATTTCAGATAGGCTATTTTTGATTGAGAAGCCCCAAATCGCAGGAAATAACTTAACAGTCAATCTTTCTAATCAATCCTCAATTGCTACATTGACCAAAGTCCAATTGCTGTCCAATCTCCACAAGATGTATGGACACGCCTCAATTTCTACTCTCAAAAACATCCCCAAGGATCATTACTCCAGGGAAGAATTAAATAAATTCCAGTGCAATAGCTGTGTAAGAAGTAAAATCACCAGAGCTCCCTTCTCAGAAACCTTGAAACCCTCATCTAAAACTCTTGAAAGAATCCATTTCAACTTGATAGGACAAATCACCCCTCAATCAAAGGCTGGTCACCAATACATCCTGACACTTGTCAATACCTTTACAGGCTATCTCGCAGCTTTTCCTCTTCTATACAAGGATGAAACTCCAGAAGTCATCATCAGTATCCTTGAGACCAAATACAAACAATTGAACTATTACCCAACTGAAATTTTCTTGGATAAAGGAAAATAATTCACCAAAAACACCTTGCAAGATTATGCCAAGTCCAAACCAATCAAGCTCTTGACCTCCAAACCGTATCATTCTCAACACAACAGCCAAGCTGAACAAGCCAACCAGAAAATCATAGAGTTGGCACGTGCAACCTTGTCCTCCTCCAGATTGAATAAAAGCTACTGGCACATTGTGGTCAGAAGCTGTTGCTTCATGCTTAATCAAGTCCTGAGGGAAGGTAACAACCAATCCCCTTGGGAACTCATGTTTAACAAGAAGCTCCCTGCTAATTATTTGAAACCTGTAGGATCCCCTGTTATTTAACTTGCAAATTGTCTACAGAAAGGAAGAAAATTTGATGAGAAGGAATTGGAAGGGGTCTTAGTTGGGTTTAACCCTGTTTTACATTCTTATCTTATCCTCAACTCATTGGGTGCTTTTTTTGAAACCAAACACATCCAGTTCCTCAAGAATCTTTTTCACAACTTTCCTCTCCTTGAATCACCTGGTATTGATCTCTTCAGTCAAACAAATTCTAAATCAAATGAATCCAATTTCTCTTTTGCAGAAAAACAATATACCATCTGAGACTTGCATGAAAATCTCTCCAAATCAGATTCAGACCAAGAAGAATTGTCATCTTTAGCCTTACCATCTCCCAATCCTCTTCCTCTACCCTCTCCAGCTCCAGAACCCCCTGTTCAATCTAACTCTCAAAGGCCTAGACAAGATACCAGAAAGCCCTAGAAATATGGTTTTCACCATTACTATGAACCTGCCTCCTACAAAGCTGCGCAGAAATTTCCTGAGTGGCCAAAGTTCAAGGAGGCTGCTGATGATGAACTGAATTCTGTAGAACTTCAAGATGTCTGGGAGGAATACTCCATAATCCTGGACAAAATTCTAAATATGACTTGGGTCTTTAAGGTAAAAGAGAATTGCCATGGTGACCCTGTCAGATATAAAGCTTGACTCTGTGTTCAAGGCTTTAACCAAATTCTCAGTGTCAATTATAATGATACTTGGGCACCCACAGGTAAACTAGGATCACTTTGAATTGCCCTTGTATAAGGTCTGAAGACAAATATGAAATTAACTCAATTCAATGTGAAAGGTGCATTTTTACATGCACCTCTTGACAAAACTGTTATCATAAGGACCCCAGAGGGATCAGATAGGAAGTCTCCCTACTTAAAAATTAAAAATTCTCTTTAACGTTTAGAACAATCCCCTAAGAATTGGTATGAAACTTTAACTTTGGGGATCAAGTCTCAAGGATATGAAGAGTTGAACAGCAACCCTTGCCTCTACATCAACTCTAAGCAACAAGAATTAGTCTAATTCCATGTAGATGATCTGATCCACTTTGGAAACTCTAATACCTTCAAATCTAATTTCCTCAACCGGTTCAGGAACTTGTGGTGTCATCCCCCCAACACTATTTTGGGAATGCTCATGGAAATCAAGGACAATAAAATTATCTTAAGTCAACCCAATCATATTGCTTGTGGCCTGAAAGAACTTGGTCTGTCATCCTGTAAAGACACACATATTCCACTAACTCAAAATTTAAATCTCAACCAGCAACCAATTCCAATCATGCCAAATTCTGTCAATTGAACATCAATTATCAATCTTCAACTGGACTCCTTAATCAAATAGCTCAGTACACTTGACCTGACATCTCTTTCTCTGTATCTAGCCTGACTAGGTTCAATGGCAAACCAGGCATGATCCACTGGAGAGAAGTCAAAAAGGTGTGGAAATACCTCAAAACAACCAAGGACTTCAAGCTTGTAATCAAGTACAACTCCAAACAAGACCTCCTCTCAAGTTTCAACGACGCCACCTGGGGAGACAATCCAACCCTTTGCAAGTCTCAAAATGGGTATATGGTTCTTCACTATGGAAGCCCGGTCATCTGGAATTTGACTAGAAAAAGAAACATCACCTATTTGCCTACCAAATCTAAATTAATTGCATTACTCAACTGCTACCTTGAACTCAAATGGATCAAGCACCTGTTTGGAAAAATAGATCAGATTGGAAAGCCCAAGCCTACCTTACAAATTGACAACAAAGGCCTTGACAACAAGATCAAGAAATTTGGTTCCCACTCAAAGTCCCAACACAGATATCAAAACAAAAGGACTGCCTGAGGACTTTACTGATGGGCAGTTTACTCTTAGCCTAATTTGAAGCCACTCCATGATTGCCAGCTCACTTACAAAAGCCTCCTCAATGAGCTCCTTGGAGCTCCTTCAGCAAAAAATCTTTGCTCTGCCCAACCAATGATCTCTCATACCATCCTCTTACCAGTCACTTGGGGTGTTAAGAATGAATCAACTCTAATCATTCTAAGTCTCTGTCTCTCCTCAATTCTTCTTCCAACTGCAGTGGCCGCGTGAACTGGGACAAGCCCCTGTGACATTTTCTGGACTACCCAGAGGGTCCCACACCTCAACCGGCTTGGGGCTCTTCTTCAACAAGCAGACCCCAGAAGCTCTTCTTCTTCTCTTCTTCCCTTCTAAAGTTCTTCTTCCCTTCTTTCCAATCTCAATATGTCTACATCTTCTATTCCAATAAACCTCTCTTACTTTCTCATTTCATCTGCCTGACTCCTCTCAACCTATGGCCTGATCTCTTCTTCTTGATCTTCCTCTTGACTCACAAATCATCTTGAATTGACTCTCTTCTTGATTTGGTTTGACTTCTCCTATAACTTTTGCCTGACAAGTCTCATTGTCCATGGATCAATGCCTGGTAAGAACCTTGTCCTCAAGATTACACTGACTTGATGCCTCTGAAAACTCATTTCTGTCAACTAAAGTTATCCTTCTATGTCTACTTGCCTCTATCATTCTTGTGCGGTCAGATCCGCCTTCTATCCTTCAAATAAAGTCTATACTTTTTTTCTCTTCATCTTCCTTGTTCTTTGTATGTTTTACATCTGTTTTTCCTACCTTCTAACCTCTGCCTATAGTCTGCTGGTTTTCAGTTCAAAGAAATCACATCTCAATCTTATTAGTATTCATAGCAATTCCTCACAAACCCATACCCTCTCTTGCCTTTGTTTTCCATTACTGCACAGTTCTGCGGCTTTGAAAAACCAAAAAGTACCCAATTGCAATCTATTGACGGCACGCTTTGAGCCAATCCCAAAAAAACCTTTTTCCCTCTAGGGAGGGGGAATTTATCCATATGAACCACATGTTTGTCATTGCTTGAAAAAATTTTGAAGACCAACTCATACATACCTTCTCCCAGGTTTATTTTTTTCCCTTTTTTATTTTGATTTATGGTGTTTGTTTCTGTTTCCTCCTCTTTTTTAATTGCCTGGAAAGCTTGTTTTTCCATCATTTTCTGTAGTTGGCCAACTCAAAGCATGATTTTTTGGTGCATCTAGTCTGAAAAAAACTCCTTAGAACCATGGTGGCATGATCTAATTGAGTATCAGACAGTTACTGACCTGTTTGGTTATTTGTATTCAGATATTGTAAAAAACCAATTAATTTCTCTCCCAAAAATTCAGCAATTCCTGACAAAGGTCCCCAAGCCATCATTTGTTGAGGAATGTGCAACAAAAAGTGGTGATTTGGTTGGAATTTGGGGTTACCAAATAATTATTGGGCGGATTCAGAGTATTTTTGGTCATATAATTCAAACCACTCAAGGTTTCATGGTTGTTAATCTTGATGTGCAAAAAATGTTGGTCATGTATATCAACCAAGCAGTATTCATGAGGAATTTGTATCAATTAGAACTTGAATTGATATCCCCAACCTGATCTACTTAGAGCTTCAAAACAAACAATGGACTAATTTCAACCCAGAATGCATACCATTTTGATGAAATTAACTTTCCATGCCTTGACTCGCAAAGGTTTGCTGGTAAATCAGTAGCTCCAGGCAGAACAAAAAAATTTGCTTCATGAGATTGCAGAAGTTTTTGATATCTTCCTGCATAAAAAAGCCACCAGAAAGAACACCTTTGATTACAATTTCTTCATCCACTTCATCAGACTCATCCAAAAAGGATAAGGAACACTCAATGTCAACTTCTAGCCTTGTTTGTTTATTTCAATGCCCTCTGGACATTGGAATATTTTGATTTTTTTGGCTCCATATGGCACAATTGACCAGACATTCCATTGGTAGCAAAAATGGCACTGGAAAATTACTTCAAGCCAATTTTGGATGATTCCCAAGACAATATGCTGGCTTGGGTCCCAATAGGTAAGTCAATTCAACTCAGACCATTGTACACCATATTCTTCAAATTTTTGTCTTGCACATTTTCTGTGATGGCATTCCTCAACTCTTGAGTAGCTGCAATCATTTCATCTTTCTGTATTTTTTGAGAGAGTTCTAAATCCATGAGATTTGGCATTTCTGCATGGAAGAAGGTGCAGTATTTTGTTGCAGAGTGTGAAGCAAAGCCTCCAACTTTCTTGGTTGCTAGAATGTCCCCATAGAGACAAAGTAAGCGGACCTGCACAAGTAAACCATGTGGATATTGATATGTTGGGATCACCACACTGCCCTCAATTTCAATCAATTTGTCAACCAGAAGGCGCAAGATATGTTTAATTGTGTAAGGATCAGGTAATTTGGGCCCTGTCGTCTAACTAGCAAGAAACATATGAGAAAGTTTGTTGCAAAGCAAAATTGGGAGATTGAGGCAAGAAACTGCAAGAAATCCCAATGACTTGATTCTGCTGCTGAGCTTGTTTCTGCAAGGATTGAACCTATAAACAAATAAACCTAGTGCAAAATTCAAAAAATTTGGAAATTATTTCCATTTAATAGATCTGAAGTTTCGGCCATGTTGTATATTGGTCAAAAAGCCTTTACTTGAGTCAAAACCAGATAGTTTTAAGCCAATCATCCATTGATTTCTTAGCATCTGGCTTTGACAAAAGCCACTTCAACCATGGCAAGATTGATTGAGAAAAAAATGTACATCAAGTAATTCTATTGGTTAATGGGGCGGGTAAAGCTGGAGTTGAGTATTGGCTGAGGTTGCCTGAATCTTTTATTCTACAATAGCTTTCTTTATCAACAAAAAGTTCTTCATTGCAAGAGTCAGACTTGGGAATTTTTTTGTAACTGCAATATTGAGGGTCATTTGGTCCAGAATTGTAGAGTGGAAAAAAACCCAGAAGCAGATTTTTTGTAAAACCTCAACATACAATTTTGATTTTTTACTCAGTGTTTGAGGATTGCATGAGATGGTTGAGAGGCCCTGGATTTAAATTTTTGGCATAATGAAACACGTAAGGATATTAAAGAGCATTTCAGTTGCCATCTTGCAGTTTTCCCAACTGACATTGCTGAAAAGGTGATGCCATGATACAAAAAGAACTATAAATTCTTTCAAACATAATAGATTCTTGAGTAAGTAAAAAAATCAAAATTAATCAGGATAAAAAAGGACAAACTTACAACCAAAATTCTTTGTTTCCTCAAAACCACAAAATTATTCATTCTTTGTTTGGGAGTGAGTCAACAGAGTGGAAGATGTGTGTCCTTGGGACAAGGAGATAGGCTTGAAGATTTTTACCAAAGGGAACCAATTCCTATCTCCTTGTCCCAAGGACACACATCTTCCACTCTGTTGACTCACTCCCAAACAGAGAATGAATAATTTTGTGGTTTTGAGGAAACAAAGAACTTTGGTTGTAAGTTTCTCCTTTTTTATCCTGATTAATTTTTATAAAAGAACTCCAACCACAAATATGGACAATACTTATCAGCTCAGAATGCTGCAAAACACAGGCTTGCAAAATTTTTACCAAAGGGACCCAATTCCTTTGTTTGGCAGCATTCTGAGCTGATAAGTATTGTCCTTATTTGTGGTTGGAGTTCTTTTCAATGATACTGAATTTGATGCAAGTCAAGCAGGCAAAAATTTTCATTTTTAGTGATTGGAGGGGAATGTGGGATGCTTTTCCTGGGAGGTTACACTAAATGCAACAAGGTTAGGTTGGTGAGTTGGTTGGTTCAAAGTGACAGTTGGTTGGTTCTGACCAGCGGGGGGTCAATACCACTTGGATCTGTTAAAATACATATGCACTTACGCATGTGCTACGTATAAGTGTAATCCAAATGGGATGCACATATGGGCCTCTCCGGCCCATTGGACACTCACATGGACCATACAGGTCTGTGTGGATGTCACGGATTTGGGGGAACTGGCCTCAAAATGCATGAAACAGGCCTATTGGTACACAGGCACTAACAGGCCCAGTGGGGTATATCGTAAGATACAGCCAGATGGGCGTTTATGGGCATAATTGAGCCCAAAGTTTATTTTGGACATACTTGGCCAGAAGGGCTGGCCCGCCAAAGGATGATTTACTTAGTCCTTGGGCTTGGGGACGCTGGCCATATTGCAGCCCAGTTGGGGAAGCTGCCTGTGTTTCAGCCTGCTGGGGCCGCTGTTTTCTCCTTTGGCCTGTCTATGGAGCCCAACGGCCAGCGCCGGGCCGTTGCCGCGGCCTGCTGGGGGCCGCTATTTTTTGCTTACGGCCCGTTTATGGGGCCTGACGGCACGCGCGGGGCCGCTGTAGGGGGCAGGAGGACTCAAAATGGAGCCCCCCCACCCCGGTTGCAGCTGTTGAGCCCGTTGCAGCTGCTTCCCTGGGTGGCAGCCCCGGGGATGGTGGCCCTTGCTCCTCCCCCTCCCCTTGCTTTCCATTGCCAGGAGAAAGGGGAGGGCTGGTGGATGGAACCAGCCAGAAACCAGTAGCAAGGGGCAACTGGTCATGGTGGGGGGGGACTTGATGACCCCCCCACTGAAAGTGGTGGCTAGGCTGGTCACATTGAGGCAACCAGCGGTGGGGGGAATTGACCACCCCCCTACCATCAAAGGGGCGGTCCCCCCCCCTTTACCAAGGGGAGGAGCGACGGGCTGGAGGGGACCTGACCACCCCCCAGCCCACCTTACCTTGACAATGCCCTGGGGGCATCAACCCCCAAGTCCCCTGGTAGGGGGATTTGACCACCCCCTCCAGGGATCTGTGAGAAAAAGGGGGGGACAGCATGTCACCTGGTCACAACCCCCCCCATGTGTGTCTGAGACGGGACCCAGGTGTGTCCTGGGTCCCTCCTGGCTATTTTTATGGCCAGGGGCTGGTTGCATGAGGCAAACAGCCAGCATGTGAGGTAACAGGCTGGTTGTAATAGACAACCGGCCAGGTTTTTGAACAGCTAAGGGGCTGGTTCAGCCCCATTGAGGTGGAAAAACCAGAAAAAAACCAGAATAGGCTGGTTGTAAGGGTACAGGGACTGACGCCATGCGGGCTGATGTAGTCCAAACCAAGTAACAAGGCCTGTAGAGCCTGTAGAGCTCTTTTGGGGCGGAAAAATTGCCTTTTGGCTTGTTGTATCATGGGCTCACAAGAGGGAAATCTTTTGTACTTAAGGAGCTCTTCTCCCTGCTGTTTTCTATCATCCATTGATCATCCAATCAAATTCATCACCAATATCATCCAACGTATTTTTCCATTGTGAGAGCCCATCAGCAATTATTGACACAAGGTGTCCAGCATTTCTTTTGCTTTAAATACTGCTCATTTGCCTAAGCTAGTTGCTGGCCATAATTATAACACATTATCAGTGCCAACATCATCATTACTTCCAAGCCATCTAGACCCTTGTATCTCACTCTGGAAAACCTCAAAGACCTTGAGTTTTCCAAGAAGATTTCCTATATCCCTGATGTTAGCTCCACCAAGATAGTTCTGAACATTCAGAATTATAATTCTTGGACTTTCCCTATGTATAGTGAGCTGGAAAACATCTGTTGTGGGGGGTATTGGATGCAGATGACACTTTGATCAGTTCAGAAGTGGGCAAAAATTCTCATCATCTCATCCTTAGGCATCTTGATGAGAATCATGTTAAATTGGTTGCCAATACTCTTAGAGAAGATGAGAGAAGGAGGGGCAGCATCCTTTGGAAGTTTCTTAAGTCCAATTATGCTGGTGATTCTGTTCACCAGAAGGGTATAGCTTTCAATAAACTGTTCAAGTTACAATATTCAAATTCTAAAAAGTTTGTTGCAGAGGCTAGGTCTAGCATAGCCAAGTTTAAGTCATCAGGACTTAACATGGATCCTGAGTGTTTTTCACTCTTAATCCTCCAGAAGCTACCAAAGGAGTTTGATTCTTTAGTCAGAATTATTTATCAATTGGATCCTCTTCCGGGGGAGGAGGATGTGATGAAAATGATTGAAAAGGATTATCTTCAGTTCAAGATGAAGGGGCGTTCTGGAACAGCCCTTGTTGGAAAGACTGGAAAATCTTGCAAGAAGGCAAAAAAGGATTTTTCCAAGATCTTATGCTATAATTGTCAAAATAAGGGGCATTATGCTAAGGATTTCAAGGAGGCCAAGAAGAGGAAGAAGTCCAAAGAGAATGAGAAGGAGGTCATTCTCACTACTGAAAATGTTGCAATGGTGGCGTTTGATGGTCCAATGGGAAGAAGGTCCCAATAAAAAGGCCAAAATTGATGAGGATCAAGAAATGGACTTGATTGATTATGAAGTGAGTAATCTTAACCTCAAAGATGAGAACTTATCAGTGACTGATAAAGCTTCTTTCCTATTAGGAGGATTGAAGGAGGAGTTTCTTGTTTTGAGTGATTCTGGTTGTACAGATCACATGTTTTTTGAACCAAATTTATTTTCAAATCTTAGTGATTATGATGGAGTTGTAAATATTGGTCAGAAAGGCAGAACAATTCAGATTAAAGGAATTTGAAAAGTTATTCTTGCAAATAACTTGGGTTTCAACATTTCTTTTGAGATAGTGTTCTATGTACCAGGGTTGCCTTATAACCTTGTGTCCCTTGGAGTGTTGTGGAAAAAAAGTTTCCATATTCATTATCTCAAAGAAGGTAGGTTTTTTATTGATATGAATGATATGAATGGGAGAAATGTTCTTAGTGGACAGGTTTGGAACAAGGTTTTGTGTAAAAGCTTGTTCAAAATCTCAGCTTTGAGCACTGTTTCTCACAATAGAAGTTGCCATAAGGTAAAGGACTGCAACTGTGAGAGTTGTACCTTGGGGGCTAAGACAAGAAATGTGTTCTCAAAGAGTAGAGATTGCACTGATGTTCCAGGAGAGGAATTTTCCATTTATTTTGCAGGGCCATTCACATTGGATTCCCTTTGTGGGGCAAGAGACTTCATCAATTTAGTTGATACTGCTACTAATTATGTTTTTGTTAAGTCAATTTGATCTAAGAATCAGACCACAGAGGAGGTTTCTGTAATCTTCAAAGTCTGGAAAAAGAATGGTCTAATTAAGGAGATCAAGAGGGTTACCACCAATGGAGGTGGTTAATTTTTGAGTAAAGAGTTTGAGAGATTGTTCAAAGATTATGGTATCATTCAAATAATCACTACTGCAAGTACTCCACAAAATAATGGAATATTTGAGAGAATGAATAGGAATTTAATGGACAAGCTCAGAACTAGTATGTCTTAATCTGGTCTACCAAATTTCTTATGGGCTGATTTGATGTGTACAGTCTGTCTGTTGCACAACATTGTAAGTGTTAATGGGATGAGTCCTCATTATCATTTTTGGAAGTTGTACCCCAAACATCAAACCTAAGAAAAATTGGTTGCTTGGTGTATTATAGTTTCCACCATAACGGGATGGTCAGAAAATTAGACCCTAGAGCCAGAACAGGGTCAATTTTAGGCTATGATTTGATAATTAAATTGTATAGGATCTATTGTCCAGGGAAAAGAAAGTTTATCCGTAGTAGGGATGAAAAATTTGAGGCAAGTACCTTTCCACTCAAAAGGAGTGAAGATGTTGTTGTGAATAAGTCATGGCAAGAAATAGAATTAGCACCTATTTCACCAGCAAAGGCTGAGAAACATGTGGCTCCAGAAGATGAAGAGATGTAAGACATGGCACTAGAGGGTTTAGTGCCCCCTTCAGGGGAGTCCATTAATTTGGAACCTGATGAGCCTCCACCTCCAGTTAGAAGGAGTGGTAGGGTTAGAGTACAAGTTGATAGGTAAGGGGAATGGAATTCCCATTATGCTGCCGCAGGATATGAGAAAGATACATTTCAGGAACAGTTTATGCTCAATGAAGTCCTGGAGTTGAGTTCAGAAATGGGTAACAGGGTTAACCCAATTAGCTTTGGCCAAGCTATGAATTCTGATGAGAGAGCCAAATGGAAGAGTACTTTTTTTGAGGAATTTGGTTCTCTAGAAAATAATAGTGTCTTTGAAGTGGTTAAGCGGGATTCTGTTCCAAAAGGAAAGACCATTGTGGGGTCTAGATTGGTGTTAAACAAGAAGTTTGAAACAAATGGAGTTTTAAAAAGATTCCAAGCTAGATGCGTTGCACAGGGCTTCAAGCAGAGAGAGGGTATTGATTACCAAGAAAATTTCTCACCAACTGCAAGGCTGTCCACCTTCAGGTACATCATTGCTCTGACAGGGGAGTTGGGTGAAGAAATCAGACAAGCTATTTTTTTAACAGCATACTTGAATGCAAAACTTGGAGAGGAGGAGACTGTTTATATGTCAATCCCTGATGGTTTTTGTGAATGGTTAGTAGAGACTAAACCAGAAACCATGAAGAAAGTCTGTGTTAGAGGTTTTCTTTCATCAGATAAAGGGGAATATTTCCTCAAGCTGTGTAGATCACTTTATGGATTGAAGCAAGCAGCTAGGTTGTTGTATAATACCATGAGTGAGAAACTGAACCAGATTGGTTTCAAGACTTCTGAGGCCAACCCTTGTATTTTTTATAAGAAAGGATGCAATTTTGTTTGTATGGGTCAATGAAATTATCATTATTGGAAATGTTAAAGAGAGAGTCATGGAGACACTCAAAAAGGAGACCAAGGTAAAAGATCTTGGTCTGGTGCAACAGGTGCTGGGAATGAAAGTGAGTAAGAGCAAGGATGGTATTAAGTTAGACCAGAGCCATTACGTGGCAGCTATTCTTAAGAAATATGGCTTATAGGATGCAAAGGAGTTTGGTACTCTCATGCAGTCAAAAAATTTTTAGAGAAGTCTACAGATGAGGAGTATCTGGAGTTTGTTCAATCTGGGATCAACTACAGGTCACCTATTGGATTGCTTAATTCTTTGCGGCAGTGTACAAGGCCCAATATTGCTTTTGCAATTGGTGTCTTGTTGCAACACTTAGAGAAGCCAAGAATGAGGCATTGGCCAGCGTTTAAGAGAGTTATGAGGTATCTTAAAGGAACACAAATTCTGGGACTGTTGTTTACAAATTCAGCAAACTTTGATTTGTTTGGTTATTCCAATGCAATTTTGGCAGATGTTAATACTAGGGAATCAACACGTGGTTTTATATTCTTTTTAGGTAAGAATCTGGTGTCATGGATGTCCAAGAACGTTTTGGCAATAAGTCTTTCATCAACAGAGGCTGAGTATAGAGCTTACTTTGCAACTTCACAGGAAGCAAAATGGTTGAAAAAAGTCTTAGAGGATACACATAAGCCACAAGGGTTTGCGTTGTTGTATTCTGATAAACAGAGTGCCATTGCGCTGGCGCAAAACCAAGTGTTCCATTCAAGAACAAAACATATTGATGTTCACTATAACTATATTGGCAATGCAGTTAATGCAAGGAGATTGTGTTTAGGTACATGCCCACTGGAGCAATGATTGTGGATATCTTGACTAAGGCTTTAGATAGTAACAAGCATCAAGGCTTTGTGACTAACATTCGGATGTCACCCCTTTGGGATTAAGGGGGTGTGTTAAAATACGTATGCACTTATGGATGTGCTATGTATAAGTGTAATCCAAATGGGATGCACATATGGGCCTCTCAGGCCCATTTGATACTCACACAGACCATACGGGCCTGTGTGGATGTCATGGATTTGGGGAAACTGGCCTCAAAACGCGTGAAACAGGCCTATTGGTACACGGGCCTGGTGGGGTATATGGGCAGATACAGCCAGATACAGCCAGATGGACATGCATGGGCATAATTGTGCCCAAAGTTTATTTTGGACATACTTGGCCAGATGGGCTGGCCCGCCAAAGTATGGTTTACTTAGTTCTTGGGCTTGGGGCAGCCCATTGGGGCCGCTGCCCTTGTTGCAGCCCGGTAGGGGCTGCTGCCCGTGTTATTGCCCGCTGGGGGCCGCTGTTTTCTCCTTTGGCCGGTCTATGGGGCCTGACAGCCAGCGCGGGGTGTTGCCACGGCCCGCTGGGAGCCGCTGTTTTTTGGTTAGGGCCTGTTTATGGGGCCCAACGGCCCACACGGGGCCTTCAAAAGGGGGAAGGGGGACTCAAAATGGAGCCCCCCCACTGGGTTGGGCCTTCCTTGGGGCTGGTGGCCCCAGCTCCTCCTCCTCCCCTCACGTGCCATTGCGAGGAGAAAGGGGCGGGCTGGCTGGATGGAACCAGCCAGCGACTGGTTGCAAGGGGAAACTGGTCATGGTGGGGGGGACTTGATCAGCCCCCCACTGAGAGTGGCGGCTAGGCCTGTTGCATCAAGGCAACTGGCGGTTGGGTGGAATTGACCACCCCCCCACCATTGAAGGGGCACTCTCCCCCCCCCCCCCCCCCCCCCTTTACCAAGGGGGAGGAGCAACGGGCTGGAGGGGACCTGACCACCCCCCCAGCCCACCTTACCTTTACAACGCCCTGGGGGTATTGACCCCCAGGGCTCCTGGTAGGGGGATTTGACCATCCCCTCCAGGGATCTGTGAGAAGGAGGGGGGACAGCATGTCGGCTGGTCACACCCCCCCATGTGTGTCTGAGACCGGACCCAGGTGTGGCCTGGGTCCCTCCTGGCCATTTGTATGGCCAAAGGCTGGTTTCATGAGGCAACCAGCCAGCCTGTGAGGTAACAGGCCAGTTGTAATAGACAACCGGTGAGGGTTTTGAACAGCTAAGGGGCTGGTTCAGCCCCATTGAGGTGGAAAGACCAGAAATAACCGGAATTGTCAGCCTCCTGGATGCCAAGACCCTTGCTATCCTATAGCTACCAGAGGTGATAGAAATAAATAATAAATATATTATTTAATAAATGCAGCAAAAATTTGTAAAATATTTGGATTAAGCTTATTGCAAGGTTAATTGGTTTGGTTATAGTTTATTGTTATAAATCAATATGAATAAATTGATTATTAAATATTTTTATAGAGGGGCCAAAATTATATTGGGGATCTTTAACACCTCTCTTCAGGGATTTCAGTATGAAAACAAGTTGTCCTGGCTACTTTGGGGTCTTTGTTTTAAAGGATATTTTTCCCAAAGATAATATGTATAAAAAATACACAGTGGAGTGGCAGGGTGTTGTAACCAAGCTGCCACAACAGAGAAAGGATAATAAAACTCACTGGTATATTATGAAATCCTTAGGGTATCTGTTTGGGACGTGCACTGATGGGTTAAACCTGTATACTGGGGCTATAAGGTTGTTCAGCAGTTTTAATTGATAAAAAGATGTTGAGGAGGGATATTATTGATCAGAATTAGCCCTAAATCACTTACGTATCTCTTATAAGTACTTGATTACCTTGGCACAGTGTCTTGATATAAATATAACTGGGTCTCTTCCCATCAATATCCTCAAAAGAGCTATTTATTTATAGCTTTTGGAGTCCCAATACTATCCTTCTGAGGGGTACAGGGGCCCAAAGGGACAGACACTGAGCCTAGCAGGGAAACCAGTGGTAGCCTGTCACGTTTTCTTGGTGATATAGCACGGGTAGCATCTACTTCATGAGTGTATGGGAATTATTCTACTTTATAATTGATATTAGGACGTGTGAATAACACTAATCTGTCCTATTTATGTATTATTTAATTAATTATCCTTAGTAAATGTTCCCAGTAAGTTAATAATTATTTAAAAAAAATTGTAAGGACATCCTGATGTCAGGTGAGTTCTCATTATGTACTAAATAACTGGAGTAAAGTCATGATATTGATTTTACTCCTTATTTTTGAGTTCCAGTTGATTTACTAAAATAATTTCTTGAAAATATAAGTCATGGAAATTCATGTAATATTTTTACATCATTAGTTTTCTTAGTATGTCACGAAGATATTGATGTCTAGAAATTCTCATAAAAGTATATTAAAGTATTTTAATATATTTTTGGATGTTGTCATTGTCTTTTTTTGTCATTCTTGGTACTTTGAATTATATTTAATAAAAAATACGTATAAGGGTTATTTAATTTTTTTTTCATATAATATTATGTACTTTTAGACTATCTACTATCCATGGGAACATTTATTACGTATGTAGAATTTTCCTGTGTGGGTTGTAGCATGTTTATGTGGTACCTAAGCCTCTCAGGCCACCTGTCACTCTGTCAACCCATAGTCCCGCGGCTGCATACTTGTCAGAGGCCTGGGGCGGCGTACACAACCTTGAAGGAGTGACAGGGCTGTACCTCAGCCGCGTGCGGGTGCATTGGCTTCTGCTGCTGCGTGCGGGAATTGTGACAAAACAAATTTCCACCCATAACTCCTAAGATATCTACAACACCTCAATTCTTACTGAATTTTAGGTGTGAAACCTATATGTGAAAATACATGTGAAATAATTAATTGACCAAAAGCTCAATAGTGGTGCCATGGTATTTTGGTCTTTCTTTCCTTAATTATTTAAAAATATAAGGAGTTGGATTTCAAGGGTGGGGTCAGTGAGTGACCCTACCTAATTTTGGCTGGGAAAACGATTTATGTAACAATATTCATGGTTTTCCCACTCCTTTTGAGGTTAATAGTATTATTATTATTTTTATGTTCTTTTTGTTACTTTTGCAGCTTGCTCTGCAATAGTAGCAAGCTGACATTCCTAATTTTGGGTGGAGAATCCATTTCTATAATAATATTTATGGTTTTCACACTTCTTCTTAGCTTAAAAGTATTATTATTATTTTTATGTTATTTTTGTTACTTTTGCAGCTTGCTCTGCAATAGTAGCAAGCTGACAGAAATAGGCTGGTTGTAAGGGTACAGGGACTGACGCCATGCAGGATGATGTAGTCCAAACCAAGTAACAAGGCCTTTAGAGCCTGTAGAGATCTTTTGGGGAGGAAAATTTCCTTTTGGCTTTTTGTATCATGGGCTCACAACAGGCCAATCTTTTGTACTTTGGGAGCTCTTCTCCCTGCTGTTTTCCACCATCTATTCATTGTCCAATCAAATTCATCACCAATATCATCCAACGTATTGCCACATTGTGAGAGCCCATCAGAAATTATTGACACAAGGTGTCCAGCATTTCTTTTGCTTTAAATACTGCTCATTTGCCCAAGCTAATTGCTGTCCATAATTATAACATGATCCCCATCTACTTTTGCTGCAGTTTGGATGGGTGTTGTTGCATGCTCAGGTTTCAAATGTTGCGCAGGCTCAGAAATTTTTGTGAAACATCAGGTGAATTTTCACGCCAAAACAACACCAAAATGACAGTAGTGTCAATTTGTAAGAGCATCACTCATATAAAGAGTCAGGTGTTGTGAGTTCAAATCCCACAGTGTTCATTTGTTTTCATAAGACTTCTGACATGGTAGCAAGAGTAATGCAGTCATAAAGACCTCATCCTAACAGCTTTCAAAAAAAATTATCTGTCTAAATCAATGAACTCAAGTGGTTGAGTCCCTGCTCAAAGCACAGTGGGGTTTTGTATTACACAATTGCCATGAGAATTTTCATTGACTAGTATGTGCCACCCACATCATAGGATGCTGGGATAAGTACACCTCTTCTGGGATGATTGGACAAATATCTATGAATCAACCGCTTCTTACTCAACATTGCACTTAGCTCACTTGGTAAGAGCATCACTTATATAAAGAGTTGGAGGTTGTGGGTGTGAATCCCACAGTGTTCATTTGTTTTCATATCACTTCTGAAAATGTATCCAAATTTAAATAAATTTCAGCAGTTTTTTCTGCAGTTACACCCACAGTTTCCAGTACAGTACAACATTGCAGAAACCTCATCAAAATTCCTGCAATAATCAAGCAATAAAAAAACAAAAAATCAGATAAAAAAGCAAAAAAAGCAGAAATATACTATCAAATGAAAAAGATTGAACAATTGTCAGACAATCCAACCATCAAAAAAAGAAACTTACCAATTGAATCACCAACCAAACAGCTAACAAGCCAGAATCTCAAAACACTCCCCTCAACCTAAAAACCACAGATTCCCATCAGAACCACCATTAACAAAGATCCATAAAAGGAACATCAAGACAGACAGAAATACCCTTTCTATACCCTCTGGTCAGACTTCTTTTTTTGACTATCAAATGGCTTTTAATGAAGCTAATTCTCCCCACAGTAATCTCACATTGTCATCATTCTTCCTCCTGCTGTATTTGTTTCCTCACATTTACATAGACTAAAGAACACTGATCATATGTGTTGCTGTTTTTAGACAGAGTAACAAAAACACAGATTGAGGTCCTTCAACCCAAATGTCATCAAAGCTTGCAATGTTTTAGTGTGCATTGAAAAGGGCACAAAAACTTATCTGGGGATTTTTTGTAGGGGAATGTTAAATTTGCAACCCAGGGGTTGCAAACAGGTGTGAAAAGCTATTCACAGCCCATATGAGTTTTTAATGGAGGTTCACAACCCATATGAGTTGTGAAAAAAAATTAATAAATAACTAAAATAATTACATAAGTAAACTAAAAATAAATAAATAATTAATTAATTAAATTAAAAATTGAATAAATAAATAAATAAATAAATAAATAAATAAATAAATAAATAAATAAATAAATAAATAAATAAATAAATAAATAAATAAATAAATAAATAAATAAATAAATAAATAAATAAATAAATAAATAAATAAATAAATAAATAAATAAATAAATAAATAAATAAATAAATAAATAAATAAATAAATAAATAAATAAATAAATAAATAAATAAATAAATAAATAAATAAATAAATAAATAAATAAATAAATAAATAAATAAATAAATAAATAAATAAATAAATAAATAAATAAATAAATAAATAAATAAATAAATAAATAAATAAATAAATAAATAAATAAATAAATAAATAAATAAAATAGATAAATGAATGAATAAATAATTAAATAAATAAGAAATTAAAAATAAATAAATATATATAAATAAATAAGATAAATAAATAAGATAAATAAATGAGATAAATAAATAAGATAAATAAATAAGATAAAAAATAAGATAAATAAATAAGATAAATAAATAAGATAAATAAATAAGATAAATAAATAAGATAAATAAATAAGATAAATAAATAAGATAAATAAATAAGATAAATAAATAAGATAAATAAATAAGATAAATAAATAAGATAAATAAATAAGATAAATAAATAAGATAAATAAATAAGATAAATAAATAAGATAAATAAATAAGATAAATAAATAAGATAAATAAATAAGATAAATAAATAAAAATAAAAATAAAAATTTTGAACCCTACACAACCCATTCATGACTCAAAATTGGTCGCTTGCTGTGGTTTGCACCCCATCTGGATGGTGAATGGCTGTGCAAGCCTCAGATGGGTTGCAAACAGATGTTCACAACCCAGATGTGTTGAAAACCCCACCATGCAAACCATTTTGAGTTTTGAATGGGTTTTGTAGGGTTGCAAATTTAAAATTGCCATTTTTTGTAGGTTTCCCCCAAATAGTTCATTATTACAAATACAAAATATGAATTAACAAGTGAATTTTGATACTCCAATTTTCCCTCAAAGTTGCTCATCTTCAAACTCACCTCATCCTATATGGTAGGGCAGGATCACAAAATTGAGCTTGCAAAAACCAAATGAGGTCCAGTTTCCACTTCAATATAGTAGGGAAGGACCAAAATTTGGAGCTGGAAGAACCCAAACTTGGTACAGGGGCATTCATCCCCCTCCTGGAAGTTATGGACCAAAAAAGTGGAAAAGAAAATCTTTTTTTTATGTTCTGAAACTACTGCTCCTTGGAGAAACGCCACCACTCCTGCCAATTTTGTAATTGGGATCCACTCATCATATTTTCAACAGAGCGTAATTCCTCCCCAAATCAAGGCCTCTGGCTATGCCAATTTGAACTGGAAGCGCTGGATCAAAATTGCAAGCTGCTGCGGTTGAAAAAGCAGCCCTTGTGAACCAATTTGGTGAATAAATAGAAATAAAAAATTTTCTGTTGGTTCTTAAACTCAAAATATGCCTCATCTCACTTCCCAGACTCCCCAATAGGCTGGAAGCCATTAGTAGAGTAGGGAAAACTGGATAAAAAATATGCCTTTACCACTTCCAACTCATTGGAATTTACACAACCCACCTAGTTGAAATTTGCATCACTCACTTTGAAAGAGTTTCACAAGGCAAAAATCTCCTGAAACTACCGGTTGAAAACCTCTGGTACTTAAACCTTGGCCATCCCAACAACAAATTCCTGAAACACTTTTTTCCAAAACCTCCAACCACTACTCAATGTAAAATATGCCAATCCTGTAAAATGACCTCCAGGATGTTCAGTGGTCACTTCAAACCATCCTCATGATGACTTGAAGTGCTGTATCTGGATATGGTGGGTCCCTTCCTGATCAGCTCCAATGGCGGATGCAGGTTCTTTGTCACCATTTATTATCAGTTATCTTGATTAAAATCTGTTTCATTTATCTGATCTAAGGACCATGCCACTGCTGCTATCAATGACTCCACCCATTTATCCAAGAGGAAACTAAACTCAGAATTGGCCACCCTGATATCCAACAAAGATGGAGAATTTTTCAAAAACCTTAGTACCTTCCTCAACAAACTTTGCATTGAGCATCACCAGTCCCAACCTTATAATCCACAAAAGAATGGCTTGGAAGAAAGGACCAACCAGTCTGTCTTGGAAAAAGAACGCTGCATCCTTTTTCAAAGCAAGCTGCCTCACTCCTCCTTGGCTGAAGCTTTGAAAATGGGTACTGACATCCTTAACATTCTTCCCATAGCCTCCAAGAAATACTCAATTTTCTACAAGTTATTGACTGGAGGGACCTTCACTTATAAGTTATTGAAGCCATTCAGCTACAAAACATACTCCCTCACTCCCAAGGCTAGGAGAGACTTCAACCTTCAGGCTAATGGAATGAAGGTCATTCTGTTAGGGTATGTGAATAATTTTTTCTCCTACAAGATCCTGTATTGCCAATTGCAGAGTACCTACATCAACTCAAATCCTAACTTTATTGAGGACTCATTCAATGGCCACTTTGACCACAATGGAACTCAAAATTCTCTTTCTCCCAGTCTTCTCCAGAAATCTAATCAGGAACTCTTTCCCTCTACACAACATCCTTCACCTGCTGCTCCTGATCCCATGCCTGTAGCTACTTCTGAACCTGAATGTCCTGTCATTCCCAACTACAGAAATCTCTCAGAGAAAAAAACCTCCACCACACTTGTCATAGCCAGCCTTCCATAAATCAGCTGGTCAATCACAAGTCCTCCCAACATCAAGACCCCAAAATGTTGGATGAAGAAATGGCAAGTCTTTGCAAGTTCAAGTGGATTGCTGCAATGAACAAAGAAATCCTAAATCTCTTTTCCTATGGTGTCTGGGAAGAGTGCAAAGGGTGGGATGTCCAAAAGTCCCTCAAAGGTGTATGGGTGTTTTGGACAAAAAAAGACAAGCAAAATCCCATAATTGAATTCAAGGCCCAACTATGTGTGCAAGTTTTTCACCAAAAATACAGAGTTGACTAATTTAATGTCTTTTCCCCCACTGGTGAAAAGTGTTTTCTCTGCCTGCTGATCTCCTACGCCATCCGTAAAGGCTGCCACTTCCTTCAGTTCAATGTAAAATCTTATTTTCTCAAAGCTCCACTAACAGAAACCATTCATGTGGAAGTTCCCTACAATGTTCCCATCTTACCAGGGAAATCTGCACTCCTAAGAAATTGGCTTTACATACTGAAGCAGTCACCACAATTGTGTTATAACACCCCAAGCTCCTGGCTTCTGGAGGAAGGCTTCAAAAGCAGCAAAGCTGAAAGGTGTGTGTTCTAGAAGGAGGAAACTTTCATCTACATTCACATGGACAAAATTGCCATCCTCAGCCCAAAACCCAAACGTTTCACCAAAGTAATTTTCAAAAGTTTCAAAATCAAAGACTTAGGCCCCGCCTCACTGCTCCTGGGTATGAATTTCACTCAGTCTCCAGGCAAAGTGCATCTCAGCCAGAAAACTGACATAGAGTGACTGAAGGCTCAATACCAACTCCCAAACCACAAATTATGCTTGACTCCATTCAAACCTTTTGGCAAGCTTCTCCAGGCCACAGAGGCTGAAGAGAAAGTATTTTCCTCCTCTGGGCTATATTATAGAAATCTTTAAGGCAAAATCATCTACATAAGCTGAAAACCAACCCCAACATCATCTTCGCAGTCAAATATCTCTTGAAATTCCTCAATGGTCCGGGAAAGAAGCACTTTGAAACTTGACTTCTGACTCTGAGCTACTTGCAGCACTCAGCGGCTGTTGGAATCAACTTCTCTAAAAAAAATTGGACTCCAGCCTCAGTGCCTGTGTTGATACTGACTGGGCCACTTTTCCAATAACTAGAAAGTCCATCAGCATAATTGTGGTTTTGTGGAATGGCAAAATAATCACGTGGAAATCTAGAAAGCAACAAATTGTCACTCTCTCCGCCACCCAAGCTGAATAAAAAGCCATGGGGTATGCTGTGAAGGAAACTTTATGGATGAAGTCATTAGCAGAGAAAGTTCTGTGCACAAAAACCAAAGATCCAATGACAGTACACAAGGAAAATGATGGATGCACCAAAATGGGAAGTGATATGGCCAACCACACCTGCTTTAGAACAAAACACATGGAGCTCTGGTTCCATTTTTTGTGCAAGGAAGTGGAGAGAGGGGCCATCTCAATCAAGAGGATTGACTCCAAAGGTAAACCACCTTATTTCCTCACTAAACCAGTATCTTGCCTCTTCCTTCCACACCAGCTGAAGCAGCTCAAGTTAGGACCCCCAAGCCTCAAAGTCAGAAGCCAGGGTGGATGTTGATATTTTGGCTTCCTCCTTTTTTTTCTATGGCACATATTCTGGATAGTTTAGCTTCCTAATTTTTTCTAGTTCAAATATTTCAAACAAGCGCACGTAGAAACCCAACTGAGAAGTGCATGTGTCCCAAGTTCCAGGTGGGAACACTCCATTTGCAGCTTAATCTCACCTTTCAATACAGGCACCAACTTGGAACCTGGGATTCCTCTCCTTGTGAAAGTTCCACTCCACACCACCTGCACCCTGGGATCTGATTCTGGTGAGTAAAATTTTTTCTTTACTCCTCTCTTTGTTTCTTTCACACTTCTCTCCTCAAACCACCACCTTTAATTTCATCTTGTTGACCTTTACCTGCTCACTAGAAGAAGCCGCGACCTTTTCCCCGGCTTGCTCCCGGTGCTGAATCTCCAAATCCAAAGTATCCATCCATTCCCTTCCGTCATCACCACTCGATCCTGATCCTGTTCCGCCATTTTTCAAATCATCATCTGATCCATCAAATCCAACGCTCATCCAACTCGCCCCACTCCTCCTTCAACTCAATCTTCCCTTCCTACGACCGCTACTATTGCCCCCCTCAACTATTCTTCAATAACATCCTGCTCCCATTCAATCAAATCCTCACATCTTTTAACCTCGACAAAACCGAACTCGACACATCACTTCTCACCAAATCCAACGTCATTCTCAAAACAGTTAAGCTGATCAGATGTGAGATACTCATTCACGATTCTCATTGTCTCTCGACTACACTCTCATTCTCTCCTTCTTTTGTCGCCTCAGTGTCCTTCCTATTCTCCTTGTGTTATTCCTCCGCTTCCTCTCCTTACCTTTCTCACTGCCAACGTCCGTCTTAATACTAGAGAAAACATCCTGGGTAAGACTCAACCGTTGTCCTTCATTTATAATCTCTTTACTCCATCAAGATGTATACTTGTTTCATTTGTTAGTCCATTGGTCTTTGTAGGCAATTAAACCTAAAGAAATCCCTCATCTTAACACATCTTGCCCCAGTCCTGCTTTCAACTGCTCCACTCAAACCACTCCAGCTACTTTACCAAAAAGCTTCAACACATCCACTTTCAACCATTCTGCGTCTTTCTTCAAAGGTAATCTCATCCTCTGTCTGATTATTTTCTGTATCTCATTCCCCAATGTCTGTGCCTTCTACTTATTCTTTTCAAGTGGCAAGCATATCTTTTAAGCTTGAGTGCAGACCCCTCAAGTGTTAAGCGGCTTTTTAGGCCAGACAAATGAAGCCATCCAAGGCTAGAGATAGAGAGGGAAAATTATGATGAAGTAGTTTATTTTGCAAATTTTCATATAATATTTTTCTGGATTGTACAAGGAATGAGAACTAGGTCCAAACTTTTGGCCAAGAAGGTCTTTTTTTGGGTGTTTCAAAGAAGTGATGGAATTCAACTGGAAAACCAAAAACCTAAAATTCCAAATATTGTATTAGAGAGCTATGCTCCAGATGTGTGAAACTGTATCAAGTCACAGGTTTGGGTGTCTAGGTTGGAGTCTTTGAGGATACCTAATGATCATTTTTCCAAGAAATTTTCTAACTTTGAGTACCTCTAGAAATGATGATTTATTTGTAATCATTGAGAAAGCTAAAGAAGCTGATAGAAAATTTTTCAATCACCTTTTTCTCAAAAAATTTATGAAAAATGATGGCAATTTGATCTGTGGAGCTGGAGAATGGGTGTGTATGGTGGATGATGTTTTTAGTTTTTCATGCATTTTTTTGTGTTTTCATGGATTGTGCTGCCTAAATTTTGAGTTTCATTTTTGAAAAACACCATTTTCATGAAACCTGAACTTTTGGAATAAACCAGTTAAGGGTTATGTGCATTTCAGAAATCCCTCATTAAGATGGTGGGTTTGATCAAAAAAAATTGGTTTCTAATGGATTTTTTTCTAACTATGATAAACCTGTAAGAGTCTTGAATCAGAATCTCCACTGGAGGCAATAATAGACCAGGAAAAAGCTATCCAGCTTTGGAGAGACAATTCTAGAACCTAACAGAGTTGGATTTCAAGCTAGCTAGGTTGAAAGGAAGTTCAAGGTCTCCTGTAAGTACAATTACAATATGGGGTGAGGTCCAAAGAATTTTGAGAAGGAGGAAGGGAAACTTACCTAGCTCAGTAGAAAGGATTATCAAGGTCTCTACTGAGCTAGGAGGTATGGGGGGAAGTTTCCCTTAAATAGTCTGAGGGGTGCTGATGTAAGCTGAGGTTAGGTTCTTATGAAAAATCATGAAATTGGATTTCAAAATCTCTCCTCCTATATAAAAAAAGGAAGGCAAAAGGATTGGAAGAAGGCTGGGAAAAGGGAAGGGAAAAGGAAAGGAAAAAGAAAAGGGAAAAAGGCAGTGGGGTGCCGCTGCAGGCCCAATTGCTCAACAGAGTTAGAAGGTGTTTTTTCAGGTCCTTGAGCTTTCACAAATGGTACAGGTGTGCTCACAAATTGGAAAAGGTTGTTTTCGACACAAAAAAAGGTGGGTAGAGCCATCTGGCGGTGCAAAAGCTTGGAAGGAACTTACTTCCATGGGACCTGTTGATGCCAGATCCCTCTCTGAATAGAATGTCTTTATCTTTGAAATGTGGAATTTTGGGTGTTGGATATCCCCCCCTGGCAGTTTGAGAATAAATTTCTGGCCATGGTTGAAGACATGGGTCACAAGATATGGGCCTTCAAATTTCTCCTTTGGCTTATCCATGCCAGCTTTGCGTCCGCACCAATTGGCTGAATTGAGGAGGACCCAAGAGCCAAGCTGGGGGGTCCTGGGGTGCAATGGTGCTTTTTATTCTGAATTTCCTTTTTGACCATGCTCAGCAAGAGGGTTTCCTGGGCATTTTTCCATGCTCCTTTGCGCTGCTTTAGCCAAGTTTAAAGGGGGGAGGCGCGTCTGGAGGCCCATCAGAGGAGGTGAAAAGCCTTGAACGGCGCCCAAAAACTACTTCAAAGGTGCTGATTCCGGTTGCGACGTTGACAGCTGAATTGATTGGAAAATCTGCTGCCAGTAGTGCGGCCAGACATTTTCCTTGTTGCTTTGCCATGAAGGACTGGAGGACTTGAACAACAGTCTTGTTGGTCCACTTGCTTTGTCCATCTGCCTGGGGGTGGAATGAGGAAGCCATGTGGAAGTTGATGTTCAACCAAGACATCAGGGCCTTCCAGAACTTGGAGCCTCACACCTTTTCCGGGTTGCTGATGATCAATGCTGGGGCACCAAAGGTTTCCATCCAGCCACTACACAGTTGGGACACTGTTTGTTCTGCTGTGTCTGATTGCATGACTGGGATGATGTGAGTGAAGCCAGACAACCCGCACTTTCAGGTCAGGACCATGTCATAATGGTTTGAAAAGGGTGGGGAAACACAGTTAATGGCCAGGTCTGAGAGGGGCTCCCTTGGCATGGGTGGAGTAAAAATTTTCCCCATATGTGCAGTGGTTGGGGCCTTTGTGTGTTTGCAGGTGGAGCAGCATTGGTCAAAGTTGGCTATGTCCTTGCAAATTGGCCGCCAGAAAAATTGCTTCTCAGTTTGACAGCTGTTTTCAGGTAGCCATGTGGTCAAGGCAGAGGCAAGTCTTCCTGGAGCAGTAGGACTGTTTGGAGAGAGATGCAAAATTTGTTTTCCGTGTAACCCCCCAGGATACCTGAGTTAAGGAACTCAGAGAGGCTTCTCCCCAGTCCTGTGAGGGCAGCTACACACCGGATTCCCACCACATCAGCCACATCTCAACCATGTTCAGAGTGCTTGCGCAAGAGTGCTTCTGCAATAAAGTTATCCTTGCCTTTGAAATACTCAAAATTCAGGTCAAAGTCTGCAAGGATCTTGGTCCATCAAGCTTGACAGTGGCTGAGATTCCACTTCCTCAGGAGGTGATTCAGTGAATGATGGTTGGACATTCCATTGAACTTCATTGGCAATAGTAGCATCTTCCATTTCTGAAGGGCGTGAATTACAGAAAGCAGTTCCTGCTTGTTGACAGGATAGTTCCATTTTGGCTGGCTTCATAAGATGAAATTTGTGCGCAATTGGGGAGGCTGACTTCCACTCTTTGCCCTGGAAAATAGCTGCACCCAGGCCCAAGCCGCTCGCATTGGTGAAGAGACATAGCCAACCATTGGAGTTTTATTCAATGGTCTTCAGACAAGGCAGTGAGGTCATGATGGGTTTGATGTTATGGACTGCCATTTCCTTGGCTTTCCCCAGCAGAAATTCTTTGCGTCAATTTTGGTGCTGGTCAATGGCAACAGCATTCCCACATATTTCTGAAGGCCCCAGATGAATTTTTCCATTCATTGAATGGTGCCAAGGAACCTCTTCACAGCCTTTGAAAATTTGGGGGTTGGCCAATTATAAATGTAGGCCACCTTTCTATTGTATGCAGCCACCCCAGCTTTGGATATCCAATGGACCAGGAACTTTACACTATTGCAAAAGAGCTTGGTCTTCTTTGGGATGCAGTATAGGTTTGCTGCCCAGAGGCATACCAAAACCTTCTGTACGTGTGATTCTTGTTCCATTAGGGAATCAGAAAAGATTTAAATTTTGTCCAGGTACATAACAAAGATGCTATTGATAAGTCCACCTAAGTCTGCCTCCAAGAAAGCTTGATTGGTTGCTGGTGCATTTGTCAGTCCCATTGCCATCACCACCCATTCCATTAGCCCCCATGGCTTCTTCACTGCTGTCAGCAGGATATTGTTTTCCCACATCCTGGCTTTGAAGAATGCATTGATCTGGTCCAGGATGGAGAATACCTTCCCCAATACCACTGTACCCACTACTTCATAAACATTTGACAGGGGAGAACAGTCCTGATTGGTGAATTTATTGAGGGTTTGGTAGTCACAGACTTTCAGCCTCCTGGATGCCAAGATCCTTGCTATCTTTTGGCTACCTGAGGTGTTAGAATAAGTACTAAATATATTATTCAATAAATGCAGCAAAAATCTGTAAAATATTTGGATAAAACTTATTGCAAGGTCAATTGGTTGGGATATGGTTTATTGTTATAAATCAATATAGATGAATTGATTATTAAATATTTTTATAGAGGGGCCACAATGATATTGGGGATCTTCAACACCTCTCTTCAGGGAATTCAGTATGAAAACAAGTAGGCCTGGTTACTTTGGAACCTTTAGTTTAAAGGATATTTTTCCCAAAGATAATATGTATATAAAATACACGGTGGAGTGGAAGGGCTTTGTAACCAAGCTTCCACAACAGAGAAAGGATAATAAGACTCACTTTTATATTATTTATTCCTTTGGGTACCTGTTTGGGATGTGCACTTATGGGTTAAACCTGTATACTGGGGTTATAAGGTTGTTCAGCAGTTTAAATTGATAAAAAGGGTTGAGGATGGATATTATTAATCAGAATAAAGCCATAAATCACTTAATTATCTCTTATAAGTATTTTATTACCTTGGCACGGTGTCCGGATGTAAATATAACTGGGTCTCTGGGTATCAATATCCTCAAAAGAGCTCTTTATTTATAGCTTTTGGAGTCCCAAGTTTGTCCTTCTGAGGGGTACAGGGGCTCAAAGGGATGGGCACTGAGGCTAGCAGGATAACCAGTGGTAGCCTGTTGCGTGTTCTTGGTGCTGAAACACGGGTAGCATCTAATTCCACAGGGTATGGGAATTATTCTACTTTATAATTGATTTTTGGATGTGTGAATAACACTAATCTGTCCTTTTTATTAATTATTGCTAGTAAATGTTCCCAGTAAGTTAATAATTATTTTAATAGACATTCCTACGGATATTCTGATGTCAGGCGAGTTCTCATTATGTATTAAATAATTGGAGTGAAGTCATGATATTGATTTTACTCCTTGTTTTCAAATTTCAGTTGATTTACTAAAATAATTACTTAAAAATATAAGTAATGGGTATTCTTGTAGTATTTTTACATCATTATTTTTATTAGTATGTCACAAAAATATTGATGTCTAGAAATTCTCATAATAGTATATTAAAGAATTTTAATATATTTTTAGAATTAGTCATTATCTTATTTTCGACATTTTTGGTACTTTGGATTATATTTAATAAAAAAATATGCATAAAGTTTATTTAGGTATTTTTATATAGTTTTATGTATTTTGAGACTATCTACTATCCATGGGAACATTTATTACATATGTAGAATTTTCCTGTGTAGTTTGTAGCATGTTTACGCGGTACCTAGGTTTCTCAGGCTGCCTGTCACTTTGTCAACTCATAGTCCTGTGGCTGCGTACTTGTCAAAGGCTTGGGGCTGCGTACATGGCTTTGACAGGGTGACAGTGCTGTAGCTCAGCTGCGCGCGGGTGTATTGGCTGCCGCGGCTGCGTGCGGGAATTGTGACAGAACATGTTTCCGTCTGTAACTCCTAAAATATACACAACACCTCAATTCTGACTGAATTTTAGGTGTGAAACCTATACATGACAATACATGTGAAATATTTAATTTGCCAAAAAGTTTGATAGTGGTGCGGTGGTATTTTGGTCTTTCTTTCTTTAACTATTTAAAAATATAATAAGTTGAATTTCAAGGGTGGGGTCAGTGAGTGACCCTACCTAATTTTGGGTGGAGAATGCATTTTTGCAATAATATTTATGGTTTCCCTACTACTTCTTAGGTTAATTTTATTATTATTATTTTTATGTTATTTCTGTTACTTTTGCAGCTTGCTCTGCAATATTAGCAAGCCAACACAGACCCAGCGGGGTAGGGCTGTTGGGTCCTTCTTTGGGATAATCATGCTGGGCAAGGCATACTGGCTGGATGATCATTTTATCCAACCAAATTCCAGGTGTTGGTCCAGCAGCCTCTGCCAGGATTGAAGGCACTTCCTGGTATACAGGTACTGCTTCTCATTGATCACCCCATTTGGGTCTGTCAGGATTAACTTATGCTGTACCTTTGAGCTCTCCAGTTGGATCCTTCCCAGGAAGGGGGGGTCAAGGGTTGGTGCCCTATTGTAAGGTGCATTGGCTACTGCCGGGATATCTGTTGGGAATAGGTCCCGGAAATTGGGTAAGATGCACCTATCCAGTTTGTCACAAGAGGAAGCTGCTGAGGCAGCAAAAAAGGGGGAGGTAGACTGCCTGGTTATGGCATTGCGCTGGTATAGTAGTCAAGTATTCTACAACCCAAGTGAGAGCAGGTGGGTGCCTGTTCAGAGATGGAAAAAGAGAAGAAAAATGTTGAGAGAAAGGGGATTCCTATTATCATTTCATAATCCTCCTTGACTGCGCCAACTTTGAGTGTGACCCCTTTCAATATTTGGCCAGAGGATGGTTCACAAAAGGAAGCCACTACAAAGTGGTCCAGGATTATTAGCTGGGATGCTGAGTTTTCCAGTGCAAGGTTTATGACTTTTGGGGTGGAGGAATTCTGGAGAGACAACCCCATGTGATCAGCTGTTTGTGACAAAATCAAGCTCAGATTGGATCTTGTGTCAATCAGCCCATGTAGTTCCTTTCCAGCATGGTTGAGGAAGACAATGATACGCCTAGGTTCAGACTGGTGGACATACTCTTGAGTATTTGAATGGAGGAGCTCTGCATCCAATGCCTCCAGCACCAAAATTGAGGTGGTGTCAAGGGTTGGGAATATCCCCTCCTTGGTCAAGCCTGCCACTGTTGCTGCTTGGTCCAGTCTCCCAGCCAGCGGTTGTATCATTATTCCTTCTGTTTGGGAGGAGCTCCCGCAGGCATTAGGTGTTTTCTAATTTTCTGGTCAAGCAGGTGGTTGGAATGAGTCTGGGATTGTGAGGAAAGATCTATCATGTTTCCCGGTACAGGCACTGTCAGGGCTCCCACAGGCTTTCTTACAGAATTGGAACAGCCCAAGGGAATCCAAATATGACTGAACCCACCAGATTTTCTCTTCAAGGCTTGATTGGTTCTTGGGTGAAGAGGAGTTTGGGGCCAAGGGAGGCATTTGCATCTTGGTTATGGTCTTGCCTTTCAAAATGCTGTTCCAGGAGACCCCAGCTTGGCTTTCAAACATGCCCAAAGCAAAGTGGTCCGCCAGCAGTAACTGGTGGTTGTTCACCTCAGCTTGCAGGTTGGCTAGCATGCCCAGAGTTATTGATTCTGCCAGGGTGAAGTTAGAGATGGGACTGGCATCAAAGTTCAGCATGCTCTGGAGCATCTTTTTGCGCGTGCTGTAGTTGAGAAAGGATTCTGTGCGCTTCATCCATAATTCCCAGAGTTTAAATTGGAGTTTTTTCTGCCACAGAGGTGGTAGGGAAAAATTCAATAGATTGGCCTTGAAAAATGACCAGGGTTTCCGAATGTAGTTTTCCATGCTACTGGCATAGAATGCTAGAGTGTTTGTTTCCCAAATCAGTCTGCTGGATATTTGTATCTTTTTGTCATCATGATCAACTGCCTTCATTGAAAAGAAGATCTGAACACCCCTGATACAGCTGATGACAGGCTCCATGGCTTGGAATGGCCCAGAATAAATTGATCCATTGGAGTTGCAAAATTGCTGGACGTTGACACAATCCAAGTAAGTTGGTTCAAGGGAGGGTCCCTTTGCCTCTGCCTGCATGGAAAGTGAGAAGATTGACTCCTCAAGTCTTGCAATCCTTAACGCGGTTGCTTTGCAGGCTTCCTGAGCTTCTAGAAAGTTAGCGTTGGCCTGGTTAATAATCTGGTGTTGGAGCCAAATGAAACCCTTCAAATACTCATGCAACGCAAGGGTATCAGGTGTTGTTGTCTTTGACAATTGTTGCTTTTTTTGGACAGTTGGTGCGGAGGGAGGAGGGGGTTTCAAGCTTGAAATTGTGAGCAGGGTTTCCTGCGGGGTGGCTTGGCTGTTTCTGGGTGTAGGTGGAACTTGACTTGAGCTTTCTGGAGGGATGTGTTGGCTGTTCTGATGATGGTTTCTGGGTTTTTGGAAGGGAGGAGGGCGCCTGATTGGGAAAATGTGGTAATCAATCAGTGGGCTGTGGGGAAAGGAGAAGTAGTTTTGAGAAAAAAAAGTGTAAGAGTCTTGAATCAGACTCTTCACTGGAGGAAATAATAGACCAGGACAAAGCTATCCAGCTTTGGAGAGGCAATTCTAGAACCTAAGAGAGTCAGATTTCAAGCTATCTCAGTGGAAAGGAAGTTCAAAGTCTCTTGTAAGTACAATCACAATATGGGGTGGGGTCCAAAGGATTTTGAGAAGGAGGAAGGGAAACTTACCTAGCTCAGTAGAAAGGAAGGTGAAGGTCTCTAATGAGCTAGGAGGGATGGAGGGAAGTTTCCCTTAAGAGTCTGAGGGTTGCTGATGTAAGCTTTGGTTAAGTTCTTGTGAAAGATCATGAAATGGGGTTTCACAACACCCTTCTTTTAATCCTGAATTAAATAAAATATTTCTGATTGGATATGAATACTCTTCTAAAAAATACAAAAGAGAATGATAAATAAACAAATGGACCTTTTTAATGCAATTAATTCAAAAATTCAAAAAAATTTCAAAAAAAAATTATCAAGCACATAAATAATGATAAAAGATATCATAAATAATTTTATTTTGAGTAAAATTTGATTTTTCCTGAATAATTTGAAGAATTATTACCAGTGACAAGAAAAACTTAAAAATTCTATGACAAACTCTAACTTGAGGGGAACTGGAGTATGTGCAGATATTTCAATAAAAAAATTATCAAGCCCAAAAATATTGACAAAAGATGCTGAAAACAAAAGGCTTTGGTTAGAAGTTAAGATTTGTGGTGTAATTTAAATAAATTGTTTCCAAAAATTAAAAAAGAAAATAAGCACTTTGACATACCTTTTCAATGATATTAATTCCAATAAGGGGAAATATTTCAAAAAAAATCAAAAGATGAAAAAAAATAAAAAAATGAAGAATTAATTTTATTGAATGAATTTTAATATTTCCAATGGAATATACATAATTGCAAAACATAAAAAAAAGAAAAAAATTCTAGATATAAATATCTCATGAGAGCAAATTAACACTTAAAGTTTGGAACTTCCCTTTTTATTTTTTTATTAGTGGTACAAAGCTCAGAATTATGAAATTTTATTCAAATAAATTATCATTATTTGGATATTTTTTATATTAATTCTTCTATTTTCTGAATTTTTTGTTGAAAAATGTCCTTTTATTTTTATTTCTCTCATGAAGGAGGTTGATTTAAGAATTTCCTTTTTTTATTTTTGTAAAAAAATGATTTTAAATTTCCCCAGGAATATTTAATTTAATTCCAAGGCATTAATTTTTGGACAAGGATATATTTACACCCCTAAAATCACTTAAATTACACCTTTTTTGTTTTTTTAAAGGGTATGATTTTGGTATTATTTCTTCTAAGAACACAACTTTTGAAGTGTTTAACCACAAAATCAAATTACTCAAGTCATGAATATAGAATTTTGGTCACTATATTCATTTATATGTGAATTTTTACCCAAGAGAAAGGGAATTAAACCTTATTTTGAAGGTTTTTCACCTTTATTTGGATTGGAGGAGGTGTGTCCACCCCACTTCAAGAAATCAGAAGGGGGGCTAGTCCTTCTGGACCCTGAAACTCTGGAAGTTTTGATTTTGAGGTAAAAAATGTTCAGCTGTAGGAGCTTTGAAAGAAAATTTGAAGGCTTAGGAATGCTCAGTTTTGAACTGGCCATTGAAGCTGGGTGGGCCACTGGAAGGGCCATCCCCCCAGCCTTGTAATTTTCTGAGGGGGCAGGGAGCAAAACCTTTCCCACATCAGGGAAAGAAATGAAATCTTAGATTTCAGATTTTCTGGAATAACAAAACACACCAAATGAAATGAATTGAGTATAAGACAATATAAATTTTGTGACTTGGGGATTCTCTTTTTTAGAAATCATACCTTTTTTGAAAAATGGCATGATTTCAGAAATTTTGAGGGAATAATTATGTGATTGGCCTTGAGATATGATCTGTTTTATCATCATTTTTGTAATTAATGAATTTTATTTTGAAATTTTTTAAAACTCCCATATGAAGTATTCTATATATTTTTTATATATAATGTACCAAGGACATACCCTCAGAATTATTAAATCTTATTCAAAATTTTTAATTTTTTGATGATTTTCTATAATTTATTTAGCTTATGAAGTTTCTTTGGGAAAAATTTCCACATATCTAAATTGGAGGTTTTTTTTGAGATATTTCCACATATTTAAATCCATTTCATAAAAGAGGTAAATGTAGCATTTGAATATTTTCTTTTGAAATATTTGTAAAAAAGGCATTTAAACCCCATCCAGAGTATCAAAATTTATTCAAAGACATATATTAGGGTGTATCAAAGTTAGCAAAACCGCCATTTTTTTTACCAAACCTGCCATTTTTAATGGCCCATTTTTGAAATACACATACCCCTTAACTAGTGTATTTCAACATAGAGGGTTTCATGAAAGTGGCTGTTTTCAAAAATCAAACCCACCATTATGATCCATCCAACATCAATCCCATTCAAAAAACCAATCCAAACCTCCACCTCAGCAAATCCATACCAATCCCATCTCCATTGCTTCACATCTCCATCACTTCAAACTTCCATTGCTTCACATCTCCTTCACATCAAACACATCCCATTACATGCAAAACACCCATCCACACCTCCACCTCAGAAAATCCATACCAGTCCCATCTCCACCGCATCACATACATCTCATCTCCAACACTTCACATCTCCATTGCTTCACAAAAATCCCATCATCATCTTTCCTAACATTTACAATCAAACTTCTTGGCAGGAAGTTGAAAATGGAAAAAATCTGACTGAAATTTTATTATTATTTGACTGATTAAAACTCTGATTCAGACTCCAATTTTGAATCAACTTGGTTAGCTTTGAATTCTCTATTGGAAAAGCAATACATAGTTCCACAAAGATACACTCTCCACAACCCTTTTTATGAAAGGCAAAAGCTTCATCCACTCCCCAACTTAAACTTCCAGCAACTGTTCCAAACTTTATTGCCTTCATTCATGAAGCTTCTTGAGATGATTGAATACCATCACATCTTCCATAAAAATTCTCAGAATCCTCCACCCAATCCAGAAATTCAACTGGCTGTTGCTCATTGTAGATTGGGATCAAATTGAAATAGAGCAGCAATTCATCAATCACAAAATCTATTCTCAGTTGGTTATGGAACCATTGACTTATACACCAAAAGGGTCATGATTGCTATCATATCTTTCCATTTCTCAGTCCTTTCTTGGCCAACAAAAAAAATGCAAGGAGATATCTCAATTAACAGAGACCAAAGGCTTTCCCAGTTGCATTGATTTTGTTGATGGAACCACAATCCCCTTGATTCAAAAACCAAGCCTAGTTTGCAAGCACTATTTTTATTGGAAAAAGGCAATCAATTCATTTCTTTTCCAAAGCCTTTTCTAAAACCTTTGATAAAACACTGACCAAATATTCTTTTTTGGTTTGTATAGATACTCTGTGTCACTACAATGTTTTTTTGATAACAACAAGACGTTCATATCCCTCCATGCTGACCATCCAGGTTCTTTTAACAATTTGTATGTTTTCAATTGGATGCGGACTTCCCAAAAACCAGATAAATACTTTGAGAAAGATCAATAACTTTTGGCCGATTCAGCTTTTTCTAGTGAGAAATATGTGGTTCCAGCATATAGCAATGTTTCATCCAATTATCAAGGCAAAACCAATTTCAACAATTATCTTGCCCTGTAAAAAGTTCAGATTGAGCATGCCATAGGAATCCTGAAAGGAAGATGGGCCAGATTATGGGAGATGCAAAAACAGATAAAAAATTCCAAAGAAATGAAGTTCCTCATCAACTGGATTATCACTTGTGTAATCCTTCACAACCTTTCTGCCAATATCTAAGATTAATGGGAAGAAATATTTGAAGAAGATATTCACAATCCTCCTCAAGTCATCCTGTTCTCATCTTGTACCTCATCTTCTTCATTGAGAGAGCGGATTCTACAGCAGACACTGGCTCACTTTGATCAGTAGCATTCAACTTTCAGATAGGTGAAATATCACATCACATAATTTGTTTGTTTCTGTTTGTTAAAATCCTAGGCTGACTCAGTTTTTTTTTTTTTTTTTTTTTTTTTTTGGTTGAGTTAGACAAGAAACAGAACCATAAATTCCAAACCACATACCTCACCCCACAAAACCACCATTCCAATCCTCCCTCCGCTTCAAAAAACCACCTGACCCACCATCACCACCTCTCCCCACCAAATGACCGGTCCACACCTCTCTCCTCCTCACCAAACCACCTCACCCACCACTACCACCTCACCATCAACCTCCACCTACCTCCAAGTTCACCCAGCCATCCTCCTCCTTATTATTCCTTGCTCAGCTCCCCATTTATTTTGATATCTTTTATTATGATTGATTTACTTGTCAAATTTTTTCCCAAATCTGAAAATATATTGGGGATTCTATCCAAAAATGAGTATACATAGAATTCTTCTTCATAGTATTTTATTCCTTCCTGGAGTGTTAAAACATGCAAAAATGAATAAATTTCCTAAATAAATCACTATATTCATGCCTTATTTGAAAAAGAGGTGTTATTTGAAACAGAGGTGTTTATTTAGTATTTTTGAAGGAATATATTTAGAATGGTCCTTTATTTATTTTAAATCTTTATGATGAAGTGAATTAGATAAATAAAAATTACAAGTGACTGATTTTATGGCATATTAACTGAAATCTATTGCAATTATTATCTGTGTTAATTGATTAAAAGAATGAAAATGTCTAGAAAATGTGATTATTTATTTAGAGTCCCAAACTAGGGGGCTTTTTTTTTAAAAAAAAAAAAAAAACATGAAATTGATATCCCCTCAGAGAAAATTTGTTAATCAATTCAAGCTCTCAACCAATCCCTGATAATTTTGAAGAAGAATTGCTGAAAAAATAAAATTTTGAAGGCCGCACCATGAAAAATCTGTTTGCACTTGATTTTAAGTGCCATCAAGGATCTCACTCCCAACATATGACCAAGCTCAGCCCAAGCTCCAACCAAGGTCATTCCCAGCTTCATCCAAGCTCCACTTCAAAAAAGTCAATTTAAATTTTTCCCAGTGACTGCACACCAAAAATCAAGGATGATCATATTAATAGGGCTTATCATAGTTAGCAAACCCACCATTAGAAACTTGCCATTTCTTTTACCAAACAGGCCATTTTTGATGGAGAATTTTTTAAATACAAATATGCCCTAACTGGTGTATTTCAAAAAGGAAGGTTTTATTAAAATGGTGGGCTTCATGAAAATTGCAGATTTCAAAAATCAAAACCTCCAGTTATGCACCATCATCCATCCACCATCCATCCCATTCAAAACACTCATCCACACGTCCACCTCAGAAAATCTACACCAATCCCATCTCCATTGAATCACACACATGTCATCTCCATTGCTTCATATCCCTATTGCTTCAAATCTCCATTTCTTCACAAAAATCTTATCATCATCTCATCACCCCACATCACAACACCATCCTTCTCAACATGTCCAATTAAAATTCCTTTCAGCAAGTTGAAAACACAAAAAATTCAATTGAACTTTTAACCACCGGTCTACTCCTTCCTCCTCCTTGCCAAAATTACTCACCCACCACCTCCACCTCACCAACCACCATCACCTCACCCATCACCACCACCTCACCCATCACCACCACCTCACCCATCACCACCACCTCACCCACCACTTCCCCTCCTCCTTTGGTCAACACCCCTGGTAAGCTCCCCCCCTCCTCCTCATTCTCTCCCTCTTCCTGCCCCTCATTGGTTGCTGATCCTTTGATCATCCAACCTGTAGGGCCCCCCAAAAATACTTGCTCAAGCGGCCAGGTAAGCTACCCTACTCCTCCTTGTCTTCCTCTGCTGCTTCCTGCAATAAATCAATCAATTACTGGCGGTGGACTCCTCCTCCTCATCCTCTGCCACCGCCAGAAATCAATTGATTGATTTCAAGAGGTGGCCTCCTCCTCCTCCTCTGCCGCAGCTGGCAATAAATTGATTTATTTCTGGCGGCCTCCTCCTGATCCTCCTCCGCCGCCGCGCGCAATCAATCAATTGATTGCTGGCGGCAGCCTTCTCCTCCTCCTCCTCCTCCTCCTCCTCCTCCTCTGCTGCAACTGGCAATCAATTTATTGATTTATAGAGGCCTCCTCCTGCTCCTCCTCTGCCGCTGCAGGCAATTGATTGTGGGAGGGGGCCTCCTTCTGCTCCTCCTCTGCTCCCCCAGAAATTGATTCATTGCGGGCAGGGTCCTCCTCCTCCTCCTCTTCTGACGCTGGAAATCAATCAATAAATGGCGGGCAGATGCCTTCAATGGACAGATTTGATTGCCTGGGAATGAATCCCAATGTCAATAGATTGATCAATCACGGGCAGCAGCTTTTCATGGACATATTTTATTGCCTGGGGATTAGACCCAATGTCAATAAATCAATTGATTGCGGGTGGCAGCCTTTGATGGACATATTTGATTGCCTGAGGATGAGACCCAATTAAAAAGCATTCGGTACAGGTACATTTTCCCATCTGGCAATGGCACACTTACCTTAGTGGTTAAAGCATTGCTCACCAATTTTGAGTTCATGGGTTCAAATCCCATACTGTGCAACTCAATTTGGCATTTTGAAGCAGCCACTTCCCTTCAAATTTTATACAACTAATCAAATCCTTTCTTGATGCTCACCTCAAGCAAATTAATTTCATGGGAGGAACAAGATGGGAAGAGATGACTTGACAAAAATACAGAGATGTAAAAAAATAGGGCTTTCAGGCCTCAAAATTTTATACAATGAATTGAATCCCTTCTTGATCATCACCCTGAGCACAGTAGGTGCCTGGGAGGGAAAAAGATGGGAGGAGATGATTTGAAAAACATATAGAGACATGGAAAGAAAAGGGCTTTCAACCCTCAAAGGTTTCTACAATGAATTTAATTGCTTCTTGATCCTTACCCCAATGGTAGTATGTGGATGGGAGGATATGATTTGGGAAATGTACAGAGAAAGGGAAAGAATAGGGCTTGTCAGCATTGGCTAAAGGGGAAATTTCTGGATATTTCTTGAATTGCCTCCTCATCTTTTTGAATGAAAGAGAAATCCTAACTTTGTTTTCTTCTTTATTCAATTTGCCATCAGGAGATAACCATTAAAATTAGAGGATGGAGTTTTGAAAACATGTGTTTCATTGTTGGATATAAAGCAAGCGTCATAGTTGGAGGGAATTTTGACCCAGTTTACCAGGATGATGTGATCAGCTCTCTTGAGCTGACTCTAGCCTTTGGAAGATGATGAGGGAATATTTTTTTATGTAGAGTTCCTTGGGGATGTTTGCTTTTCTCCATTGTATTTTTGATTGGACTTGCAGGGGGAAGTTTTCTGAGGGAATATTTGAAAAGAGTAAGAGGGATGAAGTGATGAAACAATTTGATGAAATCCGGGATGAAGGGATGAAGTGATTAAGCAATGAAGCAATCAGATTTATGATGTTATGAAAGCGGGGATGAAGGGAACAAGCAAGGAAGTGATGAATCAATGAATTAATCAGAGTTAGTATGTGATGAAAGCAGGATGAAGCAATGAAACAATGAATTGATGAAGCAATGAGATTTAGGATTTGATGAAAGAAATAAATTGATGAGAGTGATGAAGCAATGAGAGTGTTAAAGTGGTGAGAGTGATGAATTGATGAGGGGACAAGAGTGATGAAGAAAAGAGGATAAGAACAGATGAGGGTTGTGAATTGATGAGAGCAATGAAGCAATCAGAGTGATGAATCAAAGAGGATAGGAAGAGATGAGAGCGATGAATCAGTATTTTCCAATGAATCTGGAGGTAGAATTTTTCCAATGAGTTTGGAGTTTGAAACCAGGGGTGATGATGTAGAATGATGTGTTGTTGAGGCGGTGAAATCCTTAAAATAATTTATTTGAAAAAACCCACTTATTTTCAGGTAACTCCAACACATCTGATTTGACATAAGTGGGTTTTTTTGATTTTTAATGGCGGATTTGGTTCAAAACCCACCATTAAACATTTTTGGGTTTTCTTAATTCTGATACGCCTTCTGGAAACAAGGGTATTTAATTTATTTAGTGCATTTTGGATCAAGAAGTCTGGGTAGAAGCACAGATTTTGGTAATGGAAATAAATTCAAAGGAAAAAAGTGATAAATGAATCTTCAGAGTTTTCCAAAAAGGAAAGAGATGTTGCTGGTGGGAAAAATTTATTCCAGATAAGCACATACAAATCCCATAGTTGAATATTTGGATTAAATCAAAATTTTCAAAGGAAAATCAAGTGATTACTTTTTTTTGAAAGGAATGGTCCCTTTTTTTAGAGGAAAATTAGATAGCTTTAGCACTTGAGTGGCTAGCATTCTTTTGATTAGATTTCATGCTTTCAAGATCAAAAAATAAACCTCATTATAAAAAGATGGATTTCAAGATCAGAGCTAGTAGTATTAAGTCCTCAGGGTTTTAGCTTGAATACTTGGCTCACACCATGGTTTTTGTGATTCCCAGTTGGCCATAGTTTGAGATATATCCAATTTTCAAGGAGCCAAGGCAAAAAATACAATGGGAAAGAAAGAGAGCAGAACTTTACAGAACAGGAAAGGAGAATGAAAGAAATTAACCCAGAAGATGAAAATGAAGAGGGAAAAGAAAAAAAAGAAAAGAAAAAGAAAAGAAAAGAGAAACATAGAAGAGAAGAAAAAGTATAGTTGTGAATTCACCATGAAAAAATGGCTGAAACTGCTGGCCGGTGGAGCACCTTGGATATTGAGTGAAACCCCCTTTGACTTTTTATTGTTTTTGGAGCCAAAAATCAAATTTATTCCTGGATTGTCTCAGAATATTGCTGCGCCATATTTATGTAATGCACAAATTGAATGGAAAGTTTTTTCATAACAGGAAGAATTGGCAGTTTATATATATATTATCAATGTCATATTTTTTTAAAAAATTTTGAGAAATCTGGTTCATACCTGTTTTGCATGAAAATTTTATTTAATTTTTATCAATCTTCATAAAAAAAGTTTATCAATTTCATTTCAAAAAAGGAATTTAATTATTATGTATAGACCAACTTTTTTGTTTTTGATTTATCATTCAAGAATAAATTTTATCCCAGTGGCCATACTAATCTGTTTTTTGAAAAATAAAAATTCAGAATTTCATCTTTAAAAAATTGCAAAAAAATGGTTTGGATGCCCTCAGATCCATAACCCATATTTGAAAAGAAATCAATCATATAGGGAATTATTGTACCTTAAAACAAAGTCACTTTAAATTATTAATTTTTTTTGGATTTATTATTTATTTTATTTTTTAATTGACCTTTTCATCAATACATGAAAATTCAATATTTTGTTTCTGTTTCCATTTTTTATTTTGATTTTTAATTTTCATTTTATATTTTTGATTTATCCATTTTATTATTATTTATTTTATTTTTATTTTTTTAAAGCTTTTGGTTCTGATTTTTTTTATTATGACCATTATTTTTTTCAAAACCCCTATGCTTAAAACCAAAGATATTATTCATTTCCCTGGTGTACTGGACACACAGACATTTCCTTTGAAACAGGAATTTCAAAGATTTCCTTTTTTCAAATGCATAACACTGCAGCCTTGTAGATAGGTATGCAAATCACCTATAAAAAATCTTTCAGACTTTCAAAATTATTGTGAGACCTTCAAAAATCTGTCCAAAAACCAAGACAATAAAAAAACAGTCTTCATGCATTTGTGGAAGTTTCCCTTTTACTTCTCATTTAATTGTTTTTGGTGCTTCAAAGACTTGGAATGTTTGAAAATAAATTTAAAATGATTATTTTTTTTGGTATTTTTTTGATGTATTTAAGGCTTCTTAAAATTTGATCCAATGTAAAATAACTTTGAAAATCACATCCTTTCCAATATTTATTGTTAAAATCAGGAATCAAATTTCCTTTCTTTTCCAGTATTTTGAACATCATCAAAATATTGAAAAAAAAAACATTACATTTCATTTTAATCAAAGATTTTACCCCATAAAATATTTATCACCATGGAAAGAAGTGCAAATAAAATGGGTGGTAAATGGGGTGGTGTAAATCTTTAAATATTTCTTTTTTTAAATATAAAAAAAATAAACATCTTTTATGTAAAATATCATTGGATTTTCAGTGAAAGTTCATCCAGGGCTCTATCATACAAACAGATTGGTATTGAAACTGTTTTTATAACTTCTTTTGTCTTTTTTTGCTTGGAAATATCAAAACAAAAATGAAAAACATACCATGCAAGCAGCCCCAGTACCTAAATAATTTTCTCAAACTGGCCAGGGGGTCTTAAAAGATAATTCACATCCTTTTATGTTATCATTTTTCTCAATTTATGTTCTACTTATTTTGCTTTGATTTTTGTTGTAGTTCTTAAAATTTCTTTCAATCCTATTTTTCTTTTGTTTTAATGGTTGTTATTTTTAAAAAAATTGAAAGTCTTTTTGCATTTTTAATATTTATTTTGGTGAGAGGAAAAAATTTTATAGAATTTTGATGTTGCTCCTTCAACACTAGCTCATCCTCAATACCAAATGTGTTGAGAGGAAGTCACACAAATTTGACCACACAAACTGGCCTTGGTCCCGCGCCAGCCAAACTCTCTTCAAGCCATGTCACCACACCATCACTGCCTCTCTTCCACCTCCCTTCTCAACGCCCTGATCCTCACTTCCTTTCTGATCCTCTTCTTTCTTCACACATTATCTTCATCTTACCCAACCATTCCTTCAATCCTCTTTTTCCCTCTTTGGATCTCTCCTCTCTTTCCCATAACTTCTCTTTGCCAAAATTCTTTGCCTCAACATCACATCACCCTTGATCTTCTCCAGCTAATCTGAACCTCAACTAATTTTCAACCCCTTTCAATTCCATCTTTGACCCTACCTCACTTGATAACTTTATCCAGAACTCCATTGAATTCCTCCCATCTCTTATTCAGAAGCAAGACTGCCCCAACTCAGAACTCTAAGAAAATCAATTACTGATAATCTCTTTTTCAGACATGCCTTGCCCTCAGTCTCCTTATGTCTTTGTCTTACACACCGTTATCTCTTGAGAGCCTCCACTCAACTTCTCTTCCCTCCTTTGAGACTTTCTGTTCTCCTCAATTTTTCTCCCTACTGATTTCTTTTGTTGAATTCCTGTCCTTTATTCTGTTGGTCTAGAAATAATAAATCCAAAACTCTTCAAACTTTTTTTTTGAATTATCATCAAACAGCCAATTTGAGCATACTCAATGCACTGGTGTGCAATCCTATATAGTAGGGCAGGAAAAAAGATTCCATCTGGTGGAACTCATGGTGGTTCAGTGGCATTTGCCCTTCATCTTGGTTAAATTCACTACACCAGTATACCTAACCCATGTAGACCAAGGAAATCCCCATGTGTGAAAAATTTCATGGGGCATAAAATTCTCATCTATTTAAGGGTAAGGGTCATGAGAACAATGATGCTGTTGATTTTTTTATTTTTGATTTATTTCTGATTTTGAATTTTTCTTATTTTCTATTTCATTTTTTTTGAACTTTTGTATTTTGGTGGAAGAATTCAAAATATCCTGTTAGAATTTTGATGTTCCTCCTCAAACACAAGCTCATCCTCTCTACAAACTTTTTTTGTGAAACACCATCTAAAATCAAATTTTGATACTCAGTGCACTGGTGTGCACTCCCAAAGAGTAAGCAGCGCCAATAAATTTAGCTTGCGTAACCCAAGTGTTTCAGCATTTTTTTTTGATTTTTTTTATTTTTTTATTTTATTGTGATTTTTGTGATTTTTTTTTATTTCTATGATTTATTTTGATTTATTTTGATTTTTTTTTTTGAATACATTGTTTTTTTAATTTAATTTTATTTTTATTTTTTTCTTATCTCCATTAGCATGGTGAAAAACTTAGGATAGGTCATCCACCCCTCACAGGCATTTGGAATTTTTTTGGATTTTGTTTTTAGATTATAATTATTTTATTATTATTATTATTTTATTTTATTTTTCTTTTTAATTTTGGTGAATCCTCTTATTGCCAGGGAAATGAAAAATGTGGGTAAATTCTTCCATCAGACTCACAGTTGGTTGTGGCAGGAATGACCCCTGTCTGGCTCCCCCTGCCCAAAAGGGAGGCATGCGGGGGATGCCTGAAGGGAGGTGGAGACCTTAGCCTATGTTCTCCACCCTGTTGATGGAGATAAAAAAACAAAGGATAATGTTAAATTCGTGGCTCCAACTGTGTGGCAGTTGTTTAGGGCCCTACACGGCCCATTTGAGCCGTGGGGGCCCATAGACAACTACAAAGGGCTATTCCAAGCACGCGTGACCCCTGGGGGGTTGTATAGTAGTGGTTTAACCCCTGAAAATGGCAAATTTTAGCTGTGTACCCCCTTACACGGCTCAAAATTTCTGTTTTTGGGGGTGCGCAACCCCCCAGAAGTTGTGCCAGAATTGGGGCACCCCCTGGACCACACTTGGGCTCCCTCAACCCAAATTTGGGATCAACTTATACTATGTGGGACAGTTGGACCACACCTAGCAATACCAAAGCAAAATTAAAATGAAATCAAAGTGAAATCAAATTGAAATCAAGTGAAGTATCCTAGATATTAAAGTGAAATTTGACACATCCTTCTTAACTCAAAAGTGAGAAAACTTTGCAGATTTTCATTTGAAAGTTGGAATGAATACTGAAGTAGAATTTCAATTTTTTTGCATTATGGGAACAGTTGGAAGCCCTTCTTGTGACATGGCTGCGTTGAAGGACTACATCAATATTGCTGTTAACAAAGCTTTGTAAAAAAAGGATTTGGGTAATGAAACATTGGAAGCCCCAATTGCATCCTCATCTATGGTGACAATTGAGGAACAAAATTTTTCAAAGTTGGATTTGACCTCTGGTTGTGAGTGAAATTTTATGTTACTAAGGTCTTTGCCGGATTTAATTTCATTGAAACTAATTGGGTGCATGCAACTGAAACTATGACTTAACCAATGAATGTTTACTAGTTCTACTTGAACCACCTCCCATGAGAGCCTTTCCTACTAGGGAAGAGGCACAAGACTATTTTCAAACATGGGCTATGAAGCATATTTATGCTCTGACGTTTTTTAACTCAAAGAAAGATAAATATGTGGATTCCGCCTGTCATTGACATGGTTACTACTTGGGGAAACTCCTTACCAAAAGGTCTTGGCAAACTCACACAAGGAAGGTTGCGTGCAATTTTTTAATCCATGCAAGTTGCACAAAGGCTGAACCCTTGTGGCAACTCTCCTACAAAGAAACTTGACATAACCATCAACCATCAGAAAACTCCTCTGTGAATCTTCAACTGAGGAGAATCACTGGGGTAGCCTTAGACGATCTAATAGAAGGCATGAATTATGGGCTCAATAGGTTGAAACTTCAGAGAAAGCTGAGCAAGATTGATGGATTCAATTATGTTGATGACCAAACAATCTATAACACTAAGCAAAACTTTGAGCTTGATGAACTGAAGGGGAAAAGTGTTATGGATGTACTCTACAAACAGCTTGAAGAATCAATTTGGATTCATTGTTCAAAATTCAATGGAGAGGGTAACTTGGAGGCCCTATTCTTGGCCCACCCAGATTCATTAAATCTTTGAAAAAAATTCCATCTTATTGATATGTTGGATTGTAATTTAAAACAAATAAGTAAAAGATCCTGCTATTGCATGTTGTAGGAATGACTGCCAACATGAAAAATTTCACCAAAGCTCTTGTTTTCATAACAAAATAAACATTTGAGTTCTACAGTTGGTCTTTAAATTGATTAAAGGAGGTGGGTTATGATCCTGAGAGACTTCCAAAATTCTTTGTGAGGGACCTTGAAAAAGCTCTGATTTGTGAAATTTAATCTAGTTTCCCAGATTCATCAAGACAATGTTGCACTTGGCTATTGTCTAAAAACATACAAGAAAACTGTAAAGGGCCCTTTGTTAATGACATTGAACAATGGAAAAGCTAGGTGAATCTATGGGAAAAGTATGGGACCTCAAAGACCAAGGAGGAGGCAGAGGTCATGAATGCAGAACTCAGAGTAGGTCCAAATCACTGCTTCTTATTCTTCCTAGTTTTGGGTTCTGACCTTTTGACTTGTATAGTGTTTCTTGAAAGACTATGAGGATTTGCTTGAGTAAATGGAAAATAACATTTTCCCTATGAATGAGGGGTTTTTAATGCTTTGGAAATGTATAAAACAAGATTTTGGAAACAAAAAAAATTTTCAGGTTGAAGAGGCCCATTCCACTCTAATATGATTCCTTGCAAACTAATTGGGAAACATGTTGGATGTTTTGAAAATCCTTGACAGAAATGTTTTGAATCAAATTTAATTGGTTCATGCATCACAACACAACTCTCATATTAAGTTTAGGACAGTTCTCCCACCTGAACTGTTGAAATTGGGATACAAATTGTCTTTGGAGGCAATTCAGCTAATTAGGGAACAATTTGAGAAGTTCAAATGTGATCATGATGGAAAAGTTGACACCAAGTCATACTCCAAGACTATGAGTTTTCCCTGTTCCCACCAAATAGGTGACTATCTAGCATTCAGAGGATCTGTGGTACCCAAAGATGTTCATCCTCAGTGGAGGTTTGACTAGGACCCTGGCAGTTCTAGTTCTGCAAGTTAGCTTAAGTTGGATTGTTCGAATATCTATGTGATTAATGCTTTTTGATAAATTATTCCTGGTTCACTAATGGTTGACCATTTTGAAATTTTGAAGTGCAGCATGGACAAAATTCGGAGCATTCCTCAGTTGCATGAAAAAGTGAATGCAACACCACAAAAAAAGTTGTGGCATTTTCTAGGAAGTGCCATCAAAGAAGCTCTGGTTGAAGCTCTGTCCAATCTCTAGTTGAAGTTATTTTCATTTTCTAACATGTTTTTGGTTCAAAGTGACTGTGCACAATGCAGAGTGACTGTGCACAATGCAGAGTGACTGTGCATAATGCAGAGTGACTGTGCACAATGCACATTTGGTGTGCACTGTGCACAGTCCTTGTCCATGGTGAACAGTGGCTGTGCATTGTGCACAGTCCTAATCCATAGTGCACAGTCCTTGTTGATGGTGCACAGTGACTGCTAACCCTCCATCATCGATTCTGAATGGGTTTTAACCCTCCATGATCCATTCTGGAGGGGTTTTAACCCTCCATGATCCATTCTGGAGGGGTTTTAACCCTCCATGATCCATTCTGGAGGGGTTTTAACCCTCCATGATCCATTCTGGAGGGGTTTTAACCCTCCATGATCCATTCTGGAGGGGTTTTAACCCTCCATGATCCATTCTGGAGGGGTTTTAACCCTCCATGATCCATTCTGGAGGGGTTTTAACCCTCCATGATCCATTCTGGAGGGGTTTCAACCCTCCATGATCCATTCTGGAGGGGTTTTAACCCTCCATGATCCATTCTGGAGGGGTTTTAACCCTCCATCATCCATTCTGGAGGGGTTTTAACCCTCCATGATCCATTCCGGAGGGGTTTTAACCCTCCATGATCCATTCTGGAGGGGTTTTAACCCTCCATGATCCATTCTGGAGGGGTTTTAACCCTCCATGATCCATTCTGGAGGGGTTTTAACCCTCCATGATCCATTCTGGAGGGGTTTTAACCCTCCATGATCCATTCTGGAGGGGTTTTAACCCTCCATGATCCATTCTGGAGGGGTTTCAACCCTCCATGATCCATTCTGGAGGGGTTTTAACCCTCCATGATCCATTCTGGAGGGGTTTTAACCCTCCATGATCCATTCTGGAGGGGTTTTAACCCTCCATCATCCATTCTGGAGGGGTTTTAACCCTCCATCATCCATTCTGGAGGGGTTTTAACCCTCCATCATCCATTCTGGAGGGGTTTTAACCCTCCATCATCCATTCTGGAGGGGTTTTAACCCTCCATCATCCATTCTGGAGGGGTTTTAACCCTCCATCATCCATTCTGGAGGGGTTTTAACCCTCCATCATCCATTCTGGAGGGGTTTTAACCCTCCATCATCCATTCTGGAGGGGTTTTAACCCTCCATCATCCATTCTGGAGGGGTTTTAACCCTCCATCATCCATTCTGGAGGGGTTTTAACTCTCCATCAGATGGGTTAAAAAGTGATGGCTCTTGCTAGCAAGTGCTTTCAAGGAAGCACTTGTTGAAGCTCTGTCCAATCTCTAGTTGGAGGCATTTTAATTCTCAATCATGTTTTTGGTCCACAGTGGCTGTGCACAATGCAGAGTGACTGTGCACAATGCACAATGCACAATGCAGAGTGACTGTGCATAATGCACAATTCACAGCAACTGTGCACAATGCACAATTCACATCAACTAGGCACAATGCACAATGCACAGCAACTGTGCACAATTCAGAGTGACTGTGCACAATGCAGACTGACTGTGCACAATGCAGAGTGACTGTGCACAATTCACAGCAACTGTTCACAATGCATCATGCACAGTCACGGTGCAAAATTCATAGTAACTGTGCACAATGTACAGCAACTGTGCACAATGCACAACAACTGTGCGCAACACACACCAACTGTGCACAATCCACAGCAACTGTGCACAATGCATAGCAACTGTGTAAAATGCACAGCAACTGTGCACAATGCACAGCAACTGTTCACAATGCACAGCAACTGTGCACAATGCACAGCAACTGTGCACAATGCACAGAAACTGTGCACAATGCACAGCAACTGTGCACAATGCAAAAGAACTTTGCACAATGCACAGCAGCTGTGCCCAATGCACAGCAACTGTGCCCAATTTACAGCAACTGTGCCCAATGCATAGCAACTGTGCCCAATAAACAGCAACTGTGCCCAATGCATAGCAACTGTGCCAAATGTACAGCAACTGTGCAAAATGCATAGCAACTGCGCACAATGCATAGCAACTGTGCACAATGCACAGAAACTGTGCAAAATGCACAGCAACTGTGCAGAATGCACAGATACTGTGCACAATGCATAGCAACTGTGCACAATGCATAGCAACTGTGAACAATGCATAGAAACTGTGCACAATGCACAGAAACTGTTCACAATGCACAGCAACTGTGCATAATGCACAGCAACTGTGCACAATGCACAGCAACTGTGCACAATGCACAGCAACTGTGCATTGGAGCTTGGATAAATATTGTGCACAGTAATCCTGAGTTTTGAATTGGAGCTTGGATATATATTGTGCACTGTTGCTGTGCATTGTGTACAGTTTTTGTGCATTTTGCACAGTTTCTGTCCATTGTGCAAATTTTCTGTGCATTGTGCACAGTTGCTTTGCATTGTGCACAGTTGCTGTGCATTTTGCACAGTTGCTGTGCATTGTGCACAGTTGCTGTGCATTGTGCACAGTTACTTTGTTTTGTCCATAGTTGGTGTGCATTGTGCACAGTTGCTGTGCATTGTGCACAGCTTCTGCGCATTGTGCACAGCTTCTGTGAATTGTTCACAGCTTCTGTGCATTGTGCACAGCTTCTGTGCATTTTGCACAGCTTCTGTGCATTGGACACAGCTTCTGTGCATTGGGCACAGCTTCTGTGCATTGGGCACAGTTGCTGTGCATTGGGCACAGTTGCTGTGCATTGGACACAGTTTCTATGCATTGGGAACAGTTGCTGTGCATTGTGCACAGTTGCTGTGCATTGTGCACAGTTGCTGTGCATTGTGCACAGTTGCTGTGCATTGTGCACAGTTGCTGTGCATTGTGCACAGTTGCTGTGCATTGTGCACAGTTGCTGTGCATTGTGCACAGTTGCTGTGCATTGTGCACAGTTGCTGTGCATTGTGCACAGTTGCTGTGCATTGTGCACAGTTGCTGTGCATTGTGCACAGTTGCTGTGCATTGTGCACAGTTGCTGTGCATTGTGCAAAGTTGCTGTGCATTTGAGAATTGATAAATTTGGACCTGAGCTTGGTAGGAGCTTGACCTGAGCTTGGCCATACATTGGGCAGGAGCTCTTTGATGGCACTTGCTAGCAAGTGACATGCAGATTTCTGTGGTGCAATGATCTTGGAGTCTCCAGATCATGAGCAAGGTGGCCTATTGAAGAATATCATTCAAAAGATCACAAAATATAAATCAAAGCCAAGACTTGAACCTAAAGTCTTACAATCAAGTAGGGGCTAGCAAAAATTGAAAGATATGCAGAGAGAGCCACCTTGGTTTGAGCATGTTGAAAAACAACTCAAGTGGCAAAATAGGACTGGAAGGGTTCCAAATAAGAAAAAAAGAAAGATTGTAAGTCCTTATCTTTGGAAAATGTTCATTTTGTGGGTTTAATAAACTACTAACTAATGATGAATTTTTTGTCAAAGTTGGCAGGATCAGAATCTTAATTTCATATTTCAGAGGAAGAGACTGAAGGTGAATTGGGATCACTTAATTTGTACTTGGAATACTCTTCAGAGGAAGAAACTTGCAGCAAAGATCAACCAGAAGCTCATCTTTGGTTAGCATTCATTTCATTGATTTGATTAAAGAAATGAATGCTAAGTTAGTATTGATGATGGGAACCAAAATTGAAATACCTCAATCAAAAACCCTGGAAATCCCATAACTTCTTGGGTGAGTTTTGGGATCCAATTGGAAATGGGAATTGCAGATTTAGAGTCATTGCTAAATCTCTTGGCTACAATGAACATGGATTGTGTAAAGTCAGAAAGGAAATTATTCAAACATTACAGAAACATAAAGCATTCTACATTAGGATGCTTGGTGATGCAAAAGAGGTAGAAAAGATTAAAAAAATTCTTGATGTTGAAGACATCAATCAAAAGATTCCTTATTCAAAATGCTTGGCTAAACTAGATATGGGACAAAAATTAGCAGAAAAATATGCCAGACCTATATTTTTCATTTCATTGGAGTCATGTTGTTCTTATACTCAAATTTAAAATTCTATTAAAGATCAATCAGACCCTATTTATATTTCCTTTGCAAAAAATAAACACTGGGTTCTATTGGTACTTGAGGGAGAAATGATCCCAATCCCGCCCATTGTAGCAAAACCATGTTCCTTGGTTTCTAGAAAAGCCTCTGGTTGGGTTGATCATCTCAAAGATCAACTGCAAATTTATTCTAGATGATAGAGATTATAGAATTTGACTTCATTTCATCATTGGGTTTCATATAAATTGTAATTCTAATGCAGCTAACAAGTTCTATTAATAGAAAGGGTTATCAGATTTTGAAGATCATTATGTTGAGTGTTTTGAGTTAAAATCATTATATTGAGTGTTTTGCATGAGAGTTTAATTTTAATTCAGTTCAAATTGTGCTGAGCTGATTCCATCATAAGGAAAAGTTTACTCCTTATTATGGGATCAGCTTAACACAAGTTGAACAGGTTTTTTTTTGGTGTTATTAATTTAGGGCTTGTCAAGTAAGGGCTTGTCAAGTTACTTGTGTTTTTTTTGTGTTTTTACTTTAGGGCTTGTAAAGTTACTTGTCTTTTTTTTGGTGTTTTTAGTTTAGGGCTAGTCCAGTTACTTGTCTTTTTTTGGTTTTTTTACTTTGGTTTTTCAATTTACTTGTCTTTTATTTTTGGTGTTTTTAGTTTAGGTCTAGTCCATTTACTTCTGTTTTTTTGGGTCTTTTTACTTTAGGGCTAGTCCATTGGATAGTCACAGTTTTATTTATTTATTTATCTATTCATTTATTTTTTTGACCAAAAAATGAAATTTTTTTGATTTTTTGGTTGATTTCTGTTTTTTTGGAAGGTTTATCTAGTTTATGGGTTATGTTAGTACCTTTTCATTCCTTTTTTTTGGCTCACAACAGTCCTTTGATGTTTGGGATTCCACACAACTACATTTGAGCCATGTGGAGTTCTACACGGCTTGAATTTAGTCATGCAGCATCCCACATGAGCCCAGATGTTGGGTGCGCGGTTTCCACACGACTAAATTCAAGCCGTGTGGAGTTCCACACGGCTGGAATGTAGTTGTGCGGCATCCCACACAAGCCTGGACCGTGGTGTTTGGGCCGGGCAGCTCTTTGAGCCATGTTCCAGGCGGCATTTCTTGAAGGTGGTTGTGTGGCATGCCACACCGCACATTTTGAGTTGTGTCCATGGCTCAATGGGCCCTGAATTTTACATTACCCCAAAAAAATCAAAATTACAATTAAAAAAACAACATATTCAAAAAAAATAAAAATTTCAATTCCCTCTGTAACAATGAGGAACTTAGCCTAATTTTTCCATCATTCCAGACCAGAAAAAAAAATAAAAATAAAAATAAAAAATCAAACAAATCCTGGACCACATTTGGGTTCTGCCAGCTGAAATTCTTGGTCCTGCCCTACTATATGGGAGTTAACACCAGTGCACTGAGGTTTAAAGAATTGAATGCTTGATGGCATTTCCCAAACACAGTTTTTAGTATTGATGAGCTAGTGGAAAAAACCAAAAATCAATAAAATCACAAAAATAAAATAAAAAATAAAAAAAATTAAAAAAAACCTGGACCACATTTGGGTTCTGCCAGCTGAAATTGTTGGTCCTACCCTACTATATGGGAGTGCACACCAGTGCACAGAGTATTAAAAAATTGAATTTTTGATGATGTTTCATAAACACGGTTTGTAGTGATGATGAGCTATTGTTTTAGAAGGAACATCAATATTGTAAAAAAGGTTTCACTTGTTACCAAAAAAAAACTTGAAACTTCCAAAGAACTTTCATTTTTTTACCAAAAATTGATTATTCAAAGAAAAAGAAAAAAGGATTGAAAGAAATTTTAAGAACTAAAACAAAAATAAAAGCAAAATAATTCAAACAGAAATTGAGAAAAAAACAAGCATAAAAGAACAGCAATTATTTTTGAAGACCCCCTGGCCAGTTTAAAAAATTTATTTAGGTACTTCCGCTGCTTGCATAGTCTTTTTATATATTTTTTTAAATATATCCAAGAAAAAAAGGAAGAAAAAGTAATGAAAACGGTCCCAAAACCAATCTTTTTGTATTGTAGAGCCCTTTAAGTATTTTTTTTAAAAAAAAAATAAAAAAAATTTCCTTTAATATTTTTTATTTTTTATTTGAATGTAATAAAAATCATATTTCAAAATGTAGACAACCTCTTTGATTTGCAGTTATTTCCAACGCAATCAATATTTTATGGGGTAACACCTTGCATTAAAATTAAAAAAGATTTTTCTTCCAATCTTTCAATTATATTCTAAGTACCTGACAAGAAATAAACATTCATTCCTGATATTAAAAAAAAATCAAAAATGATGTTTTATTTTGAATTTGTTTCATTTTAGATCAACTTTATGGCAGTCAAGAATACATCCAAAAAATACCAAAAAAAAAAACACATTTTGAAGGTGTTGAATTTATTTTCAAACTTTTAGAGGATTTAATCTTCTCAAAATACTTCCAACTTTTTTTAACATTTTTGGAATCTAATTAACAAGAATGTGGTGTAAGGTATTTCAAAAAACAAACTTTTTGACATAACTTTTTCTTCAAAAAAACCCTGGTGTGTACAGAAGATAAAAGGGATGTGAAATACCCACATATTTATTTAAGGGCAAGTTTGTTTAGAAAAAAAGGCACTAAAAAAATTTAAAAATACAAAAACACAAAAATTAAAAAAATTAAAAAAATTAAAAAAATCAATCACTTCAAAATATTATTATTAACCGTAAAAAACATGAATTAAAAAAAGAAAAAAATGAGACTCAGAATTGAATGATTTGACTGAAAATTTACCAAAGAATTAAAATTTCCCAAAAAGAAATATGTATCCCAAAGAATGAATAAAATATGTTATTTCAAAAGTAGCTCAATTTCCTTTCTGAAAATTAAAGTTAATAAACCCTCAATTATCATGACAATTTGACAGAACCAGTCACATTTGATTAAATCTCACAAATAATTTAAATAAATAAAATTTTCTTGATGTTATACACAGATTTCTTCATTAAATATGCTTGAAATCCCCCATAATTCCATATCTTCTGCATTCCATACATGCACTAGAATTTCTTTGAATAATCAAGAACTGGTAAAAAAAAAATTCTCAGGTGCCCACTTGAGTTAGAAACAAATTTTTCTCAGAGTCACAACAAAACTAAAACAAGCTCCAGGTGCTACACCTGCGTGCAGGTGCAGCCTTTGTTTTCATGGTGATTGTGGATCAGAGGACCAGCTGTGAGTTTTTGAATGAGGAAGCCTACCCATTTTGTGCTATTGCATGCGGGATGGAGTTTTAAGAGGAGATTGGAGAATGTGAGGAGTTCTTAACAGAGGATGTGGATTGAGAATCTTTTAGTTTCAGGATGATATTTTATGAGCTGATGTGCCTTTTTCAATGGATCTAAATAGGATGAATGATTCTCTGATGATAATCACACATCTTTTATTTATATCCATTGCTAGTTTCTATTGGGAAGCAGCACGTCATCAGATTTGACCTGGGGGCTTCCACCAGTTACCTGGTGCTTTGGGCTCATCACTCATAGGGGAGATGAAATTGTTAGATAACTGGCAAGGTCAGACTCAGTGATATCAAGTGTTGTCAGATTATCAGTAATTCTTAGCCTGGTGATTGATATCTGTACCTCAAATAAGGTTTCATCCTGATTCTTTTGGGCAAAAGCGCAAGGAGTTCATGGTGGCATGGCTTGTTGGTCAGATTATCTTGACACACACCCTTGCTAAGCATGGCAAGTGACTTAGCAGACCAATAATATGTGATGACCCCAAGTACTCTTGCAATTGCTGCCTTTCCCAGAAGCTTGGTGAGGAATTTTGCAACATTTTTCCCAGTGGAGACTAGTTGGAGTGAGATGGAGAAATTTTCCAGAAGCTCAAGTAATTAATGCAGAAAAATGTCAATTTTTATGCTTTGTAAGCTGCTCTTATTATACCTGGACATTGCCAAATCCATTTCACCTTTTTTGTTGATGTGAATGATGGTAGGTTGAAGATGGGGGCTTCTCAACATCTAAAACCATATATTTACAACCAGACTGCCTCCCTGGAGGCATTTCTCAAAGCTTTACACTCTGCCTCAGTGGAGGAAATAGAAACAGTTGTCTCTCTGGAAGACTTCCAGGAGATAGAATGCCCTCCTACAATCCAAATCATCCCCATTTGAGAGCTCCTGGTTCTGGGGCAGTTAACCCATTCAGAGTTGACATAGACACTTAATCCCATGGGATATTCCCTGCACAAGACAAGACCAATGTACCTGGTGTGCATCAAGTACCTCATAACCTGGAGGCCAACAGTACAGTGCCTCACCTCCAGCTTCTCCGGGTGCTGAAAGAGAATTCTGATGGCAAGTGAGACATCAGGCCTTGTGAGGACACCACGTTATTTGAGAAAGTCAATGAGGGACCTGTAGCTGAGCTTAGATCCATGAAATTGAGATTTCTCATTGATGGTGGCAGGAATGAGTTGAGGTTTAGGGTAAATTGGGCATGAGGCAGGAGTTGCTACCTCAAGACAAAACTCAAGTAACTTGCAATCAATCTTGTTTATTTAAGTGATTCTCAGCGCATTATTTTGTTGGTTTATGGTCATGCCTAGGAGAAAGGACGCTTTCCCAAGGAATTTGATGTTGAACTCCTTGGAAATTTAATTTTTTAATTGAAGATGTTCATGGCTGAATATCACAATTTTGTCCACATGGACAAATATCCAAGTAGCATGCTCACCCTGGCAATAGAAGACACACATATCAGAAGCTGCCACAAGTAAACCAATGCTTTTCAGGAAGCCACTCAATAATTTTTACCATAACTAAGACAACTGTTTCAGTCCCTAAATATTTCTCTGTAGTTCCAGAACCATGCCAGAATTGGTCAGATAACCTGAAGGGGGTAAGAGTAAAACCTTTTACAGCATATTCCAAATCAGGAAAACACTTCAAAAATCATGTTTATGAATTCCTAGCTTGTTCCTAACTGCATGAGAGATGGGGAACCAAAGAGAAGAGGGCTTACTGGTGGGAGCATATCTCTGTTCAAAGTTGATTCCATTATTTTTCCTGAACCCTGTAGAACAGATACAAGCCTTTTGATCAACTAATTTTTTATTGGGCCCTCTCTTTGAAAAATAGGCCCACTTTGAGGGAACTGGGTGATCATCAGCTTTGACTTCCCACTCAACCCAGAAATTGTGATTTTTCATGTTTTGAATTAATTTCTTCTCTGCTTCCATCCAGTTATTTTGAAACTCTGATGTCATTGCTTGTCTGTGGTTTCTAGGGTCAGCAGCATTTTTTAGAATAGTATGAATAAAATTAGAGTGGCAAGAATACCCAAAAATTTCTTCTTGGGTGATTTCACTGTTTATGAGAGTGGGGTTTGGGGCCCCTTGACTATGATTGTCCTTGCCAGAGGATCCTTGGTTGATTTAAGGGTGCAGGATGATCCAGCCTTGTTGCAAGTCTGGTCATATTGCTTGATTGAAGTGCTGAAGTTTGATGAATTGCTTGGATTTTTGTTGATACAATCCTGAAAGAATGGGAAAGGAGGGTTGTGAATCAGGGTTGTAATGGTGGTGGTATCATTATCAAGCCTGGGTTTAAGAGCTTTATCAAAAGGAAAGACAGCCTCATTCAAGTGCACACTCCTGCTTTCAAAAATAAAATTTTCCTAGAGCTTGAGAAGTTGTTAAATGCTAATATCATTTGAGTACCCAAGGTTTATTCCTTCCCAAGAAACAGGGCTGAAATTATGTGGAAAAAGAGGATTGGGTACTAGTGCCCGGGCTTAGAACCCAAAAGGCCAAAAGAAACTGAAGTTTGGTTCCTCATTGAATAATAATTCAAGAGGTGATTTTCTGGCCTCAGCAATAGATGGAAAACAGTTGTTAGTGAGCATAGCTGTCCTTTCCACTTCTCCCCACCATTTTGCGGAGAGGTTGGACTTGATCAGGTAGAATTGAGTCATGTTGATCATTGTCTTGTTTTCTTTCTCTGCAATTCTGTTTTGTTGCAGAGTGTAGGGTGTCAAAATGTTGTGTTGGATGCCCCTGCTAATGTGGAAGCTCTTCATCAGGTTCCCTATGAACTAACTGTGACCATCACTGATTAGCTTCTTGATTCTCTGATTGGTGTGGTTTTTGAAAAGTGAATCAAAATCCTGTAATGCTTCAAAGGTTTTTCACTTTTATTTTAGAAGGGTGACATGAATTTAATCTGCAACTTGGTCAACAAGGGTCAAGAAATATCTTTAACCTCCATTTTTTCCTGGAGGAATGGGTCCACACATATTAGCATGAAAAATCTCAAGGGCAATGAAGGGTTTGTAAAAGTGACTGAGAAATGGAAGAAAAGACATTTTTCCCTTCATATATGTGTTGCATGAATGAATTGTGCCAATCTTTTGGTTCAAGTCCTTCTCATTTTGTCTTGTTCTGGCGTGGCCAAGTTGCTAGTTCCAGGTGGCAGATTTATCAAGGTGATGAATGAAAAGAGAAGTTTTTTTAATGGGAGAGTATGTAGCATCAACCTCAAACATGCTGTTCACTGTGGTGAAGTTTATGGAAGTCTTGTCAGAAAGCATGATACTAAATTTCCTATCTTTCCTTTCAATGAAAGCGCAATCATTCAAGAGCTTTCCAAGTGATATAAGGTTGCAAGTTAATCCTGAGAAAAATAGTGTGTTGTAAAGGTTAATTATTGTGAATTTTGGGGTTTTGAGTCCAATGGTGCGGGCTCCTTTGACCCACTGTTTTTTTAACTTTCCAAGTTCCAATAGGGACAGAACAGGATAGACGATTGTAGAAGAAAGATATGTAATTGAAAATTTGATGACTGGAACAACTGTTTATGATTTATTTTGAGCCACCTGTGGTGGTTGCAAAGGAGGAAAATGCTTGAAAATTGAATTTATCTTGGGAAGATTTTCTGTCTGGTCCTGGAGCTCTTTTGGTTACAAAATCCTTTTTTCCAGCATGATGGAAGTTTTTCTGTTCCCTCTAGTTTCTAAAGGGCCTAATTTCAGGATTTACTGTCCAGCATTTGTCTGTCGCGTGCAAGTTTAAGGCTTTTTTGTTCCTTCCATTCTTGCACATTGGAGGTGGTCTGGTCCTATTCTTACCATAGCTATGGAAGGAGTTGGAAGATCTGTTGTTCACAATGGATTCTCTGGCATTCTCATCTTCATACTGTTCCTTGATCTTTTGCAAGACTTGAGGTGAGAATTGAGCAGCTTCATCCAGTCTGAGTGGATTGGTTATTCCAGGCTTTCTTTCTTCTATTATGTCAAGAATTGTGGCACAGTCAAAAGTTTTTCACTGGAAATATCCTATAGATTCAAACTAGGATAGATTCAAACTAGGATAGATTAAAACTAGGATAGATTAAAACTAGGATAGATTAAAACTAGGATAGATTGAAAGTAGGATACATTAAAACTAGGATAGATTAAAACTGAATGATACAACTAGGGATCTGGTCCACAAATTCAGAAAAGGATCCCTTAAATGTAATGGAGTTCCATATTTGTATCACACAAATGATGGCCTGAGGTGTTGATTTTTGGTATTCTTTGTTGATTTTTGACAATATTTCACAAGAGTTGTTTTTGTTTTTTGAGTTGAAAATATTTTTGTGCATCCAATCACTGAGTCTGGATATTATGATCCACACGGAATCACTGAGTTGCTTTTTGTGTTCTGGACTTTGAACTGTTGGTAGTTTGGTGACGGTGAACTAGCAAAGCTCCTCAGATTTGAGGAAGTAGCTTATTCTGGAATTCCAGGTGGCAAATTTGGGCGCATCTTGAACAACTGGAATGAGGCTTGCATCTTTTTTGTTGAAATTTGGCATCTTGGTTGTTGAATGAGCCTTTTTACTGTTAATCTGAGAGAGTTCCAATTGTCAAGGAGGCAAGGGAAAAGATAAAAGTGGAAATAAAGAGAGCAGACCTATATGGAACAGGACAGGAGAAAGAAAGAAAGGAAACAAGAAGAAGAAAATCAAGAGGGAAAAGAAAAGAAGAAGAAAATCAAGAGGGAAAAGAAAAGAACAAGAGGAAATAAAAGAAAAGAGTCAAGTTGTGTCCCAAGAAAGTGTACTACTGCTGATATCCACAATGATTCCCTTCCATTCCTGAGTTTATTTGATTCTCTTTGTTGGAATACCCGTTTACTCCAATTTATCCTAAAATAGGCTGACTCTACAAAGATAATGACCATGAAACACAACAATCCAAAGACTATATTGGACTTGCCTCCTTGTTGGTTGTGTCAAAACTCTGCACCCTTGAGACTCCTCTTTGACTCCTTTGCAATGAAATAACTTGAAAACATTTTTTAAGTTAAGAACTCCACACTATGATATCAAAAAAAAGTACTATGTTGCCCCAATCACCAATCCCATTCTTCCCCCCCCTCCTATTCTAGATCCCTCTTTATATGTGCAACCCAAAAATTAACTCCAAACAAAAATGAACAATGAAAAGAAACAAAATTCTTCCTCTGAACTACCTTCTTCATGCATTATAAAATGATCTCCCTTACTTGTGATATTTCTAAAATGATCAATATGCATGCATTAGTTGTGGTTTACTTGCAATCTCCAACAGCCCTATTAGCTGATCTGCCATTGTATGTGTTAACACTAGATCCCCATCAATCTTTGTTAGTGGATCCCCTTTGATCCCACATACTGCATAACAAAAAGATCCCCAGAAATCTTTCTTGCAGATCCTCTTTGACCCGCATACCACATCATTAACTTTTGCATTCTGTTGTCCCAACAATTACATACTCTTCCACAACCCCCATTGCATACCCCATAGCCAATTCCTGGATGCATACCACATATTCCCAATCACTTGCATTCACATTTTATACAATCCTAAATCCATAGCTGCGGAATGTGGCTGATTATCTTACCAAAAATATGTTTGCCGCAAAAGGCAAAACTCTGGCTCAGCTCACTTTTGTGTTGGGGATCCTGCATCCACCCACTGCTGAGCACTCTTCTTCTTCCACCGGAGTGGGCAATATGCCTAGCTCAGCTCCAGTTTCCTATTGTGCTGTGTATCCTACATCTGCCCACTGCTGAGCCTTCCATTCAAATGTTGCTGCTGAGCCTTCTTGCATCTGTGTCTATAAATAACCACCACAATGTAGATGAGAAGAAAAAGGATAGTTGAAAATTGTGGATCAGAGGACCAGCTGTGGAAAGAGGACACCTGTCCATTTGGTGCTATTGAGTGCAGGATGCAGTTTTAAGAGGAGATTGGTGAATGTGAGGCATTCTTAACAAAGAATTTGGATTGAGAATGTTGTAGTGTCAGGATGATGTTTTATGAGCTGATGTGCCTTTTTGAATGGATCTGAATAGGATGACTGAGTCTCTGGTGGTGATTAGAAGACACCTTTCATTCATAGCCATTTCCAGTGTCTATTGGGAAGCAGTTCCGACTTAGATTTGACCTGGGGGCTTTCCCCGGTTACCTGGTGCGTTGGGCTCATCACTGATAGTCCAGATGATTGTGCTAGACGACGGGCAAGGTCAGGCTCAGTCGTATCGAGGGTTGGCAGAGTATCAGTAAATCTTATCCTGGTGATGGATGTCTGTACCACAAATAAGGGTTCATCCTGATTCCTTTGGGTGACGGTGCAAGAAGTTCATGGCGGCGTGGCTTGTCGGTCAGATTATCTTGACATAGTTAACAAAAAAAAAACATTTTCAAAAGTTTGACTTTTTTTTCTAAAAGTATGATATCTCATCACGTGATATCTCATCACGATGCAATGTCAATCCTTGGCGATATGATCCGTATTAAAAAAACAACAACACCTCATGAAATGCCCCAAGGTAGTTAGTTCTCAAGATCTAGACCATTTCCCAATTGGCAGAGATCTCAAAAATTAACGAGATCTTCAACGCTCCAACCACCATTGCAAGTCAGTCCTTTTGATAATTTTGGATTGTGAGCTAGCCTTGCGCGTCTCAGAGCGTGTATACGAGGGTCGATCGATATGCCGATGAGGTTTGCCTCATACCGGGGAGTCGCTGGAATGCGTGCCCCTAGCTTAAATAGCTGCATCTCCCAAGCCACCCATTGGTTTTTGGAATTTATTCGTAAGATCAACCATGATTTGGCTATGACTAGAGTTTAGTCGACAGTTTCAGGGGTTCCTCGCTTCAATCTTTCGGTCGATTCGACTCCGTTAAGCCGTCCCGGACATTAAGTCGTAGTGAAGAACTGGCTCGACAGTTGGATGTCGATTGGATTGAGACAGGAAGTTTGATTGCTTGTTGTAACTCAGGTTTGAACTAGTCAAAGGGGTGTGAGGGTGAATTCTTGGTTACGAAGTCCTACATAAAACAGCAGTCGACGGCATCAGGAGTCATATCGGTGTAGGGATTTGTTGGGATCCCCCTGATCAACTGATGAGGGATGAGTCCGCTCGGGGAGTTCCTTGCCCCCGTGGGCTCTCCGGGAGGCCGGACCAGTCTCCTCTGCTTGGTCATCGTCGTCATCGGGGGTTGAAGAACTGGAAAAGACAAGGTTGAATACTTCACTGAAACTCAAACAACAAACTCAACACTTACCACTTCGAACGACGATGGAAGCAAGCTTGAGATCGAGGAATACGAGACAAGAGCCAGAGGACAACAACCCTCGAAGGACCAACGAACCTCGAATGTCAGTCGCATCATCCTCAACAACTGGTCGATCAAAGCACCTGGAACCGTTCATCAACCCATCAAACCTGAGGTGGATCATCGTCATCTCACTAACGCTAACGACCATTCTAGGAACCTATCGATCGTTTTCAATCTACTCGAAAGATAACCCAGAAAAAGCTATCCATCAGCTCACTAGGATACCCATCTCCTCATTGTTCTCGGTCCACTCGATCGATCAAAAATCGACAACCAACACCCTACCTTACTTCGCCAACAAGTCTAACTTTTTTAATCAAAAGTTTGTCAAACTCGGTTGGGCTTGGACAAGTTTGGCGATTTGGTTTCATTCGATCGCCATTGCTTCTTGCTACTTTGGTGCCCCCAAAGATCAAGCCGATCTATCAAATTCATCATCTCATCCATCCGAAGAATCTAAACGGTCTGCGGAACTCGAATCGAGTATTGCCCGCGATCCATCCCATCCATCTCATCATGTACCGAGAATTTTAAGCTTGCACCTGATTGCTACGATACTCTGGACCCTCCTTACCCAATGGTTCTTCGGTAGTAGTTTGATCGAAAGGGTCCTTATCCTCTCAGGTGCCAAGTGTGTCCCCAGTTTGAAACCTCAAAATACACCTGGATCAATCCCAGAACATACGACAAATCAACTTGAAAACGTTTACTGCCAAACTCGATGGGGTAAACGATTACCTAACTTAGATACGGTAAGCCCAGCTACCAAACAATTCACTGATGTCGATCAAAGAGAAACTTGATGATCCTCAGCTGATCGATGATCTGTATGTTGATGGCAGTTTACCCTATCCACTCATCGACCCTATTGGTCTGGTGGGATCGATGTGTCCGGTCATACTTTTCTGCTATCTTTCTCGATCCTGGTCATCGTCTCAGCGCTTCAACCATCTCTCCACCATCTGATCCTTAAATCTCGTGAAAAAATCCCAACAAGTTATCGGATCGCGATCTACGTTAACGTGGGGATTTTGATACTATGGTGGTGGATGCTCTTGATGACTAGTTTATACTTTCATGGCCCGATCGAGAAATTTTCTGGATTGATCCTTGGGACTGGATCCTGGTTCTTAGTCGAATTGATTGTCGACCGACTCCTCGCTTGATAGACTCTGATCATGTTTCTCTACAAGCTTATGGCTGCTTTTAAGAAATTACAAACTAAACTTTTCGAGCTATCTAACTCATTAACCCGTCCCAAATGTTTAAGATGTATACCTATCCTATAACTCAACCGGCATCTAAAACTAACTTTGTATCTTAATCTCATACCTTTCTCACCGCCAGTCCTCAACTGATTACGAGCCCCTTCTTATTTATTTATTTTCTTGAATCGGTATAGACTTGGAAAATAGGAGTCGAGCGCGCTAGAAGGGTTTACCTGCCGCCGGCCTACTCTACCCCGATCAGCCAATTAGATTGTCCATACCTGTAATCAACTTGAAGCAGTTCAACAATCAGTTATTCGGTGATCTGTCTTCATTCTTAAGGTCAGACCCCCGCGTAAAACACAAGCTCTCTCGATTGCCTTTACTGTCCTGATTTCAATCCCAAATGTATGGCATGATCAAGCTCGAAGCAAACCATAAAGCTGAAAAACCGATATCAATTTAATTCGGATGCACAGAGACAGGCCATCCTTCATCTTGTGATGAGATCGAATGCCCGGTCCCTCGGAGACGTGCGATGAATGGAGTCCTAAACTGGTCATCGGAGAAAAAAAACATAGCAAAGGTCCAGGCAGGCCTAAGAAGAAAAAGACAGAAGAATAGAAAGAACGAATCAGATTGTAGACCGTAAATTCTTGACTGGATTCAACTGATGGGTAAGATTTGTGTACTTCAGACTAAGTGGAGGGGAAGAGCAACTTTTGAGTGAGGGGCTTCCTCATCATGTCTGCCCACAAGCCTCTCTGGGTGCCATCTATGAGATGATTATTACTGGTGTATGAATATGGTACATACTTTTTGTTAGAGTGACTACTCTGCAGACTGTTGTCATAGCTTAGTGGTAAAGCAGGCACCTGGAGTGAGCCCTCCCCAGGTTTGAGTCCTGGTGATGACATTCCTAACTTTTGACACTTTTGACTTACCATGTCCAACATCATCATCATTTGAACAGTTGTTATCCTTTTGGTTTCTCAACCACTATTACTATGTTTTGTGTGTCTGTTATACTTGTTGCTATCCAGCCACCTTTTTGCCATTTCTCATGGTCATCACTCTGGCTTGTCTTGCCCTTTTAGTCTGCCAGCCACCATATCTTACTCATGTCACAGCCTCCCAATACTCAAATTGTTGGAATTTTTGCCTTAAGCTATAGTTGCCCCATGATTGTGTACTTTTCAAACAATCTGTCCTGATTCAGGCTCATCATTCTATGGAGTGCTTTAGTCTAGCAATCACATTATGATATCCTACTTAGGCCTATCTCCTGTTTATTCTTTATCTCAAGTCCTATCATTCAGCAATTCCTGCTTGTCTGTGCCTGTGTCTTGTAAATTTGTGACCCAGCTAATGGTGTGGATTCAGTAACTCCACTTTGACTTGCTCTTTATTTGTTGCCATTTTTTCTCTCAACCACAGTACAGCCCTCTTAGACTTATTCTATATAAATTTAGAGGTTATCATTGTTGTAGGAAACAACACACTTTTTCTGCAACTAATTAAAAAAAGTTCTCCTTCTAGAATCACGTGCAAGTCCAACTTCACCTCTTGTTACAAGTGCCTCAACTAGCTTTTCTCTAATCATCAGCCTTCAAAAGGCCCTAATTCTCACACAATTTCATAAAAAAAAAGATCAAGTGATACTTCTGTTACATCTTACTTCCCAAAAATCTAATCTTATAGTTCTTTTATTAAATATTCAATACTTATTGGGCCCAAATGGTTTTTCTCTATTTGTTCTTGAAAATAATGCTTTTGCTGGTCCTTTGAAGCAAATTCATCTGGTTTCCCCCTTATAATCCAGGACCACCTGCTGAAGCCCTTCTGACTTTGGTCCCTTCTGGTCCCCTTAAGTCAGATTTTAACCTCATATGTGATAATAATCTCTTCTCTATTTTTTACCTACTCCTTCCTCCATGCTTTGAAATCTACATCAACTCCAAATTAATGTCTTGGCAGGTTTGGATGGATATTTGATCCTCAAGGATGGATCCTGAACATTTTTGGCCTCCAGGCTATGTAGCACCCAACCTGATTCTTTCAACCAAGATTGAAAAAAACTCCCAAAATTGAAAACTACATTATATTTGAATTAGAAAAAAAATTCAAGCCCCCCCTAGCCATGAATTTACATTGTTTACAATGGATCAGCAGATTCATATGTATTTTCATGACAATAAGAAGGGAAAAAATGCCTCAGCTGACCAAAAAAAATATTGCTGGACTTTTTTTTGAGAATCTTTGCATCTGTTTTTTTTTTATTTTTTCTGAAAAATATGAGGTTTCAGGAATAATCAAAACTTTTTGAGAACCTCAAAAATTATAATAATCATTCTTTTGTTCCTTGGGTAGAGGGGCCTGATGTCATGAAGAGTTTTTTTTCTTTTCCTTCCTCAAAAATTAACCAAAAAATTTGAGATGAGATCCTTGCATGTTTGACAAAATTTCAATGAATAAAACTGTATGCAATGTGGCTCCTGAATTATCTTTAGCTCCCTCTTCACCATTAAAAATGGCCCCATTTTTCAATCAAAAATCACATGAACATATCCCACCCAATCAAAAACACCAATTAAAATTCAATGAGATCCTCTCAATACTCCAAAAGAACTGAATATAACTTCCAGAATCCCAATATTCAATTAAAATATGAAAATTCACAATCCTGATGAACGTTTTTTTTTTCCTAAAAAGGAAAAAAATTCAACTTTTTAATTAAATTTGAAATTCATCATACTAAAAAAAATGATTTGATAGGTTGTGTAAAATTTTTATATAGGGGCAGAGTTGTTTGGATAAAACAGGAAATCAACCAATCTTTGAAGACTCAAAATTCATGAGTTTTTTTGGGGCTGGAGGCATCCAATGGGGAGGATTGAACCTCAACCAAATTTCCAGACCAGCCCCAAATTCATGGGGAAATAAATTCCTATCTCCTGGAATCCTTCTCTCTCAAAAATATGATTGAATAATGATTTTCTCATATCTTACTTGATTTTTCCCACTTGTCTCCTTCTGAACTCAATTTCAACAGTCAATTATCTATCTCAAGACTTCAAAATAGTTCAAAAAAATCTTTTCATTTCCCAGTTTGAACCTCATTCTTGAGAATTAAAAAGAATAATACCTGATTTCAAATTGATCTTTGTGAAGAGGATTAAAAACTTTGAAGGGAATCTTCCAGGGTCTGCGGTCTGGGGGGTTGGAGGTATGATTTCAATATAAACAATCTTTAAAAAAATGTATTCATAGAATTTGAAAAATTAATTTTATTTCATCTTTTTAACAAATTTTTATCATCATCATCATTGTTATTATAATTATATTTTTGATATTTTTGTTGGAATATTTGTGGTTAGATTCCTCCTTGTACAGGGGTTCAAGAATTCCACTAAAAAAACTTTTTTTTCTTTCAAATTTTTTGATGTCCAAAAACATTTCCAAAATTTTTTTTTTTAAAAAAAAGAATGGGGAGGATTCTTTCAATTTTCAACCTAAGAAACAAAAAATCAGATTTTAAAAAATAAAAATTGATGAAGAACGGATAACAAATGGATAAAAAAATTGTTTGACATAAATTGGAAAATTTTTTTTCATTTTAATTTGGTCAGATTTCTGAGGGGTAAGAACCACTAAAAAATGAAAAAAAGGTATTTTTATGGATATCTTTTATTCTTAAACATAAGATCTCCCCCACCCCTTCTTCCCCTCACAATGAAACCTGCAAAAATCCTTGAACAATTGGTCAAAAATTGGAGAAACTTCTTCTTGATTAGATTCATTTTCATAATTTGATGCATTTTGGATAGGATTACACTCCTTGAAGAAAAATTTGGAATGTATTAAGGGAATTTGGCTCTAGATTAATAGCTAGAGGCCTTCTCAATCAAAATTTTGTTTCCAAAAAAAAAAAAAATAAAAAATAAAATTTAGGAAAAACATTAAAATTCAGTTTTTTTTAGTTAAGAATTGGAGATTTCTTGTGTCTTTTTTTTTTGAAAAAAAAAATTGCAAGATAATTTTTATTTGTTTTAATTTCTAATTTCAGTCACAAAAAATCAATGCTTATGGGATGAATTCTTCAAAAACTAAGAAGGAACAATCTGTTGGGACTTTTCTAGGGATAAATTCCAGCGTTCCAAATTAAACATACATTGCTTGTATTAATTTAATAATTTTCTTAAAAAAAACTTGCATTCAAGAGGATCCACCCTTTTGATGAAAGAAAATGGGAAAAATTTGAAAATCTGTTGAGAAATGAAAGGGTGGAGATTTTTGAAAAACAAATGAATGTTTTTTTGAAATCCATTGCACTTTTAAATTTTTTTTTGATGAGTTCAAAACTGAGTCACAACAATTTGAATTCCTTTAATAACCAATCAAACAGGGTGGGAATCCCTGCCCTGCATCACAGACCCTCACCTGAATCTTCACATCCCCCATTGATATTTGAAATTAAATTCCATCTTATTTCTTCAAATTTTTGATTAAAAAATATAATTTGAACTCTAAGAGAATCTGCCAACATCTCCAAAACTCACCTCAATAAGCAGCATTATTCAGGATTTTTCCAATCAAGCCATGGTTGTGTGCTCAATAGGGCTTGATAGCTGTTAAATGGAAAAAAGCCTTGAAAAGAATGATTTTGTCAAGCCCCACTCTAATATTCCTTCCCCTGGCCCTCCCACTACATAAATCCACCCTACTATACCCTCTTGCCCCCCCGCCTTTGAAATGTCAAATCCTCTTCCTAAATTGTCTCCCCTAACATCACTGTGACTCTACCTCTCTACTCAGTTAAGCCCGCCGTACTCTGACTGCCTGCACCCGCGCACTTACCCGCGCTCTCAGCTTGTGGCCCCTTGGCCTTACTCATTGAACCTCCCAGGCTTGACTGGGGGTCTCTGCTTGTTTTTCCTTTTTCTTTCCTTTCTTGGAAGTGTGATCTTTTTCTTTTCTTTCCCCCTGAATTTATTTATCTCTTTTGTCCGCTCCACGCTTCTCTTTCCTTCCTATAAATCTCAATCTCCTCACGTCTCAACTTCATCTCTTTGATTCAACAACAACCTCTCAGCCGCAAACTACCAAATCATTTTCTTCAATTCAAATCTTCATTGTACATCCAGACTAATCCGTAGTGATTCACTCAACTCTCATTGTCAATTGTCTGGTATGATTTCTGCTATCCTTTTCATGTATTGTTTTCTTCAATTATCCTCTTGTTCTTTTTCTCTCAACTGAATCCAGATGTTGCTTAGATTGTGTCATTTCCCTTCTAGTCTTAACTTCTCTCATAAAATAAAATTCATTTAACACAGTTAAAAGCCAAATCACACAACTCAATAATGTCCTATCAAGACTATGGAGGGACCTGGCACCTTGGATGGGTTTTGACAAATTATGCTCAAAGCCACACTTGAGGCCGTTCCCAATCTCACTGACAAAAACTATTTGATCTGGAAAGATAAAATTTGCATCCTTTTTGAACTCAAAGGAATCAAATTGCTCCTGAATGACAATGCTAAACCTCTCAGTTCTTCCGACAATCTTGAAACCCACGTGATTATACTTTCAAAAATCAACTTCACCACTCATAACAACGTAGTGAATCAGGACAACATTAATTCAGCCAAGAGTCTCTGGAAGACCATCAATGGAAAGGTTTGCATCATCTCAAACTGCAAACCAAGCTAGAGTATTAAACAACTTCCTTTATCACCCTTTCAAACCCAATTCAATTTCCTCCTTCATTACTGAAATCAAAATATCTCTCAAAAAGATGATCAATGTTGGCATCAAACTTCCTATGGATATTCTAGCCTACCTTGTATGTTTCAAATTCCCTACTTCCATCCATTTTCTCCGACAGAAAAAAATGCACTCTGACAAGGAAGTCACCGTTGATCTTGTTATCAATCACCTCACTCAACTCAAAAATGAATCTAAATCAAAACTTACCAAGGCACCAGTTCAAGAAACCGCTTTTGTGTCTAATAAACCAAAAACCTTGATTACTAAAGCTCTTTGCTGAAAGCAAGGTTACCACAATCCCAACTTCACCAATCACCCTGAGGAAAGGTGCTGGCACAAATACAAAAACCTTGCACCAGACTGGTGGAAAGAATCACAGGCAAAATGGAGAGCTCAAAGGCAATCCAAAAATCCTGAAGTTGTGCATTATCTTGCTCTTCTCTCCACGTGGATCAGCAAATTCAATGGCAATCATTGGATCATTCTTGACTAGGGGGCTTCATGCCATATTTTCAACTCAACTGAATACTTCACCTCTCTTCTAGAAAGCAAAAAAGGATACATCAGCACCGGAAAAGAAGGCGCAAATCTCCCTATCAAAGGAAAAGGAGAAGTTGTCTTAACTTGGAAAAACTCCCAAATTTGTCTCTCCAACTGCTTATATGTCCCCAATCTTGTCATCAACCTCATTAGTCCTGGCATCCTGGTTTCCAAAAAGCAATGCTCAATCTATGCTCATGGCAATTCTTTCAGGGTTTTTCATTCTGAAACCCTTGCTTTCAAAGGATTCATCCGCAACAACCTTTTTACCCTCAATCTCCCTTCATCTATTGGTGATCACTCCAGAATCAGCTACCTCACCCAAAAAACCTTGGATAACAACAAACTGCTCTATCTTCACCAATCTCTTGGCCGCACCAGTCCTCTTTGATTAAAGAACGTACAACCCAATATTCCAAACTCCCTAATTGAAAAATTTCAATGTCCTGACTGTGCCTTTTCCAAAATAACCAAAACCCCCTTCAGCAAGAAAGCTAATCTTGCCTCAAAACCCTTTGAAAAACTACACGTCAACCTCATGGGACTGATCAACCCATAATCCCGCAACGGGATGAGATAAATCATGAAAATTGTTGACAGCTGCTCTGGTTATCTATCAGCTATTCCTCTTAGAAACAAATCTGACGCCTGTGTTAATTTCTTATCCATTCTCAGATTCAAAAAGCAAAAACAAGGACATTTTCCCTCCACCATCTGCTCAAACGGCGGAGGAGAATTCATGTCCCAAAAACGTTGATCCTTTTTTGAAGAGAATGCAATTCAACACATATCATGAACACAACGGACGGGTGGAGCGCGCTAATTGAACTATAGCTGAATCCATCAGAACTAATCTCCGCTCTTCCAAGCTTCCTCAGAATTTTTGGGCTGAAGTAGCTAAAGCATCTGCGCTCATGCTCAATCAAATCCCAAAACTCCCACATCAGAAATCCCCATACAAATTTTTCACCAACAAGTCTCTACCGTTGGATTACTTTCATCCCTTAGGCTCCAAAGTAGTGTACCTGAATATGAAACTCCCACGTGGGGACAGATTTGCTGATCAAGGGCTCAAAGGAACTCTCATAGGCTTCAATCCTGACCTTTTTTCTTACCGCATTCTCAAACCCAACAACTCAATCATTTCCTCTAAACACATCAAGATCATCAAATCAGACTTCAACTCTCCCTCCAACAACAACTTACCAGCTGTTAGCTCTCTCAATATTGACTTTCCAACTTCAACTAGTTGTTCCATTCCTAGCAATTCTCATACTGCTGTCTCTAGTCCTTTACCAGCCGATTCCATTCCCTCTGAACCTGAATATTCCTCCTCCATCAAAAATCAAGACTCTCAATCTTCTATAGATGTAGCCAAAGAACTTGCTCCCTCCAGGCTGCTTTGCAATGAATCCTTGCTCAAACCTCCCAATTGTTATGTTTAGCATCACTACTTTGTTCCCAAATCTTACAAACAGGCTAAGAAATCTCAAGACTTCAAAAACTGGGAAGCTTCAATGAATGTAGAATTAAATGTAATAGAAAGCATGGAAGTATGGGAAGACTACAACGGTCCAGAGCCTGCCAATCCTCTAAACACAACTTGGGTCCACTGCATCAAGGATAACTGTCACGGGGACCCGCTCATCTACAAAAGTCAATTATGCATGCAAGGGTTTAATCAAATCTATGGACTTGATTACCAAGATACATTTTCTCCAACGGGCAAGGCGGCTTCACTCAGAATAGCTATTCTGTTTGGGCTATACCATGCACTTCCAATCTCTCAATCTGATGTCAAGAGTGCATTTCTGCATGCACCTCTCAACAAAGACATAATCATAAGGACCCCAAATGGATGTTCTAGGACCTCAAAATATCTCAAGCTAAAAAAATCCCTTTACGGAATCAAACAAGCCCCTCTCAACTGGTTCAATACTCTTACTCAATGGCTCTCCAGCCAGGGGTTTCATGAATCTTCCAGTGATCCCTGTCTCTATTTAAATCCCCAGCACGAATCAATCATTTTCTTTCATGTTGATGACCTCATCCTCATTGGTCTAGACAATGAGTTCAAAGAAAATTTCCTTCACCAATTTCCAAATTCCAGCGCTCACAAACCCAACACTATCCTGGGCATTTAATATTCCCAGGAAAACAACAAAACTTTTCTTTCTCAACAAAAACATATTGAACACAGAATTGAAGAACTCAATCTCAGTGATTGTCACCCTTCTTCAATTCCGCTGACAGAACACTTAAATCTTCAACCCACTACAGATGAAGAACACAACAAGTTCAAAGCTCTTAATCTCAAATATCAATCCGCCGTCTTTCTGATGAATTACATTGCTTGCCTCACTTGCCCAGACATCAGCTACGCCGTTTCCAGTCTTTCTTGATTTTTCCCACAACCAGGAATCAATCACTGGCGGGAATTCAAGCGTTGCTGGAAATATCTAAAGGCAACCAAGCAACTCTCTCTTGTGCTGGAAGTGAAACACCCAAGACTCCACTGCAATTTTACAGCAACGCTACCTGGAACAATGATCTTGAGACAAGACACTCACAGTCCGGCCATCTCTCTCTACTATTTGTATTCCCTATCTCTTGGAGAAGTTACCGCCAGCAAAACATCACTCACTCCACCACCAAAGCAGAACTAAATCCACTTGTAGACTCATTCCTTGAGGCTATCTGGATGAGAGGGCTCATATTGGAAATGTGGGCAAAACCAATTCAACCCAGCCTACATCACATCAATAATAAGGGACTTGAAAATAAATTAAATAAGTTTGGGTGCAACTCCAAGACTTGTCATATAGACATCAAAACCAAAGCCATCCGCAAAGAACTCAAGGCAAAAAATCTACAGATCAAACTGATTCCTTCCTCAGACATGATTGCTGATGGTTTAACAAAGACTCTACCTAGAGTTTTTCTTGTAAAAATTCTTCAAGTCATTAACCCTCAGTTGATGCACCCTGAAATCCTAACAGCCACGGGGGTGTCAAATCCTCTTCCTAAATTGTCTCCCCTAACATCACTGTGACTCTACCTCTCTACTCAGTTAATCCCACCGTACTCTGACTGCCCGCACCCGTGCACTTATCCGCGCTCTCAGCTTGTGGCCCCTTGGCCTTACTCATTGACCCTCCTGGGCTTGACCAGGGGTCTCTTCTTGTTTTTCCTTTTTCTTTCCTTTCTTGGAAGTGTGATCTTGTTCTTTTCTTTCCTCCTGAATTTCTTTATCTCTTTTGTCCGCTCCACGCTTCTCTTTCCTTCCTATAAATCTCAATCTCCTCACGTCTCAACTTCATCTCTTTGATTCAACAACAACCTCTCGGCCGCAAACTACCAACTGATTTTCTTCAATTAAAATCTTCATTGTAAATCCAGACTAATCCTTAGTGATTCACTCAACTCTCATTGTCAATTGTCTGGTATGATTTCTGCTATCTTTTTCATCTATTGTTTTCTTCAATTATCCTCTTGTTCTTTGTCTCTCAACTGAATCCAGATGTTGCTTAGATTGTGTCATGTCTCTTCTAGTCTTAACTTCTCTCATTCAATAAAATTTAGTTAACATGAAATTCATCACTTCCATCAACAACCCTCCACTCATTTGATTCTTTTCTCAATTGATCTCATTCTTTACATATTTTTTTTGAAACTAAAATGATCCCAAAACTTTTTTTTTGCCCTGTTACAACCCATATCACGTGGGGATTTTTGAAAGTGAAAGTGGTGGGAACCCCTTCAAAACTCCTCAGGGACTGTTGTGTGGACCCAATTTATTGCAACAAGGGTGCAAATTTGGGTTTTGACAGTAATATGCCCTCACACACCATAAAGATTGTGAAAGTTTTCAATGATTATTTCAAGAAATTGGTAGATTCTCTAAATCAAAAATGAAAAGAATGAAAAAAATAAAAAAAATAGGGAATTAATTTTCTCAGGGGTCCTATATTGAAAATTCTGGATGTTAGGCAGTTCTGTGGAGGGGAACAGGTGCTGTTTAGGCTGCCCTGCTGGGTGTTACAAAAATATTTGAATGTAACCAGAATCAAGATTCAGAAACTTGTAAATAAGGAATCAATTAGAAGCATGAATTTTGATAGTAGTTGGCAGCAATGGAAAAACATTATCTGAGGCAAGATTTTTCAAGAAAAGAATTGAACAAACTAAGTTAAAGTTTGTTCAGAGTTCAATAGAACAAGGCAGTTGTAAGTAACAATGCCCACAAGCTAATAACTCTGTTTGTCAGCAGAAGATTAGGAAAGATCAACTCAATCCCAACCAACCTCCAGGTTCTCAATGAACCTTCCCAACTCTCCGCAATCAAGCGCTTGAAGGGTACCAGATATCAGTGGGTGTCTGTAAAAAAAACCAATTTGTTTTATGAAGCTCTAGAAGCAAAGCATTAACAGATTTGAAAAAGAATAACCCAGAACTTCTGAAGGAACTCAAGAATAGCATTGCAGAATTCAACTTTGAAGAAATAAAGTTAGGTTTAAAACTCCAGGTTTCAAGCTTAAAGAAACCTCTCAGTCAAACATGATTTGTTCCAGAAAGACAATCAGATGAATGATCAAGACCAAAGTGGTCAGAGAAAGGGATTAAAGGAGTGGTTTAAAACACTCAAGGATTCAACCAAATGAAATATTCTTCAACCAGGAAGGCTATGGATTGGTGATAAGGATGAGGATCAGGGGATAATCAACAGTTATATCCACCTTTATGATGATGATGATGACAATGATGAGACACACAGGGGGATACCCTTATTTATTGATCAGCAAATTAGATGATGGATAGATACCATTAGATGGATGATGGGGCAAAAGGCAGGGGATAGCCCCTCCTTTTATAAGCAAGAGAACCTGTAAACTATTTACAATGGGATAACACAAATGGGAGCAGAAATTTTTTTTTTTTTTTTTTTTTTAAAAAAAAAAAAAGATTTACGGGGATGAGAAAGTAATAAAAAGTGGTGAGGATTAACAACAAAAGCACAGTAACAACAAAAGCACAGATGGCAAGTGGGAGCGCCTGGAATGTGAAAAGAAAAATAAAGAAAAACAAGGATGAGAAACACAGAAACCCACACCACATCAAGGGTGGCAACAGTAGCGGACGGAAAAGCCATGGCTTTGTGGAGGCAAGGCCGCAACAGGTGACAGATTCTGGAGACAGTTGGATGCAATCAAGGTGGTGGGTGCGACAGATTGAGCCGTTGCGACAGTGTGCAGAGAGTAGAGGCGGATGATTGGGGGGAATGAGGATGATAGAAAAGCTGTTCAAGGGGTGACAGGCAATGGTGTCAGCACCCACGGCCGCAAGCAACCACTCACTGTTCTGTCAGGTGAGAAAAGAAAGGAGGTTGATTGATGAGGTTGATGCAAGCTTGGGAACTTGATTTGGGGGTGCTTGCAAGATGGCAGGAAACACTGACAACAGAAGCCAGACATGTTGATGGGGGGGATTGAGCTAGTGATGCGGGTTGATGGGAAGGCTGATGACAGGAAGGGATGATTGGCCAATGGCCATTTACTTTTTAATTCTCTCAGACAGGCAAAGATTATTGCAGATCAAACTTTTTCTGTTTTTTGGCCACAGAGGGAGAAAGGATGGGCAGTCAATGGCTGGAATAAATGCTGAAAACAGACCGGATGATGGTGATTACTGAGGAGGAATTGGAAAATTGTTTGGGCATGCTATACCAAAAATTGGGGCCGCAAGTGCAACAAGAAGGGGTTGAATGGAGGATCTGGCAACTGGAGCATCCTGGAGCAGTCTCCATAGACTTCTAGGAAAATGAGAAGGTGGGAGAAATAAAAATAGAAGGGTTGCCATATTAACACAGGAAATAATATTTTTTATTTTTTTGTTTTTAATTTTTGGATAAGACAAAAGAAACTAAGAATTTTTTTTAAATTTTTTTCCCCTTTTTCTTGAGGTGTACCAACTTGGTCACCAAATCTCTCCCCAGCTTACAGACTTTCCTTAGTCTTCATCTTGAGATTTTGAAGATATTGAGAAAAGGAGAAAAGGAGACAATATAAATAAAAAAATGCCATTTCTTGATCTTGATAGTGATTGAAGAGTTGAGGAAAAAAAATATTTATCCATCCAAGAGAGCACTAGAAGTGGCAGGAGAAAAACAAAGAGGCCGTCCCAGGTGCTTACATATGTGGCATAAAGCAGACTTTTACATAAAAAAATGCAGTAGATGACCCTGGTGGTGCACAAGTGGGAGGACTTACTTTGAAAACAAATTGCCCCCACAACAATGAAACCTCTTGAATTGATCAGCAGAGAACCTTCTGGCCAACTGAGTACCATCCAGTTCTTCCAAAAAATAGGATCCACCTCTGAATTGATGAACCACCTGATAAGGACCATTCCAACAATTTGAAAAGAGCTTTCCCCACTGAGTCTCCCAGGATCAATTACAAGCCAAAACTAGATAACCAGGATTTAAGGGATCCCTGATTTCATTTGCATGCGTATCTTCCCAATGGTCAACTGATTTTTCTCTTGATTCCATCATCTTCTGATAAGCTTTGTCATGGATGTCTTCAATTTTCTCCAGTTGCTTGGATCTGGCAACTAATAGATCAGTGTTTGAGAAAACCTGCTCCCATGAGATACCCCAGAAAGATTCCATTTCAAGATCAAGAGGAAGGACAGTCCTTTGACAAAAATGATTTTGTATGGTGAGTAGCCAGTGGTCCATTTAGTTGAGATTTGATCAGAGAAGAGAACAAGAGGAAGAAATTTGAAACAATTCTTCCCTCTTTCAACAACAAGTTTGACAAGAGCAGCCTTCAAAGTAGCAAGGCCTTGTTCCAAAATGCGTTGGCCTTCTGGATAATAAGGATTAGTAACCCAATGATATCCAGGAAGTGATTGGATCATTTCAGAAAGTTTGCTACCAAATTCAGAGCCACCATCAGTAAAATAAGATTGAGCCAAGCCATAACACATTTTCCAGTTCTCATAAAGGGAAGCTACCACTGATTCAGAGCTGAGATTTTTAAGGAAGTTTTCTTCAACCCATCCAGAAAAATCATCTATATTGACAATGAGAGACTTAGCACCACCTGAATTAATATGAACAACGTACATAATAATCCTTCCAAAAACAGTGGAATCCCCAATAGGATCAAAAATTTCAGCTGGGGGCCTAAGATCACATTTCTGACAAACTTCACAACTACGGCACCATTGAGAGATGGATTTCTTCAGTGATGGCCACCAGAATTGTTTGGATATGCATTGATAAGTGATGGTTTCCCCGCAATGGACAAGAACCTCATGAAGACTTTGAAGGATTAAATTTTGCTTAGAAGGGAGAGTAAAAAAGTGAGAGCACAAGGATTTCCTCTATTAATAAGCCTAGAACCTTGGAAAAAGAAAATAGAGGCCTTTCTTTTAAGGGATCAAAATTCTTTTGCAGAAAGATCAAGGGGTCTTTGGAGATTGAAAGGTACTGCTCTAGTTTAAGCCAGAAAACCGGCTGAATGCCAGAATAATATTGAGAGGAGAAAGAGAAGACAGGTCTAATTATAGGTTCCTCCTTGTAAAAATCCACTCCAACATCCAATTCATTATATCCCTGAGGAAGTCGAGATAGACCATCAGGCATGGTGAATGATTTTACAGGCCTGTGAAAAATATAAAAAGAGAACAAATGAATGAAAGCCACCCAACAAGTCATAGGAGCATTTGGAAGGCTGGGAGTATTGATCATTTCAATGATGGATTGAGCATCCCCTTTTAATTCATAATGTTGACCCCAGAGGACTGTTTGAAGTTTCTTCAACATTCAAGCCACACCACAGAGTTCTATTATTGGTTGAGAGCATCTGGATTATAAATCTGTAAATAAACAGTATTCATAAAGAGAAGGAAGGTCCAAAACATTTTCATCTTCCTGAGTAAGAACAGCCCCAACAGATTGATAACTAGAATTGAAATCCAGCTTGATCTTGCCAGATCCTGTTCCATAAGAGATCTTCTTCAAAACTATGTCTTTCCCAAAAATTGTTTTGAGCAACTGAAACAAATGTTCACAAGTTTGGTTCCAAATCCATTCAGCTTCTTTCCTGATTAGAAAACACAAAGGGGAAAAATTTTTGGATAAAGATGGAATGAAGATCCAAAAATAAGTAACAACACCAAGAAAGCCTCTAACTTCAGTGGGATTGATTGGAGTGGTCCAAGAGATGATCTTGTTGACTTTGGATGGTGCCATACATCTTCCTTCCTTGCAGACCTCATTGCCAAAAATTTCCAGAGCAGGGACACATGCAGCCAATTTAGATTCAGAAATAGTCATGCCCAATTCCTCAATTTGAAACAGAATCCTTTCCAAAGTAGTAGTGTATTCCTAAATGAATCAAAAAATCCCTGAATGACAAGATAAGAGCTTGTTATCATAAGCAGACACCGTACCTTTAATTCGGCCATTTTAAGTAAAGATCCCAGAATGATCAGTAATTTCATCCTGGAGGATCCATATCATCTGAGCCTAATAGACTGGAACCAAATTAGTGGTACCATGAGCCAATCAAGTTAGCCGGAATTGACCAAGAGGAGTATGAATGGTAGTGAGAGGAAAAGAGATAGGATTTAGAGTTTTTTTGTCATAGCCACCCATAATGTCCCCCAGACCATAGAAAGCCCTTCCAGAAAAAGATTACACAAATTCTTCAGTAGCAGGAGGAATTCCAGAGTATTTAATTGTAAATTTATTGAGAGGTTGGAGATTTTGAACTACTCTAAGTTTGTCATTACTTTTAAGGACGCAGAAAACAGGGATGGAATAACTGGAAGTTGACTGTTCATATAGACCAGTATGGACTTGTTGGCCAATCAAATTGAGAAATTTTTCAACTTTAGCAGCAGGTATTGGAATTGTTTTCTTTTGCCAAGGATTGTGCTCAACTAAGGGGATGATGTAAGGAAGACCATATCATTCTTTCAAGAGACCTCTATTCTTCACAGAAGGCAAGAGACTTTTCCATCAGAGATAAGACATTTTTGATCAAATTCAACTCATCAGGAAGAAGCCATCCATCTGGACCAAAGTTAAAAACTTTCAGAAATTCTTCAGTGACACAACCACAAGGAACAACGGGACCAGCAAGAGATCAAGATAAACCACAGTAAGGATTACAGGAGAAGGGAGGGCACATGAGAGGAGGATTAAGTTTGAGCTGCATGGGCCAATTGATGGGTTGGACCTTTTTTGAAACTGGTTTATACTCGGTGGCAAAAGAGAGAAGTATCTGTTTCCTCCAAGTGTTTTCCAGCAAGACCTGACTGCAAAAAATGAGACCAAATTCCAACATTTTCCACTTCCTTTGTTCTGAAATATCCTCAAAGGGTGATTTTTCCATAAAAGGAGAACCCAGAGATAATAAATTTCTCACAAGTGTGGCAAAAGGTAGAGTTTTGAAAATGATGGTAGAAGAATGCCCTAGCGGTGCATAATTGGGGGGACTTACATTGACCCCAAGTGCCTCCACTGAAGTCCATATTCCTCCATAACAAAACTATAAAGAAGAGAATTAAGATAAAGATATAGTTTATACTCATTGTGGAGATTATCAACAGAAATAAAATAATATTTAAAAGGATTAAGAGAAAAAGGAAAAGAAGAAACCACAGATCCAGAGAGAGAGGTAATATTTTTGGGATTTTTAATTGGGTGATGTTAAATTCACAGCTCCAGTTGTGTGGCAGTCGTGTAGGGCCCCTAAACGCGTGAGGGCCCATACACTACTCCAAATAATTTATCATTTATCATTTATCATTTATAATTTATAATTTATAATTTATAATTTATAATTTATAATTTATAATTTATAATTTATAATTTATAATTTATAATTTATAATTTATAATTTATAATTTATGATTTATAATTTATAATTTATAATTTATAATTTATAATTTATAATTTATAATTTATAATTTATAATTTATAATTTATAATTTATAATTTATAATTTATAATTTATAATTTATAATTTATAATTTATAATTTATAATTTATAATTTATAATTTATAATTTATAATTTATAATTTATAATTTATAATTTATAATTTATAATTTATAATTTATAATTTATAATTTATAATTTATAATTTATAATTTATAATTTATAATTTATAATTTATAATTTATAATTTATAATTTATAATTTATAATTTATAATTTATAATTTATAATTTATAATTTATAATTTATAATTTATAATTTATAATTTATAATTTATAATTTATAATTTATAATTTATAATTTATAATTTATAATTTATAATTTATAATTTATTATTTATTATTTATTATTTATTATTTATTATTTATTATTTATTATTTATTATTTATTATTTATTATTTATTATTTATTATTTATTATTTATTATTTATTATTTATTATTTATTATTTATTATTTATTATTTATTATTTATTATTTATTATTTATTATTTATTATTTATTATTTATTATTTATTATTTATTATTTATTATTTATTATTTATTATTTATTATTTATTATTTATTATTTATTATTTATTATTTATTATTTATTATTTATTATTTATTATTTATTATTTATTATTTATTATTTATTATTTATTATTTATTATTTATTATTTATTATTTATTATTTATTATTTATTATTTATTATTTATTATTTATTATTTATTATTTATTATTTATTATTTATTATTTATTATTTATTATTTATTATTTATTATTTATTATTTATTATTTATTATTTATTATTTATTATTTATTATTTATTATTTATTATTTATTATTTATTATTTATTATTTATTATTTATTATTTATTATTTATTATTTATTATTTATTATTTATTATTTATTATTTATTATTTATTATTTATTATTTATTATTTATTATTTATTATTTATTATTTATTATTTATTATTTATTATTTATTATTTATTATTTATTATTTATTATTTATTATTTATTATTTATTATTTATTATTTATTATTTATTATTTATTATTTATTATTTATTATTTATTATTTATTATTTATTATTTATTATTTATTATTTATTATTTATTATTTATTATTTATTATTTATTATTTATTATTTATTATTTATTATTTATTATTTATTATTTATTATTTATTATTTATTATTTATTATTTATTATTTATTATTTATTATTTATTATTTATTATTTATTATTTATTATTTATTATTTATTATTTATTATTTATTATTTATTATTTATTATTTATTATTTATTATTTATTATTTATTATTTATTATTTATTATTTATTATTTATTATTTATTATTTATTATTTATTATTTATTATTTATTATTTATTATTTATTATTTATTATTTATTATTTATTATTTATTATTTATTATTTATTATTTATTATTTATTATTTATTATTTATTATTTATTATTTATTATTTATTATTTATTATTTATTATTTATTATTTATTATTTATTATTTATTATTTATTATTTATTATTTATTATTTATTATTTATTATTTATTATTTATTATTCATTATTTATTATTCATTATTCATTATTTATTATTTATTATTTATTATTTATTATTTTGCTGCAAAGAATGTTTAGAATGGATGGACGCAATGGACATTGAACTGGGTTCAATTGAGGATCTATGCGTATGGTAAGAATACAATGGTCCTGAACCTAAGAATGCTCTCAAGACTACGTGGATTTTCAAAATCAAACAAGACTGTCATGGAGACCCGGTTAGACATAAGGCCAGGCTCTGTGTGAAAGGGTTCAATCAAATTGCAGGCTTGAGCTACTCTGAGACTTTCGCTATGACTGGCAAACCCTCAACGTTAAGACTACTACTTCTCTACGCACTCAAATTGGAACAGAAGATTTGACAAATTGACCTCAAAAGTGCATTACTGCATTCACCAATTGACACAGAAGTAATCATTCACACTCCAAAGGGCTCCAAAAGAAAGTGCCAATTTTTCAAACTCCAAAAGTCGCTCTATGGCCTGAAGCAGGCTCCTAAAAACTGGTATGAAATGTTTACAGCATGTTTCAGAGAAGTAGGTTTCAAAGAATCTTATTGCAATCCTTGCCTTTACCTTTCAAATGACGGTAAATCTTGAATCTTCTTCCATGTGGACAACCTCATTCTTGTCGGCAACGGCAATGACTTTGAAAATAACTTTTTGAATTACTTTGCTGGCTCTACTGTGAAGGATCCGGACACCATCCTGGGCATTCAAATAGAGGTGAAACATGAGGAAATTCTTCTTAGCCAACCCAAGCACATTGAAAGGGGCCTCAAGGAACTAGGCTCAGAAGATGCTAAAATCAGCAAATCACCCCTCACCCCAAATCTACAACTCACACCTGTGACTGAGGACAAGTTTGAACAATTCAGAACATTAAATGTGAACTATCAATCAGCTATTGGCTTACTCAATCACATTGATTGCTACTCATGACCTGACATAGTTTTGCTGTGTCTAGCTTGTTGAGATTCAATGTTAAACCTGGTATGCCTCACTGGAATAAACTAAAGAAGACAGGAAATACTTGAAAGGAATCTCTGACGTCAAGCTTTTCCTGAGAGTTAATGACGCAAAATCCTTGACCTCTGCCTACTCTGAAACTTCCTGGGCTGATGAACCTGACACCAGACAATCTCAGACGGGGTATCTTTGTGCGGTCTATGCATGCATGGTGTTGTGGAATAGCTCCAAGCAGAAAAATATCACATACAGTTCCACTGATGAAGAACTCAATGCCTTCATTGACGTGTTTCAAGAATATTCCTGGATCCAATCCCTCACGAGGGAAATATTTGCAACTGGGTTCTCTCCCATTATCATACAAACATACAAACAGACAACAGTGCTTTGGTAGACAAACTTGAAAGATTTGATTCAAACTCAAAAACTTGTCATTTAGACCTGAAAACCAAAGGGATGAGGGAGGAACTGAAGTCCAGGAACATCACAATTGTGCTTGTCAAATCAGAAGAAATGCCAGCAGACACACTCACCAAAAGCTTGGATCTGGCTAGCCTAAGACGCCTTCAACTGTCTTTTTTGTCTCCAGTGTCTGCATGACTCCTGTTTCTTTTCTTTTCTTTTCTCTTCTCAGCTATGTTCCTATTACTCTGCCATCTCATTTTGTTCTCTTTTCCTTCTTTTTCTTCTTGCTCTCTGAGACTTTCTTGATTCTTCATCTCTCCTGGCATGGGGTGTATTGAGATTTCACAGCAGTGGAGTTTCACCGCGCCCAGTGATTCTCTTCTCCCCAGGGGACTCTACTGCTGTTGCTGACTTGGGGCCAGATCATAGATTTTGGGTCCAACAAGATCTTGGAAGAACCATTCAACAAACATCTTATCTCAAATTCAACAATCACTCCATTTTAAAATACAACAAACACCTCACTCAACTAAACCCAAATCATCATAGACTTCCCTCATTGTCTTCTTTTAACTTTTTCATCTTTTCTGATTGTCCTCTTTTCTCATATCTTTTGACTTTCCTCAATTGGCTGCTCACTGCCTGAAATCATGCCCAGTGAGATTCATCTCTTGTATTTCTCCATTTCAATCTCACCTCAAAGGCTCACTATGCGTTTGACCTCAGCTTGTCCTACTCAACTCACACTTCAAACTCAAGAACATCTCAATTAACCAATCCTTGTCTCACTCTTGTCTCTGAATCCTTTTCTCACTCTTGTCTCTGATGGTGACTCTTGAAGTCTTAGTATCCTCTCTCAGTTCAACAGTCAATTCAAATCAATTTTATTTTATTAGTTAGTGAACTCACAGAGTTGGAAAGGAACCTCAAGATCTATATGAGCCACCTGTTGCAGCACTGGGGTGATTTGCCACCTGGCGCAGCAGAGGGATTTCAGCTCCTTAGCACATCTGCACATTGGGTGTGCACGTATGGTTACAATAAGGCTTTTGGCAGTTGGGACACAAGGACTGCACAATGGATTCAAATGCAGGATTGGTTTCCCCAGCAGAAATAGGATATTTGTTGGGAAAGTGGGTCTTGGGGGAGTTGGATCAGCCCGTTGCTATGAGGCAAGCAAGGGAAAGGGGAAGGGAAGCGGAACAAATGATGGCAGAGGGAAGGGGAGCCGCGGGAAATGGGATGGGAGCAAATGTGGAAGAGCAACTGCCACTGGCTGCTCCAAGGCCCGTTGTGTGCAATTTGGGAACCAATGGGTAGCAGGAAAGTCTTGCGGAGAAGGGGATGAGAGCAGATATTGCGCACGGCTTGGTAACCAATGAACGGTGGATGAGTCTTGCGGAGAGGGGGGGGCTGTGATGGAAGTAAAAGAGCAGGCATCAAAGGATTGCAACCAAAGTTGGACCCCTTTGATGGCAGGGAGAATGCATGCAGAATGGAAGGATGTGGAGCACCAAGAGTGCGGGATGGATGGGAAAACCGCAGGCCCGTTGTAATCACAGCTAGTGGAGATTTTGGCATTGGTGTGACAGACATGCGCCAAGGGGCTTCAGGTGCAGAATGGGAAGGGATTGGAAATCAATTGTATGGCTGGGGAGATCAAGGTTGCATTTGAAAGGCCTTTGAAAACAGAAGGCCCACCTGGAAGGAGGTTTGAGACAACAGTCGGTGGACACAACCAGCGCGGGATTGGATGAGGCCGTGCAATTCTCTCTCCTGGAGGAGCAGAAGATTGAAAACCACTGGGGACAGTGGCTAGGTGTGGGGGGGACAAACTGAAGGGATAGCATTGCAGGAACGTGGGCGTGGAACAATTCTGGGTCTGTAAACAAGCAGACAAGCCCCACAAAAAATGGCAGAATGCAAGGCGGGAAAAGGAGCCAAGTTCTGCAAAAAAAATACTTTTCTTCTCTTTCTTTCTCCGTTCTGGGTCTGCTTTTCTTTATTATCTGTTTTCTTCTCTACGGTCAGGTATAATGGGTACGGGCGGGTATGGTAAAGGTAACGGTGGGAGGAACTCTGGGGACAGAACTCAAGTTGGGGGGGATGTGGTGTTTTTATATAGCATTGGATTGGGAACTGTGCCAAGGTTGGCACACTCAGCAATTGTTAAGTCAGGATGAGCATAACGGGCATGGTGGGTCCCGGCCCTCTTGGAAATTAGAGACCCAAGAATGGAGCCAGCCTGACCAGGTTTTCAGGCAGCTAGTTTGGGAAGATAGAGTGGGGCAATTTGGGCTATAGGAGCGGGGCAGGCGCGCAAAAGCAAAGGCCAAACTGCTGGGAAGGAAATCATGCAGCGCACCAGGTGGATACAGAAAATGCAGGGGGCTCCAAGGCGGATGGGGAAAATGCGGGGGGATCCTTTTAGGGCCCCCCAGAGGTTGGAATCATGAGAAGGACAAAATGGGTGTGTGTAAGGGTAGGCAGGCTGGAGGATGATTGCGGCATGGGAAAGGGTTAGGGTTAGGCTAGGGTTCTGGTTTTTAGGTTTTCTTTTCTATTTTTTGTTGGGCTGTCATTGCGCTTGCACTTAGGATAGGGTTGAGAGTGCAGGCATAAATTCCCTGCTCTCAACCCCAGCTTGGATACATACATATAAACATGCATACATGGATGAATGCCTTAAAATATGGCTTTGGATAAGGCTTAGGATATGGCTTAGGATATGGCTTAGGATCACAGCTTGGGATAGGGCTTAGGATATGGCTTAGGATCACAGCTTGGGATAAAAAAAAGGAAGGAAATTCATCTCTCTCTCCCTCTCTCAAAACTGGAGCATCCTTATCCTTACAGAGGCTAGGACCATTCATTCCAGAACTTGGGACAACTAGAGGAGTTACACTCTCTTACTTTCCACAATGGCAGATTGAACTTTTTCCATTGTTTGGCTGGATGATGGAGAAAGGATGGGAAGTCAATGGCTGGCAGCAATGCTGACGGCTGAATGGATGATTGTGATCACTGAGGAGGAATTGGAAGATTTTTTGCAAGTGCTGTACCAAAAATTGGGGCTGCAAGCGCAGCAATAAGGGGTTGAACAGAGGATCTGGCCATTGGAGCATCCTGGAGCTTTCTACCTAGACCACTAGCAAAATGAAAATGTGGGAGAAAGAAAGATAGAAGGTTTTTGATAGTAACACAGGAAATAATATTTTTTTTGTTTTTAATTTTTGGATAAGATAAGATAAAAAAAACTATGAATTTTTTTTTGAATTTTGCCCCTTTTCTGTAGGTTTACCAATTGGTAACCACACTGCGCCCTACTTGGAGCCCCCAAGCTTGCCCGCAGCCACCCAAATCCTGATGCGCTCCTGCTTTTGCATCTGCGTGTTTTTGTCCTTCTCATGACACCCTCTGGGCCCTACTTGGGGCCCCCCGCACTTACCATGACCACCCCATGGGCCTTCCTGTAGACACCCAAATCCCATTCTCTCATTGCCTTTGTGTCCATGCAGTTTTTCCTTCTCATGAAACCCTTTCCCTACTTAGAGCCTCCCGCACTTACTGTAACCACCTGATGTGCCTTCCATAACCATGTCTTGGTCCCCAATCCCAATGCTGAGCTGACTCATGAATATTATTGAGCGTGATTGCAATGCCCAAATTCTAAGCCTTCCCGCGCAGGCCTCAACCAGTTACCAATCCATGTCTACAAAATTCCAACAAATCCCCCCCCAAAGTTGAGTTCTGTCCCCAGCCATCTTCCCATTGTTACCCAAACCATAACTGGGCCTTCCATCTCACCACCACTACCACCTGGTCTTACTCCAAAAGAATCCCTTTCCCTTCTCTCTTCTTTTATCACTTGTATCCATGCCTTCCCTTGAATGTTGAGAAATACATTTTGCGCATGCTTACCTTTAAGAATTGAGTGATCCTGTGAGAGCAGCCTTGCCCCCTAAGTGAGTGGCCAAGTGCAAGCAACCATGAGCTATGAGAGAATTGAAAAAGAAAATCTGAGTCTTGAGCCGCTTTGTGCAGGATCATGCAGCCATGAGTGCCGAGTGAAGCGTCCTAGGTCCACCATGCCTTTGTAAGTCCCCATCTTTCTGGAGAAGTACCTGGTCCTCCCAATAAAAAATGCCACACAGTTCCCTTTATCCATTCTATAGCAAACACAAGAAACAAACACCAGTGCGCCAAACATAAAGAGGAGAAGAGAGTTGAGGAAAAAAACATTTTGGTGTGTCTAGTTATTCTGGCTGTGAACCAGCTAGAACACCCCTTCACAAAGTTAAGGTTATCCTGTGCCCAACTCCAATTGCACCCGTCCATAGAGAAAGAAACAGATGAAAGATAGAAAAAGAGAAGAAAAAGAGAAAGGAGAGAGTTTTTTTTACACCACTCATTGTCCTGCATTCCACTTGCGGGGCTTGTCCTGGCGTTCACTTTTTGGGAACAACAGAGAAGTTACTCTTGAGGTTGCCACTAGGTTTGGAATTTAATGGTCCTAGAGTCTGTAAGGTCAAGGATGCGCCCTTAAGTTGAGAGAGAGAGAGATGGAGAGAGAAAGAAAAGTTATTTAAGAGGTTTATTCCTTCCCTTTACTTTCCATGGTGTTTTCCTCCTTTTTACTTCCAACCCAGGGCTGAGAGTGCGTACTTTATTTCTTCACTCTCAACCCTAACCTAAGTACAAACACAATGAAAGCCCCCCCAAAAAAAGGGGAAAAAACTGTAGAGACCAGAACCATAGCCCATTTCCATACCACCCAACCCCTCAAGAATGCCTACCATTATGCATATCACGTTTTTCCTCCTCATGAAACAGCCCTTAACTGTTCCCTACTTGGAGCCCCCTGCGTTTTTCATAAGCGCCTGGTGTGGAATTCAAAAGAGGACTTCTCTTTTAATGGTTCCAAGTTTGGAATTTATTGATCCCTTGCGTCTGTAAACCCTGAGTGCAACTGTTCACCCTTTGACTGAGAGATAGACAGATGAGAGAGTAAAGAGTCCTTCTAACTTCCTGTGATGATCCAATGATGTTCCCCCGATCCTAAATCCAAGTTGAGGGTGCGGTTTAAGTAGCCTTCCCCTCAACCCTAACCTAGGTACAACCGCAAGCAAACAAGAATAATGAAATACAACCCCTAATTACAGAACCCTAGCCCAACTCTATCCTTCCAACCCCATCCCATATCACATATTCCATCTGTATTAACTGCCTGCCATTACCTCCACCCTGTTTGTCCTTCTCATGATGCCGCCCTTGCACCCTGCCCAACTTGGAGCCCCCCATGTTTTTCCACATCCGCCCAACGCGCCATTCCAGATATCCAAGGTACATCCACGCGTCTTGAAATGCGCAATCCATGTAATCCGTCCAATCCAATCTGATCCACCCCCCGTCTCCAGATGCTGAGCCCAATTTGACTGCTGCTGAGCCTGCAGCATGGCTTTCTGCGGTAATTCCGCATCCATTTCTGAGAGCGCTGCCTCTGATGAGCCTGCCGCTACTGCTGAGAGCGCAGCGCGCAGCCAATTCCAACTTGCATCTATAAAAGACCACCACATCCCCCCAAACTTGAGTTCTGTCCCAAGAGATCCACCACTATCTCACCTACCCCCAGCTATCCCTAGTTACCCCATCCTACCCCTTTGGTCCACTACACCACACCAAGGAAAAAAAAAACAGAACCTCACCACATCCCACCCCATCCAACATGTCCTGCATGCTCTGCAGTCGGAATGGCCTCTCTTGCAGCATCCTCCTGGGCAAGTTCACCTTTTTTCCATGCCAAGCCAGCCATGTTTGCTGCTCTCTAACCGATGGTATGCCTTTCAACCATCCTCAAGGTTTACCACGCAAGAGGACCCGGTGTAACTTGTTGGTGGTCTTGAGTGATGACAAAATCTTCACCAATGAGTGGAACCTGCCCGGATCACCTTGCAACCAACTGAAATGCACAGCTCAAAACCCTAATTTGGGCAAAAGCCATGACTGGGGCTTTCCATTCTGTTGGGCTGGACCACAGCAGCGCCAGGAATTTCCTGAATTTGCCGCTTATTGGAACATCTCTCATGAGTGGGCCGCACCGGTATGGATGAATTTACCAGCAACGGACCTGCGGATTGTAAACTGTCCAACCGTGCCTCCCCCACCGCCACTGTGTCCTCCAACTCCCCCAAGAACTGCTCCTCCTCCACCACCACCACGTCCTCCCACTCCCCCAAGACCTGCTCCTCCGGCTCCCACTCCTCCGCTGCCATCTCCATCACCGGTTCCCAGGTTGTCACCGGAACCTGTGCATGCGCCAACTCCCGTGGTCATCAAATTGTCCCTGGAACCCATGGCCGCTGCAACTCCTTGGGCCGCCACTCCTGAGATTCCAGAGATCCCTGTGATTCTGGCACTCCCACTGGCAAGGTTCAATGAAATGGTGAACGACGCGGAAAAACTACTTGGGCATTTCCAAGCAGTTCCCCACGCTCACACCACCAATGCGTGATGCAAAGTTCTGGTGGCATTCCAAACCATAGCCGCAGCAGCTTGTGCAGAAGGGGAGGAGGTGATGAGGACTTGGACAGCGTAGGCAGATTGCCCCCCCTTTCCTTCTTTCTTCCTTGTTTCTATTCCCATGCCTATCTTTGCAAAGAAAATGGACTTTTGCCGCGCCAACCTAAGTAGCCTTTTGACTTGTGAGAAACTTGAGAGAAATAAGAGCCACGCGCAAGATCCGCGCTTTGAGAGCAACCCTCAAGAGTGGGAAGAATACGCGCCAAATGAGAGTATCCGCTGAAGGTACCTGGACCACCCCAGAAAAACTGCCTCACAGTTACCTGTACCCTTCTACAGAACAGAGAGAGCACAAAGAAAACCCGCCTTGCACACATCCTTAAGAGATAGAGGAAAAAAAAAATTATTCACCCCAACCATCTACACCTTCTGTCCATAAGATAACCAGAGAAAACCGGAAGAGAGAGAGAGAGTTTTTTTTTTATAAGCACCAACCCGTTGCCAAGCCCGCCCCTTGCTCTTTGACCCACATCCTTTTTGCGCCACACGCTTTCCTAGTTCCTTGGATCATTGGTCTGAAGTTTTTCTTTTCCCAAATGCAGACCTTGTCCTTGGGTCCGCTGACCCAGCTTTGCACCATGCCCATACCTAAAAGAAACTCATACCCTAACCAGCAATAATCCCAAAAAGCCAATCCAGAGAGAAGGAAATAAGAAAACCAACATTCTGGGGTGTCTAGTTGTTCCTGCTGTGAACCGGCTAGAACACCCCCTCACCAAATCCAATCATATCCCCTATTTATCCATTGTCCCCCCCACCTTGGCTGCGCTGTTCCCAGCGGTCTGCAATTTTTTACTCCGCTGGATGCAAACTGCGGGCCCAGGCTCTTCCTTGGACAAAGGATCTGCGTTTTCATCCCCCTCCCTATCCAAATCAGCCACCTTGTTGAATGACGTCAAGCCCCATGCAAATAATTGCTTCACGTGCAAAGCTGCGGCCTTATGTTTGAGCAGAGTCCCATCCAATTCCTCCAAGTGGTAAGTTCCTCCAGAAAACTTGGAAGTCACGTGGAAAGGACCATTCTATCAATTAGCAAACAGCTTCCCCCATTGAGTTTCCAGGCTCCAGTTGTAAAGCAGAACCAAGTCCCCCTTCCGCAACAGATTACAGAGCTTGTGGGCACAGCGCTTGTCCCAGTAGCAGATGGAATTTTTGCGGGTTTCCTTCAGCCTTCTATCAGCTTTGTCCAAAATCTTGTCCCTTTGCAGGAGCTGCTTGGCGCGGGCCTTGACTAGATCTGCGACCTTCTTAACCTTCCACCAATCATTACCCAGAAGGTTTTCCAGCTCAATGTCAATTTTCAGCACGGGTTGCTGCCCAAATAGCAACTTGTACGGCAAATAAACCGTTGATCTCTTAACCAAAATCTGATCCGCAAAGAGAAATACTCAAAGGGTTTCCTGCCACCTCTTGCTATCCTCCCCGCGCATTTTCACCATTGCGTCCTTGATTGGCTGGTGACCGCACTCAATCATCCCCACGCCTTCCGGATAGTACTCCGTCACTTGCCCAAACTTTCATCTGCAACTTTGCACCAACTCCGCCAACCGTCCCCAGAACTCCACGCCCCCATCAACCTTTAACCAGAAAAGTGATCCGTAACGTGCAAACCAGTCTTCCTCCAGAAACTGCGCAACTTTCTCCTCCAAGAGCTTCACCAGCTGCCGTGCTTCCACCCATCCCAACAGATTGTCACGTGCAACAAGGAGATACCCAAACTTTCCTGCCTTGATGTGCACAACATCCAGAGAAACCTTGCCAAACAAGGCTTCCTCCCCAGTGGTAATACCTACTTTTCAAGGCAATGTTGCGCTCTGCTTCTGACATGCTTTGCACAACATTATCCACTCCCGCACTGCGCGTACCAACCCGGCCACCAGAAACTTTCCCTCACCCCCTTCCGCGTTTCAACCTTGCCACAATGGCCAAGATTGTCATGCAGACTTCCCAGGATTACCTCCTGATCCGCCCTTGACGTGCTGACCACAAGTGGTAACGGCGCGCTCTGCCGCCACAGCTGTCCTTCCTGTAGGTAGAAATTTCCCACTCTCTGCCAAATTCATCTAACAATATTGGCTTGTGTATCATCCAGAAACCAAAGATACCGCAAATAAAAACTGAGGACTGCGTACCTCCCTGCCTGTTGGAGCAGAAGTCAAACACCTACTTCCACCACTCCCACATTAACCATTGGAGCCTCCACATTCAGTGGTGCCGGGCCTTTGTATGGATCATTGCGCAGGTACCAAGACAGCGCCTCCAGAATGGTAAAGGCCTTCCCTGGAACATGTACCACTGTGAAAGAAAACAACTGAAGGAAGGTAACCCACCTGGTCATAGGCCCGTTCCGCAGAATTGGCATATTGATAATTTGCCCAGCACCTCTGCATCCACCAGAAGCATGAAGTGAATCACCCATAGCAAAAGCTGAAACCTCCGCAAAATCTTAGTGACCCTGCAAAGCTCCAACTTTGGCTAAAAATACCGGCTCTCCATTGGGGTAAACGTGACAGACTTGTAAAGGACCAGTCAATCTTTCCCCTCATCCTCAGGTGTCAGCATTGCCCCCAATCCAAGCTTTCTCAAATCTAAAACCAACTTAATTCCCCCGGTGTTGTAATCAAAGTACCGTAGTAAAATATTGCATCCAAAAATCTCCTTGAGTTTGTCAAAGTCCTTGTCACATTTCAAACCCCAGACCCATTCCGCGCCCTTACGCATCAATTCCCACAATGGACTAGCAACTTCTGCAAACCGCTTGATGAAAATCTGTACATAGCTACACAATACCAAGAACTGGAGAATGGGAAATACAGTCTTTGGCATTGGCCAATCAAGGACTTTTTTGCATTTCTTTTCCGCAATCCACCTTCTGTTGGAAGCCACCACATGCCCTAGAACCTCTAGCGCGGGTAAAAAGACTGCTAGCCTTTTCCCCAACACCATGAGCACCGCTTCCTCAATCTGAAACAAGATCTGTTCCAGCGTTTGCACAAATTTCCAGAAAAATCAACAACTTCCTGGAGAATCAATAAGTGTTTCCCCTTTGTAATACCTCTTTGGGCCTTTGATGCCCGCCTTGTTGATGAAAATCTGGACCCCCTCCCAAAGATTGTCCTTCAGAATAAAGGTCATCTGCGCTTGGTAAACTGCAACCAAGTTAGTTGCGCCTTGCGGCAGCCATTTCAGTTGCATCCTGCCCAATCCAGTTTCAAAGGCAGTCATTGGCCGCAAACTCCAATTGAGTTTACGCTGATTTTATCCACCCATCACATCCTTCAACCCATAGCACACGCGCCCTGCCATAGATTCCAGAAACTTTTCCATGCGCAGAGATTGTCCCGCATCTTGGATTGTAAAAGAATTAAGCTGCTGCAGATTACAAAAAATCTGTAATGACTTCCCATCCTGCTTAACCACCACAAATATTTTTCTTGAGTAACTTTACCTCAATTGCTCCTAAAGCCCTTTCCCCACACGCTTGCGCACCAGCTCCAAAAAGGGCCCCCAAACCGCCCACAGAATCAGAATCTTCTTGATCTTCCAAGGCTCATGCGGAACCGTTGGAATCACATAAGGGTCTCCTATCTTGCTCTTTAACAGTCCCTGCTCTTCAGGTCCAAATGCGAGCGCTCTTTCCTGGATGATGAGTACCAACGTCAGAAAATCCCATTCCTCCGCGCTTAACCAACCTGGCGGTCCAAAGTTAAGAGCGGCAACTTTCTAAGACCGCCTCACCCATTCCAACACCTTCAGCAGAGATTTCCAAGGGTCCTGCAACCAAGGGATTGGTGGCAGTGGTCTGTTCAGATCCTGAGGCATTGCTTTGTTCTGGGGACAGACCTTCTGCAAAACCTGTTTATACTTCCCAACATTGAACCATGCAATCCGCACGCATCCATTGCCATAATTCCTAGTCAAAACCAAACCGCGGCTTTTGCCTTTTCTCACAAGCGTGGCGCAATGATAGTGTTTTTTCAAAGTACCTCCAAGCAATGCATACTGAGGAAGGTGTTAGTATTTTTGCCTACTGCTAGTGTTGCCTGAATCTTGAGTGCAACCTGTCCTGTAGTCCTTCACTTTGTGCGGTCTCTGATGGCCCAGTATTGAATATTCTTATTCATTTCTAGTTCTTTGTTCAACCACTTCTCAGCCTCCTTTGTACTTAGTTTATTTAAGTCAGCTGAATCTCAAGTGAATGAACACTATCCATTCTTCCCTACACTGAACTGGAGTGCCCCCTTGACTCCCAAGATCCGCTCCTCTTGGCATCACAAGATCTTTCCTCACCTCCTCTTAAGTGTTTCAACTGGAGCCTTGAACTCAAAATCTAACACGGTTAAAAGCCAGAATTCTCCACTGAGATCATCATCCTTTGTCTCACTGCTTTTGACATCATTTGCTCAATTGGTCAACCATCCTATCACCTCTCAGCAATTTCAATTGTTTCCACTTAATTGCACCTGCATCCAAATTGTCTTGCAACCATCTTGACATATGTTCCACCAATCTTGCTCTCACAATCTCTTTGATCAATTTGTTTGCATATGCCCGTGGTCAATCAATCCATCATTGCTTTGTTCCATTTACTCGCTCAAATCATCAAGTAGCGATCCCACAACCCCTTTATCAACTTAATTGATTGATTCATCAAGTTCCGACCTGCGTCTTCTAGCCATCTTGTTCTCAATCTCAGGCCCTCATCTTGTTCAATCCTCCAGCAACCTCGCTCTCGGTCATCCTGTTCACACAGTTAAATCTCCAAGTTATTGACCACGCACTTACTTGATCTATTGCGCCCTCATAGTCATTGTTATCATCTGCTTGCTCGGTCGGACCCTCCAAAAATAGCCGTCCCTTTGTCCTCCGCTAGCAACTCTGCCGTCAATCATTTGCTTGCGGTTGATTTGGTATCACATCCAGTTGCAACTTGATCACGGTTGACTCATCATAATTAACTCCCTCCAATACCGGTTTGGTTGCTACCGTTCAAAGTCGTCCGGTTGCTTGCCACCTCAAGTCGTCCAATCAATCAACAGTTCCCCTTCCATTTTGATCAATCAGCCTTATTCATTGGTTCCAGCTGCTTCGTCGTGGCCATCCTGCTACTGTTGTTCTTACCGGTCTTTATTCCAATCCAGTCCACTTGCTTTCAGCTGAATCAATCTTGCCAATAGTTTTATTGATCCAATCCTTGCGCGCGAACTTGTCATCACCTTACTCGACTCTCTAGCTTCGCGACGACTGTTAATCTCACATTTTCGGTTTGGTTGCTACCCTCTAAAGCTGGCTGGTTATGCGCCACCTCAAGTCGCTCAGTTAGGACGCTACTAAAGTAGCCCAGTTAATTGCTATCTCAAGCCAATGAAGTTTGAACGCTACTTAAGTCGCCCGGTCTATTGCTACCTCAAGTCGATGAAGTTTGGACGCTCCTTAAGTTGCCCGGTCTATTGCTACCTCAAGTCAATGAAGTTTGGATGCTACTTAAGTTGTTCTGTTAATTGCTACCTCAAGTCAATTTGTTTCTGTTGTTGTCCAGAATGAACTGGGGTTCAAAAATTATGATTGGAATTATTGTGTTACTTGTTGATGTAATAGGCTCTATTGTAGGTTCAATTGTAGTTCAAAAATCACATGATTTCCTTCCTTTCAATTGGAATAGGCCTTTATTGCAGCATTCAAAAAACTCTTCATTCTAAGTTTTAATGTTGGATTTAATAGGCGTGCAAGTGTTCAAAAGTCTTCAAATAATTCTTTTTTTGTTTAAACTCCCTCAAGCTTCAGTCAAGGGGGTGTGTTAGTATTTTTGCCTACTGCTAGTGTTGCCTGAATCTTGAGTGCAACCTGTCCTGTAGTCCTTCACCTTGTGTGGTCTCTGATGGCCCAGTATTGAATATTCTTATTCATTTCTAGTTCTTTGTTCAACCACTTCTCAGCCTCCTTTTTACTTACTTTATTTAAGTCAGCTGAATCTCAAGTGAATGAACACTATCCATTCTTCCCTAAACTAAACCGGAGTGCCCCCTTGACTCCCAAGATTCGCTCCTCTTGGCGTCAAAAGATCTTTCCTCACCTCCTCTTAAGTGTTTCAACCAGAGCCTCAAACTCAAAATCTCACAGAAGGGGACTTGCTTCCAGCAATTGTGCTTCCCGCGCTTCCTCCCTACTTCCCACCTGCTCCTTCCTGGTCAACCACCTGCATGAAGCTGGAGCTTTCCCCGTGCAGTAACCCTGGCCAACTAATCAAAATCAACATCCTGCCTACCCTTGCAAACCAACTCCGCGCTGGGGCCCTCCTCCTCTTCTCTCACCAAATCCCACATCCACTTCCCCAACCCTTGATTTCGGATCATGGTTTTGAATGACCCACTGGACAAATCATCCACCTTCAAAGCTTCCTTCCCTGCCTCTGGATCAAATTTCATTTGCTCTTGGAACCCAAACATGAATGGCCCTCCTAAAATAGCCTCCCCGCAATCAACCAATAGAAAAGAAAGTGGTTTACGGACCCTTGCAAACTCAAACTCTTCCTCCTCCACAACCCCATCCACAAAACATGCCCCTCTGTTAAGCGCGCAAAGCCCAATCACACATTTCTGCAAAACCAATCCCTTTTCATCAACCAGTCTAGATGGAAGGAGGTTCACCATGGAACTGCTATCCACCAGCGCCCATACCTTCCTTCCAGAAATCTTCATTGGAAATAAGCCAGCGGAGTTGAAACCAATTTCATCCCTGCTAGCTTGTGCTCCGCATCATCCCAAGCCAAGTTCACCTGCTACACCATTGGAGGGATCCTATTTTGTCTGCAATCCTTCAGCGCTTAAACCATCTCATCTACTACCACCGGTGACACGGCCTCCAACTCCTTCAAGGTCAAGGGAATAGTTATTTCATTCCCCATCACTCTGCGCACAATATACACTGCCTTATTCTTCCCTATCAGATTCACCGGCTGCCCGCTTGTTTCCAGAATGTGTGCGACTGGCTTAGGAGCTACTGGCGGTAACTGTTCTTTGGCATCCACATCCATCCTTTCCACCTCTGCCCGCACCTCTGTTGCTAGTACCCTCACTTCCGCTTCCACGCGCAGCAGTTTCCATACCCTGGGACCAGTGACAATCCCAAGCAAAGCTTGAGCAGTTACCCCCGATTCCTGAACTTGTGCGCGCACTTGCTCTATGACAGTTGGGTTCCCAGGTTCAGTGGGGATCCACTTGCCCATTGGGAACATGAATCCCATTCCCAAAAGTCAAACCAATCCTGCCTTGAGGTCCCTTTTCATGTCATTGCACCCCAAACACCAATGCCCCTTGTCCCCGCAGTAATTGCATAACCGCGGCGTGGGCAGATTTGATGAAAGAAGTGGTCCCCAAATGTGAGGAGGCAGATTTTGCGGCGCTGACAACATTTCACTCAGGAAGATCCATAAATCCTTCATCTATTCCTTCATCTTTCTGGTCTCCAGGCTTGTTGTTGGTGGTGTTGCTGGAGCACATTCTTTTTTTGAGGGGCCTACAAACAGAGCCTACTTTGGAGCTGCCAAAGGGTGAGAAGCAGAATTCTTTGACCCTGTTGGGAACAACCTTGCCGTTGTGGAAACTTTTGAGGTTGATCCTCACGAAGTTGTCCCTAGTTACGGGATCGATGGTTCTAGCGTCTGTAAAACCGAGAATGCTTCCTTTCCTTTACTCCGAGAGAGAGAGAGAATGAGAGAACAGAGTGATGGGAGAATGATGGAATCTTAGAATGCCAATCGGAGGATGCCCCCTACAACCCGAGTCGAGGGGAAGGGGTATTTGAGCCCTCCCCCCTCAACCCTAACCTAAGCACAAGCACAAAGACAGACTGACAACCATGAAGAAGGAAACCTAGACCCAGAACCCTAACCTATCCCTAAACCCATACCCATACCCTACCCCCGCCAGCTTGCCTGTCCTTACGCGCATCCGGTTCGTCTTTTCGTGGCGCGGCCCTCCGCCGCGCGATACCCAAGATCCACCGCGCTTGCGCGCATCCACCCGACGCGCCGTCGCGAATTTCCCGTCCCGTGGCCGGCCCGCGCTTGCGCGCGGCTGCCACGCATATAGCCCCGCTGTCGCCCCGCTTCTTCCTTCCCCGACTAGCCGCTCCGAGAACCCGATCGGCCCGGCTCCATCCATGAGTCGGACATCCAAGCGGGTCGCGGCCCGCCTCCCTTAGTCAGGCCCGGCCCGCAGTCGCGTGCTCGATCCCGCCGCGCCTACTGCTGAGCCCGCAGCGGCTGCTGCTGAACCCGCAGCGGCTGCTGCTGAACCCGCAGCGGCTGCTGCTGAACCCGCAGCGGCTACTGCTGAGAACCGGCGCACCCCAACTGCTGAGCCTAACCTACCAGATGCTGAGCGCGCAGGCCGCGACGCAGTCCCCGACCCGAGGCTATATAATGACACCACATCCCCCCCCAACTTGAGTTCTGTCCCCAGAGGTCCCTTCCCATCGCCACCTCGACTACCCGCACCCCGCTCCTCCCTACCCACTCCTCTTTCCACACTCCACCACACTCCACCAACTCCCCTTCCACACTCATCGCCGTCATGCTCCCTTGCGAATTCTGCGCCCGGACCGGGCAGGCGTGCTCGATCGCTCCTGGTCGACGCGCCTGTGTCGCTTGCCGTCGCGGCCATCGTCGTTGCTCACTTAGCGATCGAATGCCCCGAGCTCCACCCAACTTCGGCTCCCGCCCCAGGCCGCGCAAAAGGGCTCGTCCGGACCCGTTCGTGGTTTCGGATGACGACACCATCTCGGAGGACTCGTGGACTCCGCCTGGCTCCCCGTCCCGTCGCCCTCCACCGAGCGAGGATCGCGACTCGGCTTCCCCCTTTCGCCGCGCAGGACCGCCGCGGAAGGAGGATTTCACGTCCATTGACGACTATCGGCGGGCCGTACGATTCTGGTCGGACCGTGTTTGGATGAGGGAAGGCGCGAGGGACCCACGACTCGATGAGATTCTCCGACGTCGCGCTGCCGCAGCCCCGGTTCCCCCTCCGGCCCCTACACCAGCTCCTTCCGCCCCGGCTCCGCAAGGTACTCCACCGCCGCCCGCGTCACCAGTGGTCTCGGACGGGAGGCCTACTACTCCCGAGGTCCCTCCTCCGCCGTCCCCGATCGTTGTTCCGTCGTCGCCCCCAGATGGACCGAGCCCTCCGCGCGATGCCCCAGGGACCCCCTCATCACCTCCTCGTCCGCTCGGATCAAGCCCCGTCCCAGCACCGGCACCGCCTTCCTCCAACTCCCCCGAGATCCCGGAGATCCCGGTCGTGATGGCACTCCCGGCGGCTGGCTTCGAGGCCTTCGCGGAACGGTCGACCGCGATGCTCCGCAACTTCCTGGCGACCCCCGGAGCCCAATCCTCCGAATCCCGGCGCGAATTCTTGGCGGCTTACCGGGCCCTTCTAGCATCATCGAGGGCGGACATGGAGGAGATCATGCGAATGGCTTAGACGCCCTCACCCCCTTCCTTTTCTCCTTTCTTGTGTACCCTCTTGTCCCATTGTTGTACCGCGTTCGTAGGAGAAATATATATTGCTGCGCGAGGAAACGAAAGGGACGCATCCGCGCGTCCGGGTGGAAAGTGGGTGTGAGTGCCGAGATCCGCGTCCGCGTGAGAAGTGAGTGTGAGTGAGGTTGAGGTTGAGATCCGCGTCCGCGCGCTCCCTCCGTGAGAGACCGCAAGTGACCAGCTATCCCAACGAAAAGAGGTACCTGGACCGCCCCAGACGGACTGCCACACAGTTCCCCGTACCCGTTCTACAAAACAAAACAAGCACCGCGCCGACAGCGCGCGCTCACCACCGGGAGTATAAGGGAGAGGCGATGGGAACGAACATTCTGGGGTGTCTAGTCGTTCCGGCTGTGAACCGGCTAGAGCACCCCCTTACCAAGCTAAGCTTAAATTCGCGTCCATACCGTCCCCGACCGTCGCGCGCAACCAATGAAGAGAGAAACAGGAGAGAAATAGACAAAAAAAGAAAGGAAACAGCCCGAATCCAAAGAAGAGAAACAAAATATCCTATATTTATTATTCCATTCATTCCATTTTTTTTTTTTTTTTTTTTTTTTTTTTTTTTTTTTTTTTTTTTTTTTTTTTTTTTTTTTTTTTTTTTTTTTTTTTTTTTTTTTTACAGTTAGTTAGCTCTTCGTCCCGCCATCCGTGAGCGGGGCTCGTCCTCGCGTTTGCGGGCCCGACACCACGCCGCGCCCGCGTTCCTGCAATAAATAACCCATAGCCAGCACCAATCCAAAGCCAAGCCCAAAACCAAAACATAAGGAAACGAACATTCTGGGGTGTCTAGTTGTCCCGGCTGTGAACCGGCTAGAACACCCCCTTACCAAATCATTCTTTAACCACCTAGCGCCCCCCCCCAGCTTGACAGCTGTCCCCAGCCGTCTGCAACCTCCTACTTCTCCGGGGTCGCGCGTCGCGCGCCGCTACTTCGCTGTCCGAACGATCCGCGCCGTCGTCCGACTCCGAGACCGCCTCATCCCCGGGCCCCGAATCATCGCTCGCCGTTTCGTCGAAGGAAGTGGAACCGCGCGCGAAGAAGCGTTTTACGTGCGAAGCCGCGGCCTTCCGTTTAAGCGGCGTCCCGTCCAATTCCTCAAGCCCGTAGCTGCCGCCCAAAAACTTAGAGGCCACGCGGTACGGCCCGTTCCACCGGTTGGCGAAAAGCCGGCCCCACTGGGATTCCAGACTCCGATTATACAACAGGACCAGGTCCCCCTTCCGCAGCGGATCCCGGAGCCGATGGTAACAACGCTCGTCCCAATAGCGGACTGACGCCGTCCGGGTTTTCTTCAACCGCTCCGCGGCTTTTTCCAAGGTCTCCTCACGCCTAAGGAGCTGTTCCGCGCGCGCCTCGATCAGATCCGCGGACGTCTTAACCTTCCACCAATCCACGCCCAAAAACGTGTTCAGCTCGATGTCCACGGGAAGCACGGGCCGCTGCCCGTAGAGTAACTCGTAAGGCGAATACCCCGTCGAGCGCTTCACGGAGATCCGATCGGCGAAAAGGACCGCGGGAAGTGCCATCTGCCACCTTTTGCCGTCCTCGCCGCACATTTTCACCAGGGCATCCTTGATTGGTTGATGTCCCCGCTCGATCATTCCCGCGCCCTCCGGGTAGTATTCCGTCACGCGGCCGAACTTCGCTCCACAATTCTGCACCAGCGTCATCAAGCGTCCCCGAAACTCCGCCCCTCCGTCGACGGTGACCAAGCGAAGCGACCCGTAGCGCGCGAACCAGTCCTCTTCCAGAAACTGAGCCACCTTTTCCGCCGATAGTTTTGCCAGGGGCCTCGCTTCCACCCACCCAGACAGATCGTCGCGCGCAACCAGCAAATACGCAAACTTACCCGCCTTGATGTGGACCACGTCCAGCGAAACGCGCCCGAACAGCGCGTCCTCGCCCGTGGGGTGGCCGACCTCCTTGGGCAGCCTCGAGCTTCGCCGTTGGCAGGCCTCGCACGACTTTACCCAGTCGCGCACCGCGCGAACGACCCCCGGCCACCAAAACCTCGCTTTCACCCTCCTCCGCGTCTCGACCTCACCCCGATGACCAAGGTCATCGTGCAGACTTCCTAGAATCACCTCCTGGTCGGCCCTAGAAGTCGCGACAACAAGAGGCACGGAGCCGCTCCGCCGCCATAGCTGACCGTCCTGTAAGAAGAAGTTCGGAACGTTTCGCCTCACCCATCGGGTGACCGTTTCTGTCGTGCCCTCGGGGAACCTGAGATCCTGCAAATAAGAGCACAAGACCGCGTAACGTCCCGACTGGCGCAACGGAAGACAAACCGACGCCTCTGTCTTTGCTACCCGAACGACCGGAGCTTCCACGTCCAGAGGTTCCGCCCCCTCGTATGGGTCGTCCCGCGGGTAACGCGACAGCGCGTCCGGCATCGTGAACGCCTTTCCCGGGATGTGCACCACGTCAAAGGAGAATAACTGGAGGAACGCTACCCACCTGGTCATGGGCGCGTTCGGCAGCGTCGGTGAGTTGATCATTCGCGCCAAGGCCTCCGCGTCAACCAAGAGCTCGAAGTGCACGCCCCGCAAAAGGTGCTGCAACCGCCGTACGATCTTGGTGACACCGCACAGTTCCAGCTTCGGCTGCGAATACCGACTCTCTGTCGCGGTAAACGTGACCGATTCGTAGAGCACCGGCCTATCTTTTCCGTCCTCCTCCTGTGTCAAGACCCCCCCCGCGCCGAGCTCGCTAGAGTCGACCGCCAGGCGTATCCCTCCGGCGTCGTAATCGAGGTTCCGAAGGACGATGTCGCGCCCCACGATTTCCTTGAGCTTCGCAAAAGCGGCATCGCATCCCTCGGTCCACTTCCACTCCGCCCCCTTACGCGTCAATGCCCGCATTGGGCTCGCTACTTCCGCGAACCGCTCGATGAACATGCGGACGTAGCTACACAATCCCAGAAACTGCAGGACGTGCGACACTGTCCGAGGGGTCGGCCATTCAAGAACCTTATTCCGCTTCTTTTCCGCTATTCGCCTCCTGTCGTAGGCCACGACATGCCCCAGTACTTCGAGCGCCGGAACGCAGACCGCCAACTTTTTCCCGGACACAGTAAGGCCTGCCTCCTCAATTCGGAAGAGGACTCGTTCCAGAGTTTCCGCGTATTCCCAGATGAATCGCCGGATCGCGGGTGCATCCTCTAAGACCGCGCCCTCGTAGTCCGTTCTGGGGCCTTTAATGCCAGCGTTGTCGATGAAGATCTGCACGCCTTCCGGAAGGTCGTCGCGTAGTATCCAGGTCATTTGGGCTTGGTATACCGCCACTGAGTTGGTCGCACCTTGCGGTAGCCGCGTCAGCTGCATCCTTCCTAGCCCGGTTTCAAACGCCGTCAGTGGCTGCGAGTCAGGGTGGAGTTCTCGCTGGTCGTATCCCCCCATCACGTCCACCAGCCCGTAGCAAGCGCGCCCGGCCATCGACTCCAGAAATTCTTCAACACGCGGGGGAAGCCCCGCGTCGCGAATAGTGAACGAATTTAGCCTCTGAAGGTCGTGAACAATCCTTAGCGACTTCCCGTCCTGCTTAACGACCGCGAAGATAGGACTCGAGTAGCTTGACGTGGATTGCTCGTAAAGCCCCGTCCTCACGCGCTCCCGTACCAGCTCCAGAAAGGGCTCCCGAACGGTACGGGGAATCGGAATCGGCTTGATTTGCCACGGTTCGTGAGGGACAGTGGGAATAACGTAAGGGTCCCCGATCTCACTTCTCAACAACCCGCGCTCGTCCGGTCCAAAAGCAAGTGCCTTCTCCCTTATTACCAATACCGACACCAGAAGATCCATCTCCTCCGCGCTCAGCCATCCCGTCGGTCCGAAGTTAAGGGCGTCCACCCGCTCGTCCGTGATTCGCGCCGACCGCGTTACCCATCCATTCTTCCTAAGGGGCGTCTCCCACGGGTCGCGGGACCACGCAATCGGTCGTAAGGGTCCGTTAAGCCCCTGAGGCATTGGCTCGTTCCGCGGCCGGACTTTCCGCGCTACCGGTTTGTACTTGCCCGCATTGCACCGCGCCATCCAGACCCGATTGTCGCCGTCGTAAGTCCTAGTAATGACCAGACCGGGGCTTTCGCCTTTGCTCACGACTGTGGCACGATGATAGGGTTTTCAAAGCGTAGAGCCTTCCGGCGATGCATACTGAGGAATGGGACTTACTTCCGGCACCTGCGCCACACGCGCGTCCTCCTCCGCCTGCTCCTCATCTGTCGGCCGCCCGTGCAGAGCCGGAGCCTGCTCCGCACGGTTCCCGCGGCCGACTAGGAAAAATCCTCCGCAGGGTAACCCTTACGGTCAACCCCCGCGCCGGACTCTCCGTTGCCGCCAGACATTGGGTCCTGTACCCATTTCCCTCTCCCGTGATTGCAGATCGTCGTCTCGAACCGTGCTCCGAGCGAGTCTTCGACGGTCAGCGCCTCCGTTCCTTCCTCGGCGTTGAAGGCCATTTGGGCTCGGAACCCAAACATGAATGGCCGTCCTAGAATCACGTCTCCGCACTCCACTGAGAGAAATGACAGAGGCTTACAGACCTTGGCGACTTCCACCTCCTCCGCCTCTACTACCCCGTCCACGCGACATTCCCCGCCATTCAACGCCCAAAGACCCATCGCACACTTCCTCCGCACCAGACCGAGCTCGTCCACTAACCTTGATGGGAGCAGGTTGACCATCGACCCGCTATCCACCATCGCCCACACCTTCCGCCCGGCGATGGTCATCGCGACATAAGCGAGCGGGACGGATACCGACTTCGACCGGCACGGCTCGGGATCCATTTCCTCCTCCGCCACGTTAACCCGCTGAACCGTCATCGGCACCCGGCCCTGACCGCAATCTTTCAAGGCCTGGACCATCTCGTCAACGACCGCGGGGGACACCGCCGCTAGCTCTCGTAGGGTCAGGGGTATTGGTGAGTCGTTCCCCATTACCCTCCGGACGATGTCCGCGGCCTTCTTCTTTCCCACGGGATTAGAGGACGGCCCGTCCGAAATCGGCACTCGCGCGACTGGCTTCGACGCCGTTGATCGCTCGTCGACATCCATCGCAATGCGCTCATTCGCCGCCAACGCCCTGACTTCGGCCTCCACTCTCGGAGCTACCCATGTTCCGGGCGCGGTGACAATCCCGAGCGAGACCCGAGCAGTCTCGGTCTTAGCCTTCGCTCTTTCCCGCACTTGCACCATTGGTGGCGGCTTGTCCTTAGTCAGATCCACCAATTCACCCGTCGGAAATATGTACGTCATCCCGGACGCGCAAACAAGTCCTTTGTCCATGTCCCGAGTGAGATCCTCACAAACTGACTTCCAGTGCCCTCTCACCCCGCAGTATGAACATCGCGGCGACCCGTACGATCCGGATGATCCGCTAGGAGGCTGGAACCCTTCCGTCATGTGAGGCGGCACCGCGCGTGGTTGAGAAGGAGCCGCCGGAATCGGTGCGGCTGCCGGAGCTGTAGGAGCCGGTGTCCGGTTGAGGAAAACCCTTATATCCCGCAGAATCTCCGTTATCTCCCCGACAGATGGTCCCGGAGGCTGCTGGGGGAGTCCGACATGAGAGGGCGTCGGCGGCCGCGCGGCCGAAGTTTGGTCGGGGGCCGGCGCCGAGATCGTGACCGATTTCTTGGAGGAAGACGGGTACGTTTGTGCCGTATCCGCGATGAGCTCGTCCAAATCGATTTCGCTTTCCGCGTCTTGACGGATAACCGAAAGATCGGGGAGAATCGCGACGCTCCCATCCAACGACCTCTTAACCAGGCCGTGGTCGTACAGGTATCGTTGCACCCTGGAACGAAGCTGGGGCGCGAGACCCCCCAGGAAAGCCCGCTTCATGGCACCCGTCTGACCCGCGACGACCTCGTTCTTTGCAAGGTACCCGTAGATTCGCTCGAACCTTGACATGTATTCCACTAATCCTTCGCGCGATTGCACCCCGCCCTTCTCGATCGCCTCCTCCGCAGCTCGATCGAAGTCGCTTTCCCGAAACCAAGGTTCACGCCTTCCCCACCTCGCCAACATCTCGCTTTTCAACTTCCCCCAGTCCTGCCTCTCGTATCCAACCATTTCTTCCACGTCCCGCAGCTTCTCCTCTTCAGTAATGAACAGCACGATAGTCCGAACCTTATCTGCGCCCGACGCGCCCTCCAAGTCCGCGATCCCTTCGAACCTAGAAAGGAACCGCTCGACATCCGAAGTACTGAACCGAAGATGGGGGAAATCCCTCGGCCTCAACCAAACGCGGCGAGGGGCCTCTACCGCCATCTCCGACGACCCTTCCGAGGGAGGAGCGAACCCGCTGACTCTAGGAGCATGAGCGGACGGTGGCGGAGGGGGTTGAACAGCAGAGACGGGAGTCGGGCGTGGAGGGTAGGGAAGGGGAGCATTGGATCCCGGAGTGGTTGTCGGTAGCATTCTGCGTAATCTTCAAGAGACTGAGAACGGATCGAGTGTTCCCGGCCAGACCCCCAGATGTGGAAACTTTTGAGGTTGATCCTCACGAAGTTGTCCCTAGTTACGGGATCGATGGTTCTAGCGTCTGTAAAACCGAGAATGCTTCCTTTCCTTTACTCCGAGAGAGAGAGAGAATGAGAGAACAGAGTGATGGGAGAATGATGGAATCTTAGAATGCCGATCGGAGGATGCCCCCTACAACCCGAGTCGAGGGGAAGGGGTATTTGAGCCCTCCCCCCTCAACCCTAACCTAAGCACAAGCACAAAGACAGACTGACAACCATGAAGAAGGAAACCTAGACCCAGAACCCTAACCTATCCCTAAACCCATACCCATACCCTACCCCCGCCAGCTCGCCTGTCCTTATGCGCATCCGGTTCGTCTTTTCGTGGCGCGGCCCTCCGCCGCGCGATACCCAAGATCCACCGCGCTTGCGCGCATCCACCCGACGCGCCCTCGCGAATTTCCCGTCCCGTGGCCGGCCCGCGCTTGCGCGCGGCTGCCACGCATATAGCCCCGCTGTCGCCCCGCTTCTTCCTTCCCCGACTAGCCGCTCCGAGAACCCGATCGGCCCGGCTCCATCCATGAGTCGGACATCCAAGCGGGTCGCGGCCCGCCTCCCTTAGTCAGGCCCGGCCCGCAGTCGCGTGCTCGATCCCGCCGCGCCTACTGCTGAGCCCGCAGCGGCTGCTGCTGAACCCGCAGCGGCTGCTGCTGAACCCGCAGCGGCTACTGCTGAGAACCGGCGCACCCCAACTGCTGAGCCTAACCTACCAGATGCTGAGCGCGCAGGCCGCGACGCAGTCCCCGACCCGAGGCTATATAATGACACCACACCGTGTCCTCCATCAGTTCCTCCAGGTCCAACTTGCTCTCCACCAACCAACAGATGATCAGGATTTCCGGGAGAAGCGCAATACTCCAATCCAATGACCTCTTTACCAAGTTGTTATCCTACAAGTGCCGCTGAACCCACGCGCAGAGTTGGGGACAAAGTCCTCCCAAAAACGCCCTATTCATTGCACCCGTCTGCCCCAATATTGCCTTTTCCTTTGCCAGGTAGCAATATATCTGTTTGATCATTGCTAAATACTCCCCCAATTGCGCCCCCATCCGGACTTCACCATTTGCGCTTGCTTCTGCCACGGCTTTCTTGAAGTTGCTCTCCCAAAACCAGGGTTTTTGCCTTCCCCACCGCACCAAGATTTCTGCCTTCAGTTTTTTCAAATTGAGTTCCTTGTATCCTTCCATCTCTTCCACATCCAAAAGCTTCTCTTTTTCCTTTATGAAAAGGACAAAAAGAAAAGCCTTATCTGAACCCGTTGCGCCTTCCACTTTGGAGATTCCTTTTTTTTGAGCAAGGAATTGCTCAATGTCTTCAGTGTTGAACCAGGTGTGCGGATAGTCCCGCAGCCTGATGCAAACAGGCTTGTGATTGGCGTCATTTTTGGAGTTTGGAACACTGTATCCAGCCCCTGGTGGAGGTTGCTTCAAAGAAGCGGGAGGAGTAGGGGTAATGTTAGACCACCCTCAAAAGGTCAATGGGTGGTACTGGGAAATTGCGCTTGTTAAACCACAGAAAAATGGCCGGCACCTGTATGCAGGTGGAATTTCTGTATCCCATTGATATCTCAGGGTTATGTGATGCTGTATCTCATCATTAACTTTCAGCAGTTGATGAAATATTGTGACTAGAGATCAGCATTTGCTGAACTTCTGGCTCATTATTTCATAATAGATTTTCAAGGGAAAGCTAGATATGAGCAAAGATAATGCTTCACAAGCAGTCCACATATCATCCACAAATTACTGTTGTTGGTTTTTGGGAATTCCTTCAAAGTGAAATTCAAAAATTCCAGAAGAGGCTGATTGTTTCCAGAATGGAATTTCCATTAACTGGTAAAAAACTGGTTAAGTCCTCTTATTCACAGCCCAAAATAAAATGCATAAACATGTATTTAGGATAATTCTAACACACCATGCTCATAGAAATGTGTAAATCTTTCCTTATATAAATGAGCCATTCATGGCTTCTTTTCTTTTTGTTGCTTATTCAATAGCCTATGTTGGTGTAATTTTATTTTTTATACTTCTACTTTTGATCAGGGAAAATACAGAAAGCCAAGCCAAAATTTTTTGTTCAAATTTCAAAAAATGAAGAATATTTGAAATGGAAGATGACCCAAGACCAAGGGAGTAAAGAAAGCAAAAAGAACAAAAGAAGAAAGAAAAAAAAGTCAATATCCTCAATTAGATGTGTTGATCACCATCCCTGGTCTGCACATAAGGGAAGGTTATTTTGTTTCTTTAGGGAGAATGTTGAAACCAAGGCAAGAGGCAGGCTTCTTTTTCCAATGTAGAAAAGCCAGGGTAGGTGAAATTTATAAAAATAGAAAAATGCATTGAACTAGTTCTGGCCTGAGCAGAAGGGAATCCATTGTGGAAGAAAAGGGAGACATGAATTGAGTGGGAATTGGGCTAGTCACAAAGGCATGCAATCAACAACTGCAGATGTGTGGACTACCAGCCCTGGTTATAGAACAAAGTGTCACTCAATCACTAATTGATTTTTGAAAATTAAGCCATGAGAGGACATGTCTTTACCACAGGAAAAAGGCCAAATTAGTGCATATCAGAGTTAAGAAAACCTGCCATTTTTAATAGTGGGTTTCAACCCAAATCCACCACTTCAAACCCACCATTAAAAATCCAAAAAAATACCCTTATTTCCCATCAGACCTTTCAGAGTCACCTGAAAATGAATGGGTTTTTTTAAATAAAGTATCTAAAGGGTTTCACCACCTCAGCCCATCATTTCACATCATCACCCCTGGTTTCAACCTCCATTCCTATCCTGTTTGCTTCATCACTCTACTTTAATGCTCAAAAAGCTTCATCACATTATTACTTCCATCACATCCATGCTCTCATCACTTCATCCCCACTTTCTTCACATCACTTCATCACTTCATTGCTTCCTAACAGTGGAGGCACTCAAGGAGATTTCCACCTGCATACGGGTGGCACCCTATTTTTTGTGGTGTTAGTTTTGAGAGAAAAGGAAAAAAAGGTTACTTCCTGGCCAGAACCCCAGATTTAGAATTCAGAAGAGGGCTTCTGCTTTAATGGTTCCAAGTTTCAAAGTTATTGATCCCTTGCGTCTGTAAACCCTGAGTGCAACTGTTCACCCTTCAACTGAGAGATCAAGAGATGAGAGAGTAAAGAGTCCTTCCAACTTCCTGTGATGATCCAATGATGTTCCCCCCATCCTAAATCCAGGTTGATGGTGCTGTTCAAGTAGCGTTTCCCTCAACCCTAACCTAGGTACAACCGCAAGCAAACAAGAATAATGAAATACAACCCCTAAGTACAGAACCCTAGCCCAACTCTATCCTTCCAACCCCATCCCATGACCCATATCCCATATCCCATATCCCATCTGTATTACCCGCCTGCCATTACATCCACCCATTTCATCCTCCTCATGACGCAGCCCTTGTGCTGGGCCCAACTCAAATCCCCCCCTGATTGTCCGCATCTGCCCAACGTGCCATTCCAGATATCCAAGGTACATCTGCACAATCCGTCCAAGCCAATCCAATCCGCCCTGCCTCTCCAGATGCCAAGCCCAATTCCACTGCTGCTGAGCCAGAAGCACAACTTGCTGCGGCAATTCCGCACCCATTGCTGAGCATTCTGCCTCTTCTGCAATTGCAGCGTGCAGCCAATTCCAACTTGCATCTATAAAAGACCACCACACCAGTGTGGAAACAAGAGAGTGATACTCCCCTAAGTTTTCCTCAAGTTTGGAAGTTATTGGTCCAAGCGTCTGTAAGGAAGTTGAGTGCTGATGCATTTTGCCAAAGAGAGAGATATTTATAAGGAAAGGATGAATAAAAGAAAAGTATTTTGTATATTCCTGCCCTTCAATCCTTCCCTGATCCTTTGGTGATGAGATATATATGAAAATATGATCCTACAACCCAGATTTGAGAGTGCAGTTTTCAGTCCTCCCTCTCAATCCTAACCTAAGTAAAAGCACAAAGGAAAGCCTAACAAAAAAATTAATAAAGAACCCCTAAAATCTGGAACCCTAGCCCAAACTTAACCTATACCGCCCAATCCCTCCCAACCATTCCACCATTACATACTTCAGGTTTGTCCTTCTCATGGCCCGGCCCTACGCCGCGCCCTACTTGGAGCCCCGCATGTTTACCTGTCTGCGCACATCTGCAGTTTGGTCTGCCCCTATGCTAGTGTGGACCTCCCTGGCGTCTATAACCCCACTATTTCCCTGCTCCTGCTTTCCAAACTAGCCACCTGAAAACCTGTTTGGTTCAGCTCCATTACTTGGTCTGCTTCATCCAAGAGGTTTGTGTTAAAATGCCAATGCACTCAGGTAATGTGCATAGGAGTGTGTTATCCAAATGGGATGCAAAAATGGGCCTCCACGGCCCATTGGAAATCACATGGGCCACATGGGCCTATGTGGGTGTTATTGGTTTTGGGCATTTGGGCGCCAAAAATTGTTTTTATGGTCTTTTGGTACACGGGCCCTCACGGGACTTCCAGGGTGGATGGGCCACCCAAGCCAGATGGGCTTATTAGGGCATAAAAGGGCCCAACCTTTATTATGGACATACTTGGCCAGACGTTCTGGCCCTCCAAAGTATGTAATTCTCACGATTTGGGCTTGGGGCAGCCCATTGGGGCCGCCGCTCCTGTTGCGGCCCGCTAGGGGCCGCCGCCCGTGTCACGGCCCGCTTGGGGCCGCTACCTGTGTGGCCGCCTGTGTTCCTTGGTACGGCCCACGCGGGGCTGTTGCGCGTCCAAGGGATCCCGGGCGGTGGGATGCCACAAGGGCCCGGCTGGTTGCACTTGGCAACCAGCGCCACGGAGCTGGGGCTTGTGGCCTTGGCTCCCCCCTCGCTTGCTGTCGCAAGGGGGATGGGGGCAAGCTGGCTGGGTTGAACCAGCCAGCAACCTACCGCGACAGCGCGGTTGGTCAGGGCAGGGGGGACCTGACCACCCCCTTGCCCAAGGAGGTGGCGGCACCGGCCGCAAGGGTAGCAACCGTCAGGTGGGGGGGAATTCATCACCCCCCACCATCGATTGGTTGAGGCAACCAAGCAGGACAGGGGCGCTCTCCCCCCCCCCCTTTACCAAGGGGGAGGAGCAATGGGCCTGGGGAGACCTAATCACCTCCCAGGCCAACTTACTTGACAATACCTTGCGGGTATCGACCCCCAGGGCCCCTGGTGAGGGGATTTGACCGCCCCCACCAGGGATTTGAGAGAAAGAGGGGGGGGGACAGCATGTGCACTTGTCACCCCCCCCCCCATGTGAGTCTGAGACCGGACCCAGGTGTGCCCTGGGTCCCACCTGGCCCATTTTAGGGGCCAGGAGCTGGCTGCATGAGGCAACCAGCCCGTAAACAAGGCAATGATGTCATCATGGCTGGTTGTAACGGACAACCAGCCAAGGGGATTGAACAGTTAAGGGGCTGTTTCAGCCCCATTGAGGTGGAAACACCAGAAATAACGGGAATAGGCTGGTTGTAAGGGTACAGGGACTGATGCCATGTGGGCTGATGTAGTCCAAAGCAAGTAACAAGGCCAGTAGAGCCTGTAGAGCTCTTTTGGGGCGGAAAATTTGCCTTTTGGCTTGTTGTATCATGGGCTCACAAGAGGCCAATCTTTTGTGTTAAAATGCAGATGCACTCAGGTAATGTGCATAGGAGTGTGTAATCCAAATGGGATGCAAAAATGGGCCTCCACAGCCCATTGGACATCACGTGGGCCATGTGGGCCTATGTGGGTATTATTGGTTTTGGGCGTTTGGGTGCCAAAAATCGTTTTTATGGTCTTTTGGTACACGGGCCCTCACAGGCCTGCCAGGGTGGATGGGCCACCCAAGCCAGATGGGCTTATTTGGGCATGAAAGGGCCCAAGCTTTATTATGGACATACTTGGCCAGACAGGCTGGCCCGCCAAAGTATGTAATTCTCAAGATTTGGGCTTGGGGCGGCCGCCTGTGTTGCCGCCCGTTCAGGGCCGCTGCCTGCGTCGCCGCCCGCTCAGGGCCGCTGCCTGCGTTGCCGCCCGCTCGGGGCCGCTGCCTGCGTCGCTGCCCACGTCGCCGCCCGTTTGGGGCCGCCTGTGTTCCTTGGTGCGGCCCATGCCGGGCCCAATGGCCCGCCGCGGGGATGTTGCGCGGCCAAGGGATCCCGCGCGGTCCCGGCTGGTCGCCCTAGGTGACCAGCACCACGGAGCTGGGGCTTGCGGCCCCGGCTTGCTCCCCCTCCCCTTGCTTGCCGTTGCAAGGGGGATGGGGGCGAGTTGGCTGGGTTGAACCAGCCAGCAACCAACCGCAACAGCGCGGTTGGTCAGGGCAGGGGGGACCTGACCACCCCCTTGCCCAAGGAGGTGGCGGTGCCCGCCGCAAGCTGAGCAACCGGCAGGTGGGGGGGAGTTCATCACCCCCCCACCATTGGTTGTTTGAGGCAACCAAACAGGATAGGGGCGCTCTCCCCCACGCTTTACCCAGGGGGAGGAGCCATGGGCCTGGGGGGACCTGATCACCTCCCAGGCCAATTTACATGACAACACCCTGGGTGGTATCAACCCCCAGGGCCCCTGGTGAGGGGATTTGACCGCCCCCATCAGGGATTTGAGAGAAAGAGGGGGGGGGAAAGCATGTCTGCTGGTCACACCCCCCCCCATGTGAGTCTGAGACCGGACCCAGGTGTGCCCTGGGTCCCACCTGGCCCATTTGAGGGGCCAGGGGCTGGCTGCATGAGGCAACCAGCCCGTAAACAAGGCAATAAAGGTCATCATGGCTGGTTGTAAAGGACAACCAGCCAAGTGGATTGAACAGTTAAGGGGATGGTTCAGCCCCATTGAGGTTGAAACACCAGAAATAACGGGAATAGGCTGGTTGTAAGGGTACAGGGACTGATGCCATGTGGGCTGATGTAGTCCAAACCAAGTAACACAGCCAGTAGAGCCTGTAGAGCTCTTTTGGGGCGGAAAATTTGCCTTCTGGCTTTTTGTATCATGGGCTCACAGAAGGCCAATACTTTTTTACTTAAGGAGCTCTTCTCCCTGCTGTTTTCCATCCATTCATTCATCATTCCAACCAAATTCATCCAAGATATTTCCCCATTGTGAGAGCCCCATTAGAAAATATTGACACCCAGTGTCCAGCATTTCTTTTGCTTTCAACACTGCTCATTTGCCTAAGATAATTGCTGGCCATAATTCTAATATTTTGTACTTAAGGAGCTCTTCTCCCTGATGTTTTCCATCCATTCATTCATCATTCCAATCAAATTCATCCAAGATATTGCCCCATTGTGAGAGCCCCATTAGACAATATTGACACCCAGTGTCCAGAATTTCTTTTGGTTTAAATACTTCTCATTTTCCTAAGCTAATTGCTGGCCAAAATTCTAACAGTTTGCAAGCCTGCCACATCTGGAGTGGGCCCAACCTGCACCAAATGCTGAGTCTGACCTACCCAACTGCCAAGTGCACAGCCCGTGACACAGTTCCCAATCTGAGGTTATAAATAAAAAACCACATCCCCCCCAAGTTGAGTCCTGTTCCCAGAAGTCTTCCCATTTCTTCCTCTTCCCGCGCTCATTTTCAAGTGGCTCACCAACCACCCCCCCTCTTCCATCTTAACTTTGCCATGGTACAACCCTGAACCTACTGTGCCTGTCACGGGTTAAACTGCACCCTCTTCTCCGGTTGTTGTGCGTGCTCACCCTGCCACACTGTGCATTGTTGCTGCTTGCTTGGCAACACTATTCCATGAGCTGATCCTGGCCCCAACCCTCCCCATCCGTGAGAGAGGGCCCACCGCGACTTATTTTTGGTTTCAAGCAATGATTTGATCTTTGAGGAATTGTGTACTCCGCCCAGCTTGCCATCCTCCTGCCGCCCGCAAGCTCCACCACCCCCAAAATCAGCCAAAAGCGGCAACTTGGCCTCCCCCTTCCATTTTGCAAGACTGCCGCAAAAGGAGGACTTTGCAGCAAAAAACACAGAATGGCAAGCAGCCCTCTGCTACTGGTTCAACTGGGTCTGTGTCAATCAAGGCAAAACTGACCCACGCGTGGAGGAACTTTTTGGATGGCCCCCAGCTCCCCCTCCAGCCCCTGGCTTAACTCCTGTTCCTTGGCCTCCTCCTCCTATGGCTCCTGGTCCCCCTCCTGCAGCTCCTGGAACTCAGCCCCTGGCATCTCCATCAGCATCAACTTCCCAGGCCTTGCAAGCAATCTTCAGCCTGAGTAAGAGTGAGAAAAAAGAAGTTCCTTGTCTGCGCCCAGATCTTGAGAGAAAGGCATCCCAAGCCTCAGTAAAGCAACCAAAAAGTCTGCTTCCGCGGGCAAGCCTTGGAGAAAAGAACCCCAAAATTCGCGTCCCATATCATCAAAACCTCCAGAAGGGTTCCTGGATTGACCAAGAAAATCTGCCACACAATTCCCCATACCCAGTCTGCAAACAAACACAACAACCATACCGCAGCGTGTTCAAAAAACTTAAGAGAGAGAAAAGATACCAGAGAAAGGACATTCTTGGGTGCCTACTTTTTCTGGCTGTGAACCAGCTAGTGCACCCCCTTACCAAATCAAAATATTCCACCCATCCACCATTCATATCTGGGCTTAAGAGAAAAATAAAGAAAGAAACAGAGAAACCAAGGTTTTTTTTTTTTTAAAAAAAAAATGTGCCCCTACAAAAACCAACATTGGGCCTCTGCCGCTCCTTTTCCTGCATCTCCCATCCACAGGGACTGTCCTTATGTTTGCAGAACTGGCTTGCGCCGCTACCACGTCCCAAATAAGGCTTTAATATCCAACACTAGCGCCCCCCCAGCTTGGCTGTTGTCCCCAGGTGACCACAACCTTTGTACCCGTTGGCGGGCCCGCACATTTGCTTCAACAAATCCCACACGGTTACTGAGCACAACTTGTTTTCCCAACCTGCCATGGTACGTTTCCCTCCACCAAGGCCCTCCTTTGTCCTTTGGAGTCCAAAAGTGCCTGTGCATGAAACCCAAACCCAGGCAACCCCTCCAAGGTGACCTTATTGTCCTCCATCCCAAAGAAGGAAACGGCTTTCCAAAACCTTGCTTCCCCAATCTCCTTGAACTCTGCTCTGTTCACCCCGCACTTTCTGCTCCTTGCAATTTCTGTGGCCTCCTTCTTTCCTCTGTAGTCTGCAGACTGTACCTCCACCGCCAGACCATGCAAAAGCAGAACCTCCCCCTCCACCACCGCATCCAGGCCACCCTTCCCGCCTTCCATAACTTCCACAGCCTCCTTCTCCCCTCTGGAGTTTGCAGGCTGTACCTCCACTGCTGTACTACACGTAACCTCTTCTGGGTTTGGAACCAATGGTTGCTCTTCTGCATCCAATTCCATCCTATCTGCCACCACAACCTCCTCCCCTGCCGCTATCATCCTAACGTCAGCCTCTACCCATGGCAGTTGCCACAAACAAGGCCCGGTTGCAATACCAAGGAATGCTTGAGCCGTTGTACCCACCTCCTGGGACCGCGTTTGCACCTGCTGCGTGCCGGATAGCTGCCCTGTGTCCGCCAAAATCCAGTTTCCTGTAGGGGATGTGTATTCCGTCCCTGCTTCCAAACCCTTTACCAGATTCTTGCATTCCAACCGCCAAAATGACTGCACACCCAAGGCGCAGGAGCACTGAGAGGTGGAAATCCCTCAGCTGCATGCAGTGGTGGGCCACATTCTTGTTGAAACATCTGATTTATTTATATCTTCAGAACCTTTATTAACTCAGTAAGTTTGCTGACCATTGGGTGTGGGATTGTTAGAAGCGCCAAAGGCAATGCATTTGTGGCTTGTGCAGGGGCCAGAATTGGAAACGCCAGAGGCCAAGGAGCAGCCCTCTTTGGTTCCATTGGACAGAATCTTGCAGTTTCCTCAATTAGTTCCTCCAGTTCAATCTTTTTTTCCACTTTGTGGCAGATGACACACAAATCTGAAAGGATACCAATGCTCCCGTCCACCAATTGCTTCACCAACCCATGCTCAAAAAAGTACCTCTGCACCCACAACCAGAGTTTCAGCGCCCACTTGATTGCCCCTGTCTGTCCCGCAACCACCTGGTTCTTCTCCAAGTACCCGTAGATATGCTCAAAGATCAAGATATACTTGGCCAATTTGCCTTGCTTCTGTACTCCCCTTCCCGCAATTGCTTCCACTGCTGCCGCTTGAGGTCAATCTCCCAGAAGAGAGGCTTGCGTTTCCCCCACCTTTTCATCATCTTGGTCCACAAGCTTGCCCATTGCCGGGCCCTGTAGCCAGCCATATCCTCCACGTCCCAAAGCTTACTCTGTTCTGTGATGAATACAAAAATGGTCTGGACCTTCTCCTTGTTTTTCATGTGCTTGGAATTGGCAATATCCTTGAGCCTTTCCAGAAAACACCCAATATCTGTGGTGTCAAACCAGAGGTGCAGGAAGTCCCGCGGCCTAAGCCATACCGGTTGAGGAGCCTCAACCAATTCCAAGGAATCCAATCAAGGGGGAGTAAAGCCGCTGGAGCAAGCTGTTGGTGGCGGAGGAGGGGTTGGTCCACTTGGTTTTGACCGCAGAGGGGATGATGGAAAAACATTTGATTCTGGAGTAGTCTTTGGTAAAATCCCACCCGCTACCTTTGAGAGACTAGGACAAAAGATTATTTCCCAGCCATACCACCAGATGTGTAAAAAAGAGTGTGATACTCTCCTAAGTTGTCCTCAAGTTTGGAAGTTATTGGTCCAAGCATCTGTAAGGAGGTTTAGTGTTGATGGGTTTTCAGAACAAGAGAGATATTTATAAGCAAAAGATTACTAAAATAGAATTATGTTGTATATTCCTGCCCTTCAATCCTTCCCTGATCCTTTGGTGATGAGATATATATAAAGATATGATCCTACAGCCCAGATTTGAGAGTGAGGATTTCAGTCCTCCCTCTCAACCCTAACCTAAGTACAAGCGCATTGGAAATTCTAACAACAAAATTAAGAAAGAACTACCAAAAATTGGGAACCCCAGCCCAACCTTAACCCGTACAGCCCAATACCTCCCAACCCTTCCGCCATTACGTACATCTGTTTCTTCCTTCTCATGGCGTGGCTCTCTGCCACTCCCTACTTGGAGCCCCCCTTTTTTACCCGTCCACCCAATTCTGCGGATCCTGTGATCCTTGGATTGGTCTGCGCCTATGCTTGCGCAGACCTCCCTGGAACATATAACCCCACAATTTCCCCGCTCCTGCTTTCCAAACTAGCCACCCAAAAACCTGCTTTGGTTGGTTCCATTATTTGGTCTGCTTCATCCAAGCGGGTCGCAAGGCTTCCACGCCAAATTGGGCCCAACCCACACCAAACACTGAGCCTGACCTACCCAACTGCTGAGCCTGCAGCCCAAAACGCAGTTCCCAATCCAAGGTTATAAATACAACACCAAACCAGCATGCTGTGTGATTCCCCTGTTCCTGCGGATAAGCCTGCGCTTGCATGCTTATGCCCTCCTTTTATAAACTCCCCAATTTCCCCGCCCCCACCTCCACAAACTTGGTTGGGCCAGCTCCATTCCTAGGTCCGTAACATCCAAGTGGGTTGGGGCCCACCACATCTGATTAAGCCCAAACCGGACGCAGTTTGCTGATCCATGCGGCGCCTACTTCTGGGCCCGCAGCAGCCACTGCTGAGACCATGCACAACCCAACTGCTGATCCCAAACTACAAAATGCTGAGCACGCAGGCCGCAACACAGTTCCCAATCCAAGGCTATATAACAACACCACAATAGACACAGCCTGTGCCGGGCCTGTGTTCCCCCTCACCAAACCACCATCTTCACTAGCTCCCCCCCAACTTGGCTCCTTTCACCAGTGGGGTTCAACCTTCCACTCCATCCAAAGAAAAGACTTGCGCCACTTCATCCAATCCCACATAGGGCATGTTTGGAGATTGTTGTCCTAAACCGCCTTCCAAACGCTTCTTCCGGCAAAAACCATGTGACCCAAACCTTTCTTTTCCAAACCATACTGTTGAGGCCCATTCCCTTCCCATTCCGCACCTGAAGCCCTGTCCCGCATGTCTGTTTCCCCAATCCCAAATCCCTTGCTAGCCGCAATGGAAACACATCTGACCTTGACCCATCTTCTCTGCACTCTATTTTCTCTGCTCCCTTCCACACCACATGCATCTTCCTTGCCATCAAAGGGGTCTGACCTTTGTTGAAATCCTTTGACGCCTGAACCATCCCTTCCACCACTTCCAACTCCGGAATCCTGTTTCCTGTCCCCCACTGCACAATACCCATTGCTCCCTTCCTCTTCACAAGACCCATCCACTGCCCATTGGTTCCCAAACCACCTGCAATATCCGCTGCTTCCTTCTTCTCCACAAGACTTGTCTTCTTCCAATTGGTTCCCAAACCCCACACAACAGGTCTTGGAGCAGCCAGCCGCGGTTGCTCCTCCACATCCACTTCCATCCTATCCACCACACCTCCCCTTTCCTCTGATGCCAACACCTTGGCCTTGGCCTCCCCCTGTGGCTTCCATGACCCGGCCCCAGTGACAATGACAAGGGATTTTTTCCCTGTTACTTTTTCTTCCTGTCCCTGCATTTGCTCTCACTTCTTAGAAGCAGGCTGACCTGATTATGTCCAAACCTGCTTGCCCAACAAATATCCTTTCCCTGCCGGACAGCCCAATCCCATGTTTTAATCCTTGGTTGGGTTCTCACATACCAATGACCAATAGAAATTATTGCCACCATATGTGTATGCCCTGGGCGCAGGTGTGCTAGGCGCCTGAAAACCCTCTTCCATGTGAGGTGGAAAACTGTACCAGTGCTTTGACATATGGCTCATAAAGATCTTGAGGTCCCTTTCCAACTCCGCAAGTTTGCTAGCCCAAGGGACGGAAGCAGGTGGTGGGGCTGGGGCTTGGGCACATGCCGCCACAAAATTCATCAATCCTGCTTGCAACCGGACCCTGATGTGTGTGCTTGCCCCCCAAGGCACCCTCTTGAAGGCACTCTCCTGGAACCATGGTTTGTGTTTTCCCAGCCTTGCCAATATTTCCCCCTTCAGGTTTGGCCAGTCAAATTTTCTATAGACTTCCATCTCTTCCACATCCCAAAGCTTCTCCTTTTCCATGATGAACATAAAAAAAAGGTGCATCTTTTCTAAATTAAATGTACCCTTGGATTATGAAATCAATTCATATTGTGAGATTAATTGCTCCAATTTGGAAGTGTTGAATCAAATGTGAGGGTAATCCCGCAGCTCAATGCAAACAGGCTGGGCAGAGGGGGGAAGAGGAGTTGAAGACGGGGTTGGGGTTATAGACCCCAAGGAGGT